>CM031596.1:22287020-22320509 GCA_018398815.1 Conus ventricosus | reverse complement strand
TAATATAGCTGGCAAAACTTAGACGTTAAACGTCTAACGTACCACGTCGTCTTCACAATGCGAGATATTAAGATCAAACACAAGCAACAAAATCAATGTTGACTTAAATAGAAACAATCTTACAGAACTGAATTGGATTAATCTTAACATTTAGGCCTCATAGGATTTATTATACTGAACAAGTTTTGACAGAGAGTATGATAAAAATAATAACTGGATTAGATTAAATTCTGCTATAAAACCATGGAGCAGTTAAACTTTATGACAAAAACTCCTCATTGCTCATTGATTTGTGGGCAGACGGGTTTTGTGGAAAAACAATATTTGTCCTAGACCTATTACAAACAGTTTATCGCTATATTTTAATCATATTGTGATTTTCTGCCCAACACTTAATGGAACAAAGCATATCATGATAGAAGGTTTATATGGACAGATGATGACATATATTTAGTTGATCCTAGCAATAAACTGAGTGAGTGTTTAGAACAGTTTTATAGACTGTTTGAAGGAACGCAAACACTATTTATTATAGATGACTGTTCGGCAGAAAGGGACATAGTTAAAAAGAGAAACACTTTGTCAAAACTAGCTTTCAGTGGAAGGCATGCTAGGATAAGTGTGTGGATTTTATGCCAAAAATATAACTCAGTTTTAAAAGACTTTAGAGAACAGTTAAAGACTGTAGTGTTATTTCACATGAAAGACAGAGACTCATTTGAAGAATGTTTGCGTGAAAATGATGTTATTGAAAATGACCAGGAAAAACACAGGATTAAACAAAAACTGAAATCTGAAAAGTTTAGTAAATTAGTATTGAAAACGGATAACCCTACACAGTATGTTTGTTTGTAGATAATCGTTATTTTTTGGTTATTGAAGTCTTACTTGTCAGAGAACAGTAATATGCTGATTCTAGGTCACTTTCGCCCGAA
Organism: Conus ventricosus; assembly: GCA_018398815.1. Lineage (NCBI taxonomy): Eukaryota > Metazoa > Mollusca > Gastropoda > Neogastropoda > Conidae > Conus > Conus ventricosus. The sequence goes on along the minus strand of CM031596.1, from coordinate 22,319,574 downwards.
AACTGGTTTGAGGGCGAAAGTGGCCTAGAGTCGGCATATTACTGTTCTCTTCAGGGCATTCCATGAAGACGTCAAGGGACACAACTGGTGTTGAACTGCGCTGCCGTAGGCGTGGCTCCGAGGCTGCGTTTACGCCAGCGCGCGTTAAAATCATAATATATTCCGACCATGCCGCCTGACCCTGAACCTAACCGAACCTAACCGAAACCTCAACCATGGCCTTAAGGTAAAACCTTCTTTATGAAACAGCAAAATCTACCTCCTGTTCATAAATACCTGTATCAGTGGCTACCCTTGATCCGGAGCATTTGCCCGTCGGCGCGCCAGAAACGTAGCCACTGCGTTCAGTTTGATATTCATATACTCGCGCATTGACACAATGTTCACTTCTGCATCCATACACGTGAGTTATTGCTCATTTTTGATTATGACATACTTGAGTGTAGTTCGCTTTAAGGTTGACATATCTGTGTGTTCATGTTTTGCTCACTTGATGATAAAATGCACTAGCCGTGATATATTCTTCACTCAACTGAGCGTTGACAAATCGTCTACTTTGACATTGATATATTCGTGCTTTGACACACTGTTGTCTGAAATATTAACGTACCGTTGACTCGATGTTCATGTATACATTGAGATACATGTGCGTTGACACATTGGTCATTATCACAATAAATTATACAGCCTTGGCGCTTTCGGCATACACGTTTATTGAGTAATTCTTTACCTTAACACTGACATGCACGGGCGTAGACAGACTGTTCACTTCAACATTGACATAATTTTCAATTCAACGTTGACGAACAGATGCGTTCATACATCTTCACTTAAATATTGACATACACATGTGTTGGATTATTCTTTATTATTAACCTTGACATACGCCGGTGTTATATTATTCTTTACTTTTACATTGACCTACACTTGCACCGTGTTATTCCTCATTTTCAAGTGAATAAGTATATGGGCTGATTCACTATGCACTTTTAACAAATGAAAAACACTTGCGTTGTATTGTTCGCTTGAACATTAATGAGAAGTCGTGCGTTAACACACTGTTCACTTCAACATTGACAAACGCATGTGCTAACAGAATGTTCCCTTTAACTTAGACAAACACGTGGTTGACACGTTGTCTTTTAATGATGACAAACACGTGCTGTGACACTCTGTACTTTTATATTGACATATAGATACGTTGACATCTTCTTCATTATGACATTGATAAACACATGTGTTGAACCATTGTTCGTGTTAACATTGTCATTCAGGTGTGTCATACTTTTCATTTCAAGATCGACACACATGTGTTTTGCCTTATTGTTTGTTTGAGTATTGACAGACACATGTGTTGACATACTGTTCGTTTCAATACTGATAAACACGTGTGTTAATGTATTGTTCGTTGTAAAGTTTATAAACACGCGTGTCGACATACTGTTCACTGCAATATTAATATATTGAATTTCTCTATATTATACACGTGTGGTGACCTGTTGTTCGTGTTAATGCTGACATACATGTGTGGAGATAATATATAGTTCATTTTGATAGCGGCATATATGTGCGTAAACTACTCTTCGTTTTGATATTGACATAATTATACGTGTATTGACATGATATTCATTTTCATATTGACAAACACGTGCGTTAATATGTCATTCGTTTTAATTCTCAGACACACATGAAATAACAATATTGTTCGTGTTAATATCACCATACTGATGTTGTGACATAATGTTGATATGCACCTGTGTTGACATGTTGTTCGTCTTAATATTGAAGTACACATCCATTGCTATGGTAGTCCTTTTCACAAACGACTTTTATTTTTAGGATTTTTTTAAAATCAGAGTCAAACAGGTAGTCAAGCGACAAAATATATATTTGCTTTGTTTCCCATTTCCGTCCTTTCTTGATTTTTCTACCCCCCTCTCTTTCGCCTCTTTCTTTCCATTTGTTTCGAAGTTAATATCATTGCTATGGTTTGTAACAACATAACTGTTTTAAATGTAACAACATAACTGTTTTAAATGTAACAACATAACTGTTTTAAATGTAACAACATAACTGTTTTAAATGTAACAACATAACTGTTTTATATCATTGCTATGGTTTGTAACAACATAACTGTTTTAAATGTAACAACATAACTGTTTTAAATGTAACAACATAACTGTTTTAAATGTAACAACATAACTGTTTTAAATGTAACAACATAACTGTTTTATATCATTGCTATGGTTTGTAACAACATAACTGTTTTAAATGTAACAACATAACTGTTTTAAATGTAACAACATAACTGTTTTAAATGTAACAACATAACTGTTTTAAATGTAACAACATAACTGTTTTAAATGTAACAACATAACTGTTTTAAATGTAACAACATAACTGTTTTTATATCATTGCTATGGTTTGTAACAACATAACTGTTTTAAATGTAACAACATAACTGTTTTAAATGTAACAACATAACTGTTTTAAATGTAACAACATAACTGTTTTAAATGTAACAACATAACTGTTTTAAATGTAACAACATAACTGTTTTATATCATTGCTATGGTTTGTAACAACATAACTGTTTTAAATGTAACAACATAACTGTTTTAAATGTAACAACATAACTGTTTTAAATGTAACAACATAACTGTTTTAAATGTAACAACATAACTGTTTTAAAATGTAACAACATAACTGTTTTATATCATTGCTATGGTTTGTAACAACATAACTGTTTTAAATGTAACAACATAACTGTTTTAAATGTAACAACATAACTGTTTTAAATGTAACAACATAACTGTTTTAAATGTAACAACATAACTGTTTTAAATGTAATTAATGGCGCACCGCAAAAAAAAAAAAAAGTAGACAAACGAATCATAAGACAAAACACGACGCGTTTCGACCTCTTAGGTCTTCTTCGAGCAAGGTACAAAACACTCAGTACAAGGAAAATGAACGAACAATCACTTATCTTCATCCACTTAAGCGCAAGATGGGCGTTGAATCGAAATGCGTCGCGTTTTGTCTTATGATTCATTTGTCTACGGCTTTTTTGATTTGTTTTGTTTTTTGTTTGTTTGTTTGGGGGGGGGGGGGGGGGCGGGTTGTTCTTGGCGGTGCGCTATTAATTACATTTCAAATTTGTTTAGATTTCCGCCTGCAGTCGCCTCCCTTTGCAACTAGACGCAACTGTTGATAAAAGCGCACGTTTGCTGAGTAGTCAAGCGAAACGAACAGAGTTTGTAAGTGAACGTGTCTCTGTCTACCACGTAAAAACCTTTGCTTGTTTGTTTGAAGGTGTGAGCATGTTCCTCCGCTTTCTGTCACTGAACTGTTGTCATCGACAGTGAACGACGAGCAACTCAGCCAGCCTACCCCGCCCCACTGAGACCGTCCGTGGAGTTAGCAGACAACAACAGTGGTCCAACACAACTCAGCCAGCCTACCCCGCCCCACTGAGACCGTCCGTGGAGTTAGCAGACAACAACAGTGGTCCATCATCGACGCCTGACGTCAGCATCATCACAGACTAAAAGAAGCATTCTCCTCAAAAGCACGTTGTCTGCCAGGATGCCAGAGATTCAACAAGATCGACACGTCGTGTTGCTGTGGCCGAGACTGATTGCTGTCAACATGTATGTGAGCGGATCTATGCTGTGGCTGAGATACCATGAAAAGATTTTCTTCGGCTGCTCTGACGAGGATAAGACTAACCGATTGACTGCGGAAGTCTGTAAGCTTGCGCGACGAGTTTTCTGAAGGTAAGCGAAAGACTTCAGGAAAGATATCCTTGCATTACCCTTTTTTTTGTCTTTTTACAAGACAGGTTCTTCGCCCGAAAGCTAAACTTTATTTATAATTGGGTGAAACATAAACATCAAAATAGTGTGGTGAAGCGCAACATAATTGATTTCAGCAAATCGACTTATTGTTATTGACAATGTAGGTAAACTTGCACGTCATGAATGCATGCGCAGTTACGTGGGTTTCATCAAATCGATTTAAAATACACGTTAGAAGGGAGGTCTGGTGTGACAGGTGTTAGAAAGAACACTTTACGAGAACTTCCTGGAAAAATTTCCATTCTAACCCTTATTATAAAGACGGCTTTAAATCGTCGTTCAACCCCCCCCCCCCCCCCACCCGACCCCCACCCACCCCACCCCACCCCAAGTTTAAAAGATCAAGATATAAGTGCTGTTCAGAGCTGTTCAGTTTATTCTTCGTGGGAATTGTGCAATTTATCTGTTTGGAGATTGGTTCAGTTCCCCATTTCAATTATTTTAGCTGGAAAAAATGCGACTAATAGAAGGGGGGTGAGGGGGGGGGGGGGGGGGGGGAGGGGCTACAAGGCTTTCTCTCGATCAAGCACAATCGCTTTGGATTGTTCCTAGAGAGCTTATTTCTCTCCGTGTGTATGCAGCGGAGAAAAAGGAACCGATTAAGAACGAACCAAAGGGACGGTGCTCGCTCGAGTGATTGCCGACTAAACAGTAGTGGTCTTTTTTTTCCAACCCTTGACACCCCGTTTCACACTGATCATTTCTATCTCTTCTTGCTATCTCTTCTCAACCAACACGAGCATATTAATGCCAACACATTATTCCACATCCTACAATGAACACCATTTCCACAGTATTGCTTACTTTTCTAAACATTATTTGTATGAATCCCCCCCCCTACCCCACGCATACGTATGTGTGGGTGGCGAAACACAATCTCTCTCTCTCTCTCTCTCTCTCTCTCTCTCTCTCTCTCTCTCTCTCTTCCCCCTCCCCCTCCCCCATTGCCCTCATCCATACCTCCCACCCCTTCCATATTGCGTATCCCCCCCACCACCACCCCTTTTCCCCCTCCCAGGGATACCTTATCACCCATTGTTCATTCCCATTCCCTTCCAATCATTATGAGCATTATCCACACACCCACATACAACTACCCGCACATAACTACTAACATGCCATCACCACCCATTAAAGTCATTCATTTACTTATTGATTTAGATTTTTATTCTCCATTTATTTACATATTTATTCACTTTTATTTATCTATTTATTTATTTTTGTTTATTTTTTGTCTTCTATTTGTTTTATCTTATTACTTTTTTTTTAATACTATATTTTTTTGGGCCCCACGAAGCACAATTATCAATCTACCATACTCACTACCATCACTAATATATCATACTATTCCATAAAACAAGCAACAAACCCCATTGTTTGACACCCCCTTCCCTTGCTCACCGCCCCCCCCCCCCCCCCCCCCCCCCTCACTATTTCCTCTCCCATGATCCTCTCTGGGCGGTTTCGTTTCCGCCCGGCGGCCATTTTACCGGCGTGTCCAGCATGAGAAGCTAAGTGATTTCTTGTTCTTTGTTTTCACTGTCCCAAATGTTGTTTTTTTTTCCTGAAGAAGACCCAAGAGGTCGAAATGCATTGTGTCTTGACCTGTACTTTGCTTGCCTGTCCTTGGCGGTAATTAACCCCCTCTCTTTCTAAAGATCAGTTTAGGCTAGTGAAAACAAGATTTCCTTTCTACTCTTCATCCCCCGTCAGGATCAAAAATTAAAAATTTGTATTATCAAACCATTGACATCCACGAACTACAAAGCTGAGGCAGACGCATTGCAGACAGCAGCGGAGACACTGTGTGCGAATAGAGAGGCCATACATCCCAAAGTCGTCATCTTCTCTGATACACTGTCATTACTGCAGGCTGTACAGAACCCAAAGAACAAGGACCTCAACCCCCCTTGTCTCTGCCCTTGCCAGACTGCAGCAGGCCACTGAACTAACCGTCATTCAGTGGATACCCTCACACTGCAACATAGCAGGCAATGAGGAGGCAGACCGACTGGCGAAGGAAGGACAGCAGCCACAAGAGGAACAGGGAATCTCCTATGAAGAGGCCAAGACGATCATCAAGGAGAAGCAGAGGAAAAGATGGCTTCAGCTACATCCAGATTACAACCGGACAGATGCCTACTACCTCCTACCCAGACCAGACCAAGTAAACATTGTGAGGCTGAGGACGGGCCACTCCAGGCTACACCATCACATGTTCACAAGGTTCCGCATTGGCGAGTCTGCAGTGTGCCCCTGCGGTACAGCCCCAATGACAGTGGAACACTTCCTACAGGACTGTCCAACACACCATAACCTGAGAGCGGAGACCTGGCCTGCTAACCAACCGATGAGGGAGAAAACTCTACGGATCTCTGGAGGGCCTCCGCCGGACGGCAGCCTTCGTCAGTGCATCGGCGGTTCCTGTCTGAGCGAACGACGACGACGAAGAAGAAACCATTAACATTTTACAATGATAGTCTCCGCTGCCATTTTAAAACCAAACGAGTCTATTGTCTCTCAAATGTATTGATTTTGATGAAACAAAGATAGAAGAGGGGATGCAATTATTTTCAATGGTGATTTGTTTTACCCCCATCCCCCTCCCCCTTCCCCTCCCCTGTGTTATTTCGTTTTGTTTTAGTTTTGTTTTGTTTTCCTTTTAAAAAATATTTTCACTGTGTACCCAGAACCAAACAAGCGCAATCTGTGACAGAACGAAAGTTATTCTGAGGGGGTGGGGTGGGGGGGTGGGGGGGACAAAATGGAAAACCTTGTCGTCGTGATGTTTGCTGTGAAAGCTTTTAGGCAATGTAGGAGTTTTAGGGCCACCATGTTTGGTAACTTTATCACTTTCCGTTAAAAGAAACTTTTGAAGCATTAAGATCAAACAAGTTGAAATAACGCAAATTCCTACGTTTAACGTTTACAGATCATAAATTATGGGTGATGTTTCTAGTCAGATCACTTCGATCTTTGTTGGAAAGAAATATCGCGTAGCGAAAACGTGTTTGAAGGCAAATGGCAGTCCAAAGTAGGGAGCCCTTCCTTCAGCTTTGCCAGATTTCCACCCCTTCTTATCACCGATTTTCGCATCAGAGGCTAATACATATGGAGAGAACGATGCAATCCTTTCTTGGGATAGGAGGATGTTGTCGTATAAGACAAGTGCTTTCGATATGATATTTTTTTCTTTTTTAAAGTGTATAGTATTATACCAGAGACTAGAAAAGAGCCGGGGTAGGGTAAAGGGGTCTATCCACTCCGTCACTGGTACCCTCCTTTAAACCAAAGAAAACCCTGGCGTCCTTATAGGTTAGCAACCCCAGCGTAAGAATATTGACGGTGGAGCGAGTCGCGAATTATTAAGACACCTTCCTTAAAGCCGTACGTTATCTTGTCCTAGAGGTGCTCAGTCACAAAAAAAAACACCTGAGTTGGAGGACCGGAATTGCTCAGTCGGTAGGGCGCCTAACTCGTGATCCAGGTGATTCTGGGGTTTGCGGGTTCGAATCTCCACCAGACTGTCTCGGTGCAGGGGGATTTCCCCCCTCGGAGTTAACTTTGGTTCTGACTCCATTATCCGAAAGGTCCTTCAGATGACACTTTAAGCCGAGGTCCCGTGGGTGAACGCACGCATAAAGAATCCTGCACTCACGTTAGATGCAATTCCACTACTCGGAAGAGTAGGCCATCTGTGCCGGTGGAAATGGATGTCATGTGCGATGTACGATGGAACAGCAAATTCTTCAAATGCATGAAGTTGGCTGCCCTAGAAAACAGAAGAAATAGAGAAAAAAGCCGAAAAGCGTGAAATGGACCGATAAGCTTGTATGATTTAACCAGAAAATTTACTATTTAAAATAAGCAAACCAACAACAGTATTTCTTCAACGATTGTGATTTTTACTTCTTAAGGTTTCCAAAATATGATCTGGAGGCAGGAAGGGGATTAAACGGAAAGGGGAGGGTGGCAAGATGGGGAGAGATTGAGGAAAGGCGGGGTGGGGGGGAGGGAATATGAGGAGGGGCAGATTTATCCAGGCAGCCGTGGATTTGCCCCCCCCCCCCCCCCCCCCCCCCCCACCCCCACCACCAGAAGAACAACATAAACCATGCCGGATAACTTCCCATCGAAGATAGCTTCTCCGTCAAGCACGACTGCCGCATGAATGGAAACATATCAAGCTGTGTTTTTCTTTTGCATTCATAATAAATCTAGCATTGTTTTAATAAGATGAATTAACTTTGATCAATTTGAAAAGAAAAAAAAAACGAAAGGGAAACAGCATGGTTGAAGGCGAGTACTGTCAAAGAAGGGGCCTTCTGAGGTCTAGATTTGTCTACCCCCACTCTAGCCCGAACACCGACATCTTGTTCATTTTTGTTCAACCTTTTTCTTTTCTCTCATGTATAAACTTACGAAAACATCCCTCACTTCCAGACACAGTCTGCATTGATAGTACTGGCACCCACTTCTCTCCCTTGTCCTCAGTCTTGGTGCCATCTTTGATAAGACATTTTCTTTCAAACACCACGTGTCAATTGTCAACAAGACAGCCAATTTAGAACCCGAAAGAATAAGTACCATTCGCCGCTCTCTGGTTTTAGATGCTACCAAAACACTTGCCTGCTCTTTTCACCGTTCAGGCTTCATTATGGTCCTGCTGTCATCGCTGGCGCCTGAAGAGAAGAGTGTCATGTACAGGAGTGTTAGTCTGTGTCCAGTCACACTAATTCTATACAATTTGCGGTGACGTGTCCATGGGTGGTGCGAAAATCTGAAAATGAAAACCAACATTGCTGACAGATACCACAAACAAAAAACATCAAACCACTACATAGCATTGTAAGAGTTTCGTGTTGTTGTGTTGCCCTGTGACAGACAAGCAAACAAACATACAAACAAACAAACGGATACAGGCAAAAAACCTTGCCTACCTCCCTTGGAGGGAGTGAAAAAAAAACGAGAAAAAAAATAGAAAAAGCACCAACAAAACAAAGAACCCTGAACGTGCACTTGCGCTTCTTTCAGAGTAACAATGTGATCCACGGTGGTGCTGACTGCCATAGTGATCTGACCCGTGTTGTTGCTGCTGTTGTGTTGAAGACGAATCCTGTTCAGTGTGCTGGGTGTGAGGATGGTGGTGGCGGCGGCGATGGCGGTGCTCATGCTCCTCTTCACCATGGACATCTTGCGGGGGCGAACGAACGATGAGGTCTACTGCTACATCCACTGGTTTATTGCCCTAGGCAAGTTGGGACGTTGGTTGTGTGTGTGTGTGTGTGTGTGTGTGTGTGTGTGTGTGTGTGTGTGTGTGTGAGGGAGGGAGAGAGAGAGAGAGAGGAATGGAGAGGGAAAGAGAGGGAGGGAGGGAAGGAGGGAGGGAAAGGAGAGAGAGGGAGGGAAGCAAACGGCGAGAAGAAGAGAGAGAGAGAGGGTGGGGGGAGACGGAGGATAGGATGGAGGGGGAGAGAGAGAAAGGGAGGGAAGTGGGCGGAGAAAGAGGGAGAGAGGGGGGGGGGCGAGGAAAGAGGGAGGGAGAAGGAGGGAGGGAGGGAAACGGAGAGAGAGAGAGAGAGAGAGAGAGAAGGGGGGCGGGAGGATCCGTACAGTTCGGTTCCTCGTCTTCTTTTTTGATTTTTTCTTTTTTTTTTTTTTTTTTTTAATGTCCACCATCATCCTGTTGAGTGTGACCTCGTGTAGACGAAGGGAGTGATGGCGTGACCTTCTGTAATCCCCTCCACGCCCGAAATCACTCTGGCGTAGGATGAGAGAAGGCACGGGACTGAACTCCCCTGGAGGGGAGCAAACCCAGACTACTCCTCTCCCCTCCGTTTCCATCCCACACGTCCCATCTTCACAAGTCGGTGTCCCCAACGACAAATCCTATCAACCAGAGAACATTGTGGCTATATATGAAGGGGTGAGGGAGGCGTTGATTTTTTTTTTACCTGAGCCTACCCTATCCCCCGAACCCCCTTCCCCGCCCCTTCCCACGTTTCCCATCCTGTTCCATCCCCCCTCCCTCCCGCCCCCCTCCCGGTGAATGATTTGATGTACAGTCCATAAAGAAACAACAACAGTAACGACAGCGACAATAGAGTTATCACAAACATTTTCCGAGGAAGAGGGTGAAAAGAAAGTATTAGAAAACAAGGGGGGGGGGGGGGGGAAACAAGCAAAGAACTGAACAAACAAAAACGAAGAACCTTGTCTCAGTGGAACTGTCGTTCTCTCTTGTTTCTAATGGTATGCGTACTCCAAAACCATTCACATGCAAGACATCTCATCGTTGTTGTTTTTTGGGTGGTGGTTGTTGTTGTTGTTGTTGTTGTTGTTGTTTGGTTGGTTAGTTGTTGTTGTGTTTTTTTGTTTTTTTGTTGTTGTTTTTTTTTTTTTGGGGGGGGGGGTCACACTAGGTCACACACCGAACTGTTGTTCAGAAGGTCGTATGTTCCACTGACTGACTAGGCACCACACACACACACACACACACGCACACGCACACACGCACACGCACACGCACACACACACACGCGCGCGCGCGCGCACGCACACACACACACACACACACACACACGTGGGCACGTGCGCTCGCGCGCGCGCGTGCGCGTCACCAACATAATGGAACATAGGCTACGTCTCGCTCACCCCTTCTCAGACCCCCACCGTGTACTGCTGTTTCTTAACCTCTCCATCTCCTGAGTTCTCTAGAGCTGAGTTGCAAACGACGCGAACTCTTGGGTGGCTTGCTGATGCTCCCGGTGTGGTATTAACAGGCAAGGGGAGTTTAGATTGAACAGAAAGGAAGAAACATAGAGGGAAAAAAGGGATGAGATGGTTAAGACAAATTCAAAAATAAAATGTGACTTCTTCTGAAAGCTCTTGTTGTTGTTGAACGGTCAACGTTTTGATTGTTTTATGCATCAATCAAAGACCGTGACCACTTTTCGTACACCAAGTCACACAGGATGTTAGAACCGTCGACCATGTTTGGTTTTGTGTGTGCGTGCGTGGGTTGTTGTTTTTTTGTTGTTGTTTTTGTTGTTGTTGTTGTTTTGGGGTGTTTTTTTTTTTTTTTTTTTTGGGGGGGGGGGGGGTTGGGGGGGGGGGGGGTTGTGCGTGTGTGTGCGTGTGTGTGTGTGTGTGTGTGTTTTCTCTCATAGAGGAGAGAACCAGTCTCACGACGGTCTAGCGTACTCTCGCCATTTCCTAGCCCCATTTGCCACTAGGGTGATCTATGAAACGCGAACGCTCGCCAAGCAAGCGAGGAATGTGTTCACCTCACCCCTACAGAACAGGTTATTAATGCCGCCGGTTCTTCCTACCAACCACGGGGAAGGTTAAATTTAGAAATTGAGCGAGTCACGTAGCTCCGGCATATACGTTACTATTCATAAAGACAGCGATGAAACGGATGACGTTTTAACGATGAAGTTTCCAGTTCACTTTCGTTTTGTTTCAAATTCGTTTTAATTTTCGACATGGACGAATCCGTGTTGTCCGAAAAGCTCAGACGTTAAAAAAGAAAAAGAATTTTTTCAAATCATGTTCAACCATTACTTTCATACCAAAAATAGTAACGTCCTCTCATTGGCTGGAAGATCCGTCAGCATTTTTTTTTTTTGTGTGTGTGGCATCAGTTCTCGGATCAGTGGAGCACCTAAGGTGGTGATTTTTTTTTTTCCCCTAAGGCCAAAATCCACCTCTTCATTTTTTGGTGCTTCACACGGTCCTCTTCATCTGCCAAAAAAAAAAAAAACGGAAAAAAAAAAAATTTCCACTACTACGTTGTTTTTTGTTGTTGTTGTTTTTGTCTCTCTTTTTTCTTCTTCTTTTCTTTCCCAACCAATCTCTTACACACCATGCATAGTCTGTATGTTCTCTTACAAATGGACATATTTTTGCTGATTTTAGTGTTTTGGCAATTGATACAAAGTGTCTGGGTTTGTTAATGTACTAATGTGTGGTGTACTGGCACACTCACTCTGATAATGTGTTACATTATACGGAAACGGAACCAACATAAATGAAACACAGGACTTAATTATTTTTAGTTTTTCATTTTGTTTTACACACACACACTCGCACACACACTCAAAATGCACAAACACGTGTATGTATTTGTAACTATGTGTATCTTCTCTCTCTCTCTCTCTCTCTCTCTCTCTCTCTCTCTCTCTCTCTCTCTCTCTCTCCCTCCCTCTCTCCCCCCTCCCCCCCCATTCTCACCCTCCCCCCTCCCTCCCCCTCCCTCTCTGTGCGCGCGCGCGCGCGTGTGTGCTTGTGTGTGCGTGCGTGTGTGTGCGCGTGTGTGTGCGCGTGCGTGCGTGTGCACGTGTGTGTGCGTGCGTGCGTAAGAGTGAATACATGTATGAGATCTCTTTATATTTTCCTCAGACGCATCTGATTTTCGGATATGACTGAATTGGCAGCTTAGATTCCGTTTTTTTTATAAATACTTATACACATCTTTGCAGTAATCACAACATGGTTTATTTTCAGCAGTATATGTCTGTCAATATTTTCTTGTCTAAGATTTTCAAATAGCACAGTTTCTTCAGAAAACACAATTCTTGTGTTGTATACAGCTAATATATATTGACTGACAAATTTCCAAAACGAATTAACCATATGACAGTGGAAAAAGAAATGTTCAATGTAATCAATTTCATCGTTGCAATATGAAAAGTTCCGATTATCCCTGACTTTCATTTTGCATAGCATTATGTTAGTCGGGTATAATATTTTGTAAAATTTTCCACTGTAAAACTCTCAATCTGGTTTCTTTTGTGCAGAAGCGGGGTATCTTCCATACATTTTCATTTAACTCCAGTCCATATTTATTAGACCAAAAACGGGCTGCACATGGTTCTGTATAACTTAGGAAACACAAAGTTGCACGGAAATCCTTGCAAGATATATGCTTTGTTACAAAAAAGAGGTGGTTCTGAAAAATCTATATCATATCTATCTTGTTCACTAACCCTAGTATTAAAAGTATGTGTGGCCGCTGACACTACATTATACTCTAAGATCCTTGCAGGGGAGGCTCCTATCTTGTTAACCACGTCCTGGTATGAAAGCATCCCATTTGGACCATACATGTCACTAACATTTAGTATTTTGTCCTTTATCCAGTCAGGGAAGAAAAGGACATTTCCTCGATATTTTATGTATTGGTTATTCCACAGTAAAGAGGGAAAGGGTGAGACATCTTTATGTTTATTAAGATCTGGCCATGTTTTCAGAGTAATTTTCCAAAAGTGTGAATGTATCTTGTCTAAACCTTTGAAAAGTGCGCTTTTAGTATTTGCATAAAAAACACATGACATTCTCACCAATGGGTAGAAATATTTTTTCTCGGAATTATAGTCCATCTTTCATTGTTTGTGGCCTTACAAATTTTTACAACCCATGACAGGAGAAAAGCAGATTGCATCTGTCTTAAATTTATCATTTTCAATCCTCCTTTTTCATATTCACTGCACATTATGCTTCTTTTAACTTTTTTCAAATGCCTTTCGATTACAATGTTTTTTACGCCAGAGAAATCTAAAAAGCATGCGATTTATATCTGATAAGACCTTGTCCGGAATCACAAATGTTTGCATAACATAGACCATTTGTGAAATAAATGTTTTTAATAATATGTGTTTTACCCATTATACTAAGATCTCTTTTTTCCCAGGAGTGAATAATTCTCTGAATAGTTTCTATTCTTTGCAACCAATTATCCTCAACTAAAGATGCCGATTTATCATTCTCATAATAAATACCCAGAGTCTTTAGTTTATTTTTCCACGTAAAGCCATAAAAGCTGTCTGCACTTTTTTCTACTACCTAGCCACATAGCTGCTGATTTTTTTCTATTTATAACCAAACCAGAAAACAAAGAAAAATCATTGAGTATATCTAATGCCTGCATCATGTCATGCTGATCTGTCAAAAATAAAGTAACATCATCTGCATAAAGCGCAATTTTACTTACATTAAGAAGCGTATCTCTTGAACCTCCTAAATCAATTCCTCTAATGTTTCTACAGTCTTTTATCTTTATTGCTAGCAATTCTATAGCCAACACAAATACTAAGGGAGAAAAAGGACATCCTTGTCGGATTCCTGTTTCAACCGCAAAATACTCTGATGTCCAGCCACTATACAAAACACAACTACAAGTATCGGCGATTAATACTTGAAACCATCTAATGAATTCTTCCCCAAACCCATACTTTTTGAGAGCTGTTAACAATGAAGTCTTTTGATATACTATCAAAAGCTTGTGTATAATCAATACTTAAAAGCAAACCAGGAATATTTTCTACATTTAGATGATCAATAATATCATCAATTGGTCTCAATAGCGTCGCTACTCGACGTCCCTTTATATACCCAACCTGATCTTCACTTACTAAATCTCTAATTACTTGACATTAACGATTTGCCAAACATTTAGACAAAAGCTTATAATCGCTATTCGTTAACGAAATTGGTCTCCAGTTTTTTAAAACATTTCTAGGTAGATCTTTGCCTTTGTGAATTAACGTAATGACTGCTTTTCTCTGAGAAGGAGAAAGTGTCCCTTTTTCAAATGCAGAGTTAAGTCCAAATCTTTGCCAGGTCATTACTATGAAGACAGTTCAGTTGTTGGCCTGCGCTTGTTTTTCCCCCACTGTTAGATTGTTCGTCTATGTATTTGTCTGACTTTATTCAAGTTTAAAAGGCTGTGCCAGTCTTGAATAAAAGTTACTCTGTGTTAGGTTTGCTTATGCGAGCAAAACATACCCCACTTATTTACTGTTTATCGTTTACTGTTCCCTACCTCATTTCATTTCCGATTTTGCTTTGATTAAATTGAGGTTATTTGTATTTGTTTCTGTCCGTCTGTGTGTTTGTCTTTTGATCTCCCTTGCATCTTTGGGTGGATCCTCAGGCGTAGGCTCAAAGACTGTCCCCTACATTTTATATTATCTGCATAATGTCTTTAGTTTTACAGCAACTTTTTTTCTTCCCCACACTTTCGTTTGGTTGCATTTACTACTCTTCGCTGGCTGCTCTGGGGGTGCTATTGGATTCTTTTTTGCACCCATGGTGGTGAGAACACCACAGTATTATGGACTGTGGTGTGTCTATTTGACGCCGGGAGCGCATACACAACCAGCCGTGTCTCCCTGATGAGTCCCGACTCAGCGGGCGAAAGGCCTCGGAGCAGGCAATACAAATATATCTGCCTTCAAAAGGGATTGCGATGGTTCCCTTATGCAGCTAGTGAAGAGTTTCCATATCTGTAACATTTTTTTTATTTTAAATTTCATGTTCCTAGTTTCTCCATCTTCAAACTCCCCTCCCCTCTCCCCTCCCCTCAAGTCCAAATCTTTGCCAGGTCATTACTATGAAGACAGTTCAGTTGTTGGCCTGCGCTTGTTTTTCCCCCACTGTTAGATTGTTCGTCTATGTATTTGTCTGACTTTATTCAAGTTTAAAAGGCTGTGCCAGTCTTGAATAAAAGTTACTCTGTGTTAGGTTTCCTTATGGGGAGCAAAACATACCCCACTTATTTACTGTTTATCGTTTACTGTTCCCTACCTCATTTCATTTCCGATAAGTGATGATGTTAAACTTTTTATATGACACCAAAATACTTTCAAAAATTCTGTTGTAAGCCCATCACTTCCTGGTGAAGAACCATTTTTGAGGGCTTTAAGAGCTATCAGCAGTTCATTCTCTGTTAAGTTGCCTTCACAACTATCCTTCTGAGAGTCAGAAAGCTGTGGCACTGAAGTATCAGATATAAAGTTATCTACCATTTGTTCCATGTTTCCTGCTCTTACCTTTTTCTTGTACAACTTCGAATAATAGTCTCGCTGCATTTTCATTATTTCTGACTGTTGTGTAACTGATCTACCATTTTCATCACGAAGTTCTGTTATCTTTGAATTTGCTCTTGATTTTTCCAAGTTTAGAAAATATTTTGTATTCTTTTCTCCCTCTTCAATCCATTTCATTCTAGATCTTACCTGTGCTGCACGTGCTTTATAAATTTCCAATAATTCTAATTCTTGCATTAAGTGCTGTCGCTGATTTTGATAATGAATATCATTAGGGTTTTTTGCAATCTTAATATCTATGTCATTTAACTTGTATTTCTACTAACTTATTTCTTCTGTTGATGCTCTTACCTTTAGCATAGATTATTGTAAAACTCTTAATCTTCATTTTCAGCATTCTAACCCTCTGTTTTCGTTGTCCAGTCTGTAATCTGTAATCTCTGTGAGGTGAGTGAAGCCTGGAGATGTCGCCTCCACCGGTTTCTCCTCCTTCGTTTTCGCTGTCCTAAATGTTATGCGTTTTCGCCTGAAGAACACCCAAGAGGTCGAAATGCATTGTGTCTTGTCCTGTGCTTTGTATGTCTTTGTCCTTGGCGGTAACCAACCCTCTCTCTTTTTCAAAATTGTGCTTCATTTTTCGCCCTCAGTCACTGTTTTGAAACTCCGCCTGTATGCTCAGAAACAGTGGAAAGCTGTTCTGTGTTCTCATCGTCACGTGTGTCTCCCATGTTGGCTGTGTGTGTGTGCAGCCGTGGCGCACTTCCTCCAAGAGCTGGCGTGGAGGAGTCACTTTGACGAGCCGTGGAAGAAAGAAGACCTGGTGAGCACCCGGCTGACCTTGGCGGCCTGCGTCTTCCTCCTCTTCATCAGCTTCTTGGAGAAGTACATGTCTTGGACCATGGACTAACTGGACCGAACCGGCGGACGGAAACGGCTGTGTTGGGTTGATGGCGAAGATTTCGGTTGATTTGTTTTGGGGTATGGTTGTGAACGGGTGGTGGGTGGGTGTTGATCTGATTGGAACTAGATGCTCTACTAGGGTAATCTTTTTTTTATCTGATTGATGTGGGTGGTGGTGAGAGCGGGGGTTGGGGTGGAGTGTATGGGTGAGTTCGTTTGCGCGCTTGTGCATACATGTGCACATGTTTGCGTGCGTGCTCGCGCGCGCACGTGTGTGTGTGTGTGTGTGTGTGTGTGTGTGTGTGTGTGTTTGATTATTCTGTCAAAGTCATTAATCGCCTTGAATCATTTATGGCGTTCCTGTGAAAGAAATAAATTTGTTTCTGAATTAAAAAAAAAAAAAAGTTCGAATCAAAAACTCTGCTGGCCGTTAGCGTTCAGTTTCGCGTGTATTGTATGAAGAGAGAGATTGCTCACGGCAAGGGAATTGAACTTGGATGTGTATTGAATGAAGAGAGAGAGAGAGATTGCTCACGGCAAGGGAATTGAAATTGGACGTGTATTGAATGAAGAGAGATTGCTGACGGCAAGGGAATTGAACTTGGACATGATGACTTCAGTGAGCTACACGCTTCCCACAGATTGACAGGGCTGGGTTCTTTGACAAGCAACAGAACAAGCGGCTTACGCCCGCCGCAAAAGCGGGTCAAACACAACCAGGAAAGGGACAGTACTGCTGCAGTCGACGCGTTGCTGTCTCATTTTTTAGTTCTCTCCCCGGAGGTGTTTTCAGGCCCTAACGTTAGCTAGCGTGCTTGGATATCACGGCGTTTACCGTGCCGGCCGTAGAGTGTGTGTTCAAGGAGAGAGCGGGGTCGACTTCACTTCAAAGCAAACAGATAAACAAAAGATGAACACGGAGGAAAGAACAAACAAACAAGCTGTGAAGAGGAAAGAAGCTGTCAAGAGGAAAGAAGAGGGGTGACAGCGTTTTTTCATACGGGTCCCTAGCCTGCAAAATGAGCGTAAACCATCCCATGTATGCGGCTGCAATAAATAAATAAAATAAACTGATAGATGAAAAAAACAAGTAAATAATGAAATACATAAAAATGAAAATGCGTCGAAGAAAACGCAAGAATGAATGAATAAATAAATGAATAAATAAATAAATGAATAAATAAATAAATGAATTGACAGATGAAAAATGAATATGTAAATAATGAAATACATAAAAATGCCTCGAAGAAAACGTCACTTGTGAGTTTCTCTGAGGCTCCTTCGAACGTTCACGTTGAGTCCCCGCAGGTTCACTGCTCTTCAAAACTAACTGCACGTGCTTTACGTCAAAGGAGCTGTTCGACCTGTAAAGAGCCGCAACTTTCCGATAGCACGTGCTGATACGAGAAATATAGCGGTGACCTGCCTGCTTGTCTCTTTATGCGCTTATCTCTGCAGCCCGTCTACCATATACATGAACAAGCGGAGTATGCACATAGACGCACACATAATGCAAACGTGCTCTCAGGCACATGGCAATATTAGAGCACGTCACACGTACACACCGCATACGAAGTGTGCGCGGATTAAACATGTCGCACGGAAGTGTGCGTACAGACATGCATACTTATGCACGTAAACACGCTGCGCGTATGCAACACGCACGCATGCGCGCGCTCACACACACAGCGCGCGCATGTATAAACACGCACGCGCGCACGTACGCACACACACACGCGCACGCACGCAGTTTGTCCTTACTATCTACGGTTCATCTGTTTCGGTGAATCTTTGTGTGTGTCCCTTTGCTTTGAAGGAACTATAGTTCTATATGCATATGCTCCGAAATACACATCTATAGTTTTTTTCACGTCACTTACATTTTATCTGTGTGCTGTCTGTAACAGTGTTGGAGATCAAATGGCTACGTCCACTTCATATAAAGATGAACTGGAGTTCGTATGATAAGATAAGATAATGTTGCTTATAGCCCAGCCGACCGCAAAGGGCCACATTGGAGTTCGTATATCTGTACTTCTGATGTCGTGTATTGATTTAAACTGAGGCGAAATGGGAAAGCATCTTGGGAGGTTTTGTGTTATGGCTAGGGATGGGGATAAGAAGGAATGAGATTCTTGATTGTTCCGTAATGCCTAACATTCATGTAAACCAGGCGAATCTTCTAACGTGAGCAGCATTGACTTGGAGTAGTGCCCCTTTAACAACAAACAACAGTAACTGATATCCTGCGCTGTATCCGACATTGAAACTTCTGGTCTCGTTCAAGATTTTTTTCCTGTTTGTTTTTTGCTTGTGTGTGGTTAACTTGGCTGGATCTTGGAAATGATTACACAGAACTCCCAAACAACTGTTCCATGGTAAACCTGATGCAACATTTTTTTTTACTCTTAGGGAGAAACGTTTTAAAGAGGTCGAACATTTCCAGGAAATATATGTATCATGTTTAGATAGATAGATAGAGCGAGAGAGAGAGAGAGAGAGAGAGAGTGTGTGCGGGCGCATGCACGCACTAGTGGGCTCTCTCGCACGCGCGCGAACATACATACGCGAGTGTTCGCACGTATACACACACATATTCACCCACCCAACCGCACGCACACCAAAGGCATTTTTAACAGGAAGCTTCGTCCCTTAGTCGACCAAACCAAGAGACATTGGTCCATAATGATGAACAAGGCAGTTTCTAAACGCACAATCATTACACAGGTGTCACAAGAATACATTTCTGTAGGTTTATTGGTCAAACATCAAATAAAGCACATCTGTATGATTAATTGTATGCAGGAATGGCTCAACACGAAAATTTCAATCCTTCTTTCGACCAAACCCTTAAGCAATTTATCCATCATAGTGAAAATCAAAGATTCGCGCACGGGTACGCGGGCACACACACACACACGTACACACACGTACATACACATTCAACCATTTGAGGCATTACTAAATAGCAAACTTTTCAGTCAATTCCACAACTGTCTTAAGGAATGTACCCACCATTGAGCTGACTGGCACTATTAGCCACAAATTGCTATTCCCCCGTTTTCTGCAGGAGAATGTATCCACCATTGAGCTGACTGGCACTATTAGCCACAAATAGCTATTCCCCGTTTTCTGCAGGAGAATGTATCCACCATTGAGCTGACTGGCACTATTAGCCACAAATAGCTATTCCCCCCGTTTTCTGCAGGAGAATTTTATCCACCATTGAGCTGACTGGCACTATTAGCCACAAATAGCTATTCCCCGTTTTCTGCAGGAGAATGTATCCACCATTGAGCTGACTGGCACTATTAGCCAAAAATAGCTATTCCCCCCGTTTTCTGCAGGAGAATGTATCCACCATTGAGCTGACTGGCACTATTAGCCACAAATAGCTATTCCCCCCGTTTTCTGCAGGAGAATGTATCCACCATTGAGCTGACTGGCACTATTAGCCACAAATAGCTATTCCCCCCGTTTTCTGCAGGAGAATGTATCCACCATTGAGCTGACTGGCACTATTAGCCACAAATAGCTATTCCCCCCGTTTTCTGCAGGAGAATGTATCCACCATTGAGCTGACTGGCACTATCAGCCACAAATAGCTATTCCCCCCGTTTTCTGCAGGAGAATGTATCCACCATGAGCTGACTGGCACTATTAGCCACAAATAGCTATTCCCCCGTTTTCTGCAGGAGAATGTATCCACCATTGAGCTGACTGGCACTATTAGCCACAAATAGCTATTCCCCCGTTTTCTGCAGGAGAATGTATCCACCATTGAGCTGACTGGCACTATCAGCCACAAATAGCTATTCCCCGTTTTCTGCAGGAGAATGTATCCACCATTGAGCTGACTGGCACTATCAGCCACAAATAGCTATTCCCCCCGTTTTCTGCAGGAGAATGTATCCACCATTGAGCTGACTGGCACTATTAGCCACAAATAGCTATTCCCCCCGTTTTCTGCAGGAGAATGTATCCACCATTGAGCTGACTGGCACTATCAGCCACAAATAGCTATTCCCCCCGTTTTCTGCAGGAGAATGTATCCACCATTGAGCTGACTGGCACTATTAGCCACAAATAGCTATTCCCCCCGTTTTCTGCAGGAGAATGTATCCACCATTGAGCTGACTGGCACTATCAGCCACAAATAGCATTCCCCCCGTTTTCTGCAGGAGAATGTATCCACCATTGAGCTGACTGGCACTATTAGCCACAAATAGCTATTCCCGTTTTCTGCAGGAGAATGTATCCACCATTGAGCTGACTGGCACTATCAGCCACAAATAGCTATTCCCCCCGTTTTCTGCAGGAGAATGTATCCACCATTGAGCTGACTGGCACTATTAGCCACAAATAGCTATTCCCCCGTTTTCTGCAGGAGAATGTATCCACCATTGAGCTGACTGGCACTATCAGCCACAAATAGCTATTCCCCCGTTTTCTGCAGGAGAATGTATCCACCATTGAGCTGACTGGCACTATTAGCCACAAATAGCTATTCCGTTTTCTGCAGGAGAATGTATCCACCATTGAGCTGACTGGCACTATCAGCCACAAATAGCTATTCCCCCCGTTTTCTGCAGAGAATGTATCCACCATTGAGCTGACTGGCACTATTAGCCACAAATAGCTATTCCCCCCGTTTTCTGCAGGAGAATGTATCCACCATTGAGCTGACTGGCACTATCAGCCACAAATAGCTATTCCCCCCGTTTTCTGCAGGAGAATGTATCCACCATTGAGCTGACTGGCACTATTAGCCACAAATAGCTATTCCCGTTTTTGCAGGAGAATGTATCCACCATTGAGCTGACTGGCACTATCAGCCACAAATAGCTATTCCCCCCGTTTTCTGCAGGAGAATGTATCCACCATTGAGCTGACTGGCACTATCAGCCACAAATAGCTATTCCCCCGTTTTCTGCAGGAGAATGTATCCACCATTGAGCTGACTGGCACTATTAGCCACAAATAGCTATTCCCGTTTTCTGCAGGAGAATGTATCCACCATTGAGCTGACTGGCACTATCAGCCACAAATAGCTATTCCCCCGTTTTCTGCAGGGAATGTATCCACCATTGAGCTGACTGGCACTATCAGCCACAAATAGCTATTCCCCCCGTTTTCTGCAGGAGAATGTATCCACCATTGAGCTGACTGGCACTATTAGCCACAAATAGCTATTCCCCCCGTTTTCTGCAGGAGAATGTATCCACCATTGAGCTGACTGGCACTATCAGCCACAAATAGCTATTCCCCCCGTTTTCTGCAGGAGAATGTATCCACCATTGAGCTGACTGGCACTATTAGCCACAAATAGCTATTCCCCCGTTTTCTGCAGGAGAATGTATCCACCATTGAGCTTACTGGCACTATCAGCCACAAATGCTATCCCCCCGTTTTCTGCAGGAGAATGTATCCACCATTAAGCTGACTGGCACTATCAGCCACAAATAGCTATTCCCCCCGTTTTCTGCAGGAGAATGTATCCACCATTGAGCTGACTGGCACTATCAGCCACAAATAGCTATCCCCGTTTTCTGCAGGAAGAAAGCAAACTTAAGAAATCGTTTATTTTCGCTTTTACAGTAAAGTTGATAACTGTGTTCCCCATTTTTCTCAGGTAGGTAAGTATTTCCCATGTTTTTAACAACGATCACGAGCATCTTCACTTCTTTTACTAGTAT
Organism: Conus ventricosus; assembly: GCA_018398815.1. NCBI lineage: Eukaryota > Metazoa > Mollusca > Gastropoda > Neogastropoda > Conidae > Conus > Conus ventricosus. Next base: position 22,297,287 of record CM031596.1, on the reverse strand, counting down.
TTTTTTTCTGTTTTCTGGAGACGAAAACAACTCTGATCCATAGAAAACGGGCAGAAAGAGAAAATTGGTCATTTTGGCCGTTTTACCTGTTACACCTGACAGCTACATGTGGTGGTATCACTGAGAACCGGGAATGGGAGTCTTAGGGCGAAAAAAGCAAAATGGTTGTGATCTTTAAGAATAATAACTGCAGTTGTAAACTGGTTTCACATTTCCCATCGTTTGCTGGGAGAAAAGCAACCGTTTTCCACGCAAAAACAGGAAGAACAGTTTTGATGCATAGGGAAAACAACCATAAGAACAAAGTTCGTTATTCCACTGGTTCTTTTTTCTGAATGATAAATTTCGTTTTCTACGAAGGGGAGGAGGGGGGGACGATCATTTCTTATGATTATGCTCCTACTCTGTCATACAAAAATCACCTTAAGATTTCTGGCCGCACACCCACATCGTAAAGGCATCCTTTAATACAGATGTTTCGTTTGTTCCTCCGGTATTCCTCAAGAATTAGTCCACCTAAGTGAAAAGTATTATGAGACTAGTGGCCGCGCACCCATGTTATGAAGGTAATCTTTCAATGCTTAACTGTCAGTGCTTTCCCCCGGTTCCGTCCTGAAGAATTTGTACACCATTGTGAAAAAAAAATCCATGAGACCGATGGCCACACACCTACAACATAAAGGCATCTTCGGTGTGTACATTTCATCGAGATGCTCTGGTCACACAACCTGAGCAATTCGCACATCATGGTGACAAGGATTATGAGGCTGACGGCCACACACTCACATATCATGAAGGCATTATGAAGTACAGATCCTTCAGTCCGTTCCTCCGATCAAATCCTGAAGCATTTAGTGCATCATGGTGAAACGATGATTGGAGCGATGGCCACACACCCACATCACAAGGGCACGTTCAACGCCTCACTTTCAGCCTGTCCCTCTGGTCACATCCTGAAGCATTTGTTCATCAACGTAATGAGGATCACGGGACTTCCGGCCACACACCCACATCACAAGGGCACGTTCAACGCCTCACTTTCAGCCTGTCCCTCTGGTCACATCCTGAAGCATTTGTTCATCAACGTAATGAAGATCACGGGACTCCCGGCCACACACCCACATTATAAAGGCAATCTTCCAGTGCTTTCCTTGGTTTACATCCCGAAGAAGTAGAACATTGTGAGAAAGCTCATGAGGCTGATGGCTACATTATAAAGCCATCTTCAGAGCGTACATTTGAGTGAGTTTCTCTGGTCACAACCTTGTTTATCATGGTAAAAAAAAAAGGATCAAGAGACTGACGGCCACACACCCACATGTCATAAAGGCATTATCAAATACAGATCTTTCGCTCCATTCCTCCAGTCACATCCTGAAGCATCAGTCCGTCATAGTGAAGTCATGGTTAGATCGATGGCCACACAAGGGCACCTTCAATGCCTCACTGTCAGTCCAGTCCTCCGGTGACACCCTCAAACATTTGTCCACCAATGTCACGAGGATCGTAGAAGTGCCGGCCACACACCCATATTATAAAGGCATCCTTCAAAGCTCTCCATCCGTTTCTCAGGTCACATTTGAAAGTTCTAGGCCATCATGAGTGAAGATGATAGTGAGATTAGTTACACACACACACACACACACACACACACACACACAAGAGAGAAGAGAGAGAGAGAGAGAGAGAGAGAGAGAGAGAGAGAGAGAGAGAGAGAGAGAGAGAAAGAGTAGTGTGAGGAGAGAGAGAGTACAAAGAAACACAGAGATAGAGAGAGAGAGAACAGAGAGAGAGAGAGAGAGAGAGAGAGAGAGAGAAAGAGTGAGTGAGTGAGTGAGAGAGAGAGAGAGAAGAGTGAGGTGAGAGAGAGAGAGAGTACAAACAAATAAACACAGATAGAGAGAGAGAGAGAGAACACACACACACCACACACACACACACACACACACAAACACACGAACACACGAACACACACACACACACACACACACACACACACACACACACACACACACACACATAAGATCACACACAATCCTGAAGCACTGGTCAACGCAAGACTTTGCCCTCCGTACTTCATCTTCCGTGGTGAGTGCATGGTCACTACGTGCAGCATTGCTCCACCAGGAGGAAGACGACGTTGAGCCCAACGGCCCAGCACATCAGAAAGGTGCTGGTTTCCTCCGCGTCTGTCCGCGGCTCATGCCAGTGGCCCCGCCACTTCACCTCCAGGATTATGTGCAGCGTGCCTGTCCATGGTAGAAAACACACACACACACGCACGCAAACGCACACACGCAAACGCACACAACGCACGCAACACACACACACGCACGCACGCACACACACACACACACACACACACACACACACACACACACACAGAACGGATAAGATTTAACGATGAAGGTACATATGTGTGGAGGATGGATGGTGGGGGCTCGGGTTGGGAACGTGTTGAGGTGAGTATGTTTTTGCGCGTGTATATATACTGACTTCCATAAAAAACGCGAAAACAAAACAAGCTGAAGGTTGGGGGTGAATTTTATTGGTCACAATTGTACAGAGTGGAATCGAGAATTCAACGTGATTTGATTCATTACACCGGTAATGTGTGAAAATGTCATCAGCAATATGTCTTTTGTGTGGAAAATCCAAGGTCACGTGACAAACCAGCTTGAAGTCCTAATACCGTGTGTGGCCACCATTTGCGTTGACAACTGCTTGACACCTGCGGCTCATTGAGTGGACCAGGTGGTTGATGCGTCCCCTTGGCACACCAGCCCACACATGGACGATGGCCTGGTGAAGTTGAGCCGCTGTTGCTGGTCGTGGACGCAGGAGGTCCAACCGTCTGCCACGTTCATCCCAAAAATGTTCTTTTGGGTTTAAATCGGGACTGAGGGCTGGCCAGGGCAGCACATGACGTTGTTATGCTGAAGAAATTGCTGGGTGGCCCTGGCGGTGTGTGGTCTTGCATTGTCCTGTTGGAATGTCCAGTTTGGGTGTTGCGCAAAAAAAGGATCGACATGGGGTCTGAGCACCTGGTTGATGTAGCGCTGTGCATTGACACCCTGTCCGCGACCAGGACCAATGTTCTGAAAGATGACTGGTCCTATGGTGTGGTTAATGCCAATTGCACCCCATATCATAACGTTCGGGCCTCCCCAGGGGTTCCGCTCTACCACACAGGAGTCAGCATAGCGTTCACCAGGTCGACGCCATATTCTGACACGACCGTCAGCCATGTCAATACAAAAACGGCTCTCATCTGAGAACAGTATGCGTCCCCACTGCTGCCTGCGCCAGTTGATTCGGGCTTGTGCCCACTGCAGCCTGTCCTGCCGGTGTCTTGGTGTCAGTACCGGACCTCTGTGAAGACGCCTACATGCCAGCCCGTTCTCCTGAAGATGCCGCCGCATAGTGTTGAGGCTGATTCGTTGCTGGAGATTCCCAGGCACCTGTCGAGCAGTGTTAGCGGCTGTTTGCCGCCTGTCCCGCAGATGGGTTCGAACAAGATGGCGATCCTCTCTTTGTGTGGTGACCCAAGGACGGCCTGGCCGGGGACGATCATCAGTGGTACCAGTGACTCGCATGCAGTGCTGCAGATGATAGATGGTTGAGATGTGGACGTTAAAGATGTTGGCGACCTGCCTGGCATCCACACCAGCCTCCAGATGGCCTAGGGCACGATTGCGTTCCTCTGCTCGTAGTCTTGGCATCTCTGTAGCGCTCAGACGGCAAGTCGTTACCTGAACCTTGTAGCGCGGCTTTATAAAGCTGCATGCCTGCGTACTTGTCGCTGGTTAACTTTGCTCTGCATGGTGTGCACGTGCCTCACATGCAGCAACCAGTTTGCCATTTTTGTTGACCCTCCAATGCCGGGAATGATGTGTTGCTCACACAATTTTTTCACTGCACGTGAGTCTTGGACCCAAACAACTTGCCACAATGGTTCAATATTGTATATTCACCCCTTTTCACCCGAAAAATAGCCTTTCAAATTTTCGCGTTTTTTTATGGAAGTCAGTATATGTATGTTGCATAAGTGGTTGGAGAGGAGATGATACGTATGTGTGTGTGCGTGTGTGTGTGTGTGTGTGTGTGTGTGTGTGTGTGTGTGTGTGTGTGTGTGGTGTGCGTGCGTGCGCTGGGGTCAGGGTATGGGGAGAAGAAACCAGTGTGTGCGTGAGAGAGAGAGAGAGAGAGAGAGAGAGAGAGAGAGAGAGAGAGAGAGAGAGAGAGAGAGAGAGAGAGAGAGATGGGATCTGGACTGAAGGCAAGAAGATGAGGTTGGAAACATAATACAGACTTCAACAGAGGAACATGTTTCAGGATCTGGTGTTTACAGGCAGAAATGTGAAGGGCGGAAAGGTGGAAAGCTTTCACGACAGGAAAGCAGTTTTCCTGGTCCTTTCTCGTCTTTACCCGTGCGAGTTTCGCGGGAAACGTGGCAAATGGCGTCTTCTTCTTCTTCGTTTACTTCTTCTTCTTCTTCTTCTTCCTCGTCCTCTTCTTCTTCTTCTTCTTCTTCTTCATACACTGAAACAGGAACCCCAGAGGCACTGACGAAGGCTGCTGTACGGCGGAGGCCCTCCAGAATTCCATAGAAGTTCTCGCTCGTCGATGTGTCGATAGGTCAGGTCTCTGCTCTTGGCTTTTTTTGCGTGAGACAGTCCTGCAGGAAGTGTTTAACGGATTCAACAGCATATGGCAAGCATCTTCCATTTGGCGCCTAGTTTGAGAGAAGATACGTGATTGTTCGTTCTTCGTATTCCTTGTCCCGATGGGTCGAAACGCGTCGTGTTTTCTCTTGTAATAACGCTTGTCTCTTTCGTTCGGCGGAACGGTGATTTTTCTTTTCAAGGTTTTTTAATTTACCGTCTACAATCACCTCACTTTGAAATTGAGAAGAAGAAAAAAAAAAGATAAATTCAAATCGTTAGCTGTCCCATCTCTCCTCATGATTGTAATACCCTTCCACTTCCAACATTAGGGTCTTTTTCGTCTTGTTCTTTCTTCTTTAATATATGCAATGTGCGAGACCAGTTACCAACGTCTGTAAACACTATTCTGACTGGTGGCTACTTAGAACATTGTCTGTCTGTCAATGAGGCAAGAGTTTGTTTTTTTTTCCTTTCTTTCTTTTCTTTGATAGATAACGTTCCTGCAAAATATGTAGAATGTATCTTCATTTCTCGATAAAGGATCAACGGCGGTATTTTGTTTATCTTAGCATTATGGTGCAATGATGTCAAAAGCTCAAACTTCCATGAAGTTTCTCTTTTCGTCATTTTTTTTTTCTTTTTCTTTTTTTTTTTTTCTTTTTTTTTTTTCTTTTTCTCTACCAAATCCCAAACTTTATCTGCGTTAAGTGAGTAAATGAATGCCAGATGATACTGAAAACTTATGAATAGTATCCATTTTCTTTACTGTTCTTTTTAGAGAGAGAGAGAGAGAGAGAGAGAGAGAGAGAGAGGAGAGAGAGAGAGAAGAAGAGAGAGAACTCAAAACCCAAAAAACCTTTCTTCGATCAAGGAGTGAGATTTAGGCAGAGCCTTTCTTTCAATCTGTCCTTGGTAAGCTACAGTATGCGATGAGATATATCAGAGAGAGACAGACAGACAGACAGAGGGGAGCTGGGGGAAACAGAGACAGAGTGGGGTTGTGGGGAGGGGGGTGGGGGTGTAGTGACTGAAACCTCTAAACCGACAGACAAGCAAAGAAAGAAGCGAAGCGGCCGACTTGCCTGCAATCTGGTAGAGTAAGAAGAGGGGCGTGTGGTACTCGTTGTCCCACCGCCTCTTCCAGATCCAGTAGCAGCAGAACACAGTGGTCCCCAGCACCATAGCCAGCGTCAGCAACCTCATCTTCACCACCTGCCTCAAGTGCTCGTCTGACACACACACACACACACACACACACACACACACACACACACACACACACACACACACACTCATGCACGCGCGCACGCACGCGCGCAAGCACACACACACGCACGCACACTTACACACACACGCGCGCGCGCGCACACACACACCACACACCACACACACACACACACACACACACACCACCACCCACACACACCACCACCGCACACACACACACACACACACACACACACACACACACCACACCACACACACCACACACACACACACTGGTTAATCCCATTCAAGTGTAACGTCCACATGCATGAAAGGTCATTTTATGACAAGACACATAGGCCTACATGCGACCAGAAGAGTGTGAAGGCATAAGGTTGGACCACCGAACCCCACACTGATACCACCTGAACGTCAACACTTTCAGACAAGCAGTAAAAACGGCTGTGGTCCTATTAAACGATGCCAGCGGGGATTCAAACGCTCGACGCGCGACTCGGTGCGCTACCTCCGAGCCATCACGGTACCCTGGACACACAAGTACCGGTGACATAATATTCGTAAAAGCCTTGGCCATTTAGGAGTTAGGAGAAAGTGTCCACCACTTTGGTCAGTTCATCTATGCATCCCTCGTCGTCCCTTAATGCCAAGAACGCAATCTGTGGTCATTCTCTCTCTCTCTCTCTCTCTCTCTCTCTCTCTCTCTCTCTCTCCCTCTCCTCTCCCCCCCCCCCCCCCCCCCGACAATGAACAATATTGACCTTTATTCAAGTTTTACACTCACCCTCTCCACCCCATCCCCATCCCCCTCCCACACACACACACACACACACACACACACACACACACACACACACATACACACAAAATGTGAAGATAATCTACCAACAGAAAGAAGCTCAACGAAAGAATTCAGGAAGCGTCTTTCTGTCAACAGATTATCTTCTCTTTCGGGGGGTAAATGTGGACATGTATGGGAGAAAAACCAGCTTCGAAGGCCTAAAATGATTGTTTCTCGCCATGTTTCTGTGGAATACAAGTATAATAATTTAGAAAAAGTGCTATTCTGATATCCTCAAGGATTCTTACTTCAGTTTTTCCCTAAGATCACAACCTTTTCTTTCCTATTTTGGCGGGGAAAACAATGATTATCGTAAAGGGAAACAGCGGAGACAGGGAAAACAGCTGCGATCCTAGTGATGCAAATCATACCAGTGGTCATGCGCTGGTGGGAGAAAATAGCCAGCATAAATGCTTTCTTAATTTTTGCCATTTTCCACGTACAAAAATAAGAATAATAGTCCTGATCCGAAAATAAACAGAAAACGGTTACGCTCGTAGGGAAAAATAGGGGAAACGAATATATACCATCCTAAGAAAAGAAAAGAAAAAAAAAGGGGGGGAAAGCAAGTTTTGATCATAAGGAAAATAGTCGCGTTTGTGAGGATGACAGGTGTTTTCTTGCGGAAACAGCAATTACCATTTTTAAGACGCGACCAAGCTCGTCGCCGATTATTGTCTTTAAACTGGACACGACAGCAAAGGTGCATCAAACTCACTCTCTGCTTGTCTGCTTCTTAGGCAGGAAGACTGTGGACACAGAAAGGCACTCGCGAGAGCCACGACCTTCGTCAGGGTCACACAAATCTCGGACCAGTCCTCTCAGTCATTTTGTGGGAGAAAATGGTATTTTCTGCCAAGGGAAGTAATTGTCGGTTCGGACTGAAAGAGTGCTTTCCCCTGAGATTTTTGAAGCTAGTTTTCATGAAATCTTATGGTATCGCATGTTCCTCTGCTGTCCAGTGATGTTTTCGATACTTTCAGCAACCAAGCCGCCCTTAATACCTAACGGACAGCAATGTCTTTTAGGACAGTAGCGCATGAACGGAAACTTTCCGAGGAAGTCCGTCGCGGGGTAAGAGACGGAAATCCTTCAAAGGATTCTATGGCAAGTTTCAGTCACATATCTACGGACGGAAAGACGCTCGATGAATAATTCAGAAAGCGTTGTTCGTCTGTTTAATTAATGTTTCTAAAGCACTTCAGATTACCAGTCAGCGTTATAGTACTAAATCCAGTAGTAGCAGCAGCAACAGCAGCAACAGCAGCAGCAGTAGTGGTAGTAGTACTCGTCGTAGTCGTAGTAGTAGTGGTAGTAGAGGTGACGGTGTTGTGGGGTGGTGGTGTGGCGGCAGAAGTAGTAGTAGTAGTAGTAGTAGTAGTAGTAGTAGTAGTAGTAGTAGCAGTAGTAGTAGTAGTACTACTACTACTACTAACTACTAGTCGTAGTCATCGTAATAGCAGCACCAGTAGCAGAAGCAACAGCAGTAGTAGTAGTGTGTGGCGGTTGTCGTCGTCGTCGTCGTCGTAGTAGATAGTAGTAGTAGTAGTTAGTAGTAGTAGCAGTAGCAGTAGTAGTACAGCAGTAGCTGTCGCAGTAGTCGAAGTCGTCATAATAACAGCAGCAGCAGCAGCAACAGCAGCTGAAGCAACAATGATGGTGGTGTGGTGGTGGTGGTGGGAGTGGTGGTGGGAGTGGGAGTGGTGGTGGTGGTGGGTGTGATGGGAGTGGTGGTGGGAGTGGGTGGTGGTGGTGGTGGTGGGATTGGTGGTGGTGAGGGTGGTGTGTGGGGGGTGGTGAGGGTGGTGGTACAGCGGCGGCAGCAGCGCAGCAACCATAGTAGTACTTAATGAAATGTGGACCAGTTTTCCCCACGTGGGATGGGCGCAGCATAGCTGTCCCACATTAACACGCCCGCCCGTTTCTCATTCCTAATTCAGACCTCATAGCCTGCATTCTTTGAAGTGACTGATCGGCTGCATGGAGAAGTGTCTAATTTGGTACCCTGTCCCTCAGGTGACACCCAGAGAGGTTAATGAAGAGCTTCGGCAAAAAAAAAAATGTGCACGGAGAAGGTAACGTCGAACTGTATTTTGGCATCGTTATTTCTGAGAAAGACTTCCTTTCAGCACCCTGCACCATCTCAAAAACGAGGTGGAATTATCCCAAGACATTGTAGCCGCCAGGTCCGCCGACTCTTCGTGTAAAGGGCCTCTCATGCACCTTACGCTGCTTTTAAAGGCCAGGTTCGTATTTCCTGGAATAGCGTAATAATGCCATGGTTGACTGTAGTCCCACTGAGAAAGAAGGCTGTGAACAAGGGACCAGCAGTCTTGCCGAGTTGATGACGTAAAAAGAACGACTCGACTGCTGTGCTTTCCCTTCCTCCACCACCCCTCACCCCTTCCCTCCAGACTCCTGTCCGACTTCCCAGCTCCCGATGGAGCTTGTCTCCTTCAGAGCAGCAACAGCAGAATGACTGCGCCGCTAAACGAAGGAACAAATCTATTTATTACAGACCAAACACAAAGCAATAGGACCCAGAGTTTTGCACCCACGTTGAAGTGATAAGAGACTGTCTGTTCATCCTTCGCGTTCACTGCATTAAATGTTATTTGTCTTGCCTGAAGGAGACCCAATAGGTCGGAACGCGTTGTGTTTGTTGTGTCTTTTGTTTGTTCCTTCGTTGGGCGGCAAAATAATTCTGTTTTGCTCTTGTATCAATTTCCGCCTGCAGTGACCTCACTTTGAAACCTCCTTCAGATTATCAAAAACAAACAAAACTCAAGATTTCCCTTTGCCTCCTCTGAACCACTGCGATACAACCACCTTTTCGCAGCCGGATGTTTAAATTGATATAGAAAACAATTCAACGGTTTTCATAAGCTAATTGAATTGAAATCAACCAACACGACATTTTTAAAGAACTCAACACGTGCAGTAAAATTAGTACAGCTCGAATTTGAATGGAAAAAATTGTGAATAGGGAAGGAAATGGAAATGCCTTCAAATGTTGACATCCACTACAGCTAAACTGAAGCTTAATGTTTCACTCAAAATTGTAAAGAAACTTTTTCCCTAGGGATCGATCAGAATAGTAATTTTCTGAGAATATCTTGACAAGATCTCTTTGTGCATTTCAAATTTGATTTTATTTCCAGTAAACATAAATATGTCCGTGATGACTGTACAGCCATCTGGATTTTTCTCTCAGCAATCAAAGTGTTGTCTCAAAAGGATTTTCTATCAAAGACGGAGGTACCAAAAAAAAAAAATTGCTTCCAAGCAGTCTTCCGATGAAAAGACTTCCCTTCACACCCCCAACTCCTTGTCGTCAAATTTCAAACATTCCATTTTAAATAAATTTAACTTACTGTCAAGGAGAGGGGTACAAAACGAAATCTATCCTCGTTACTTACTTTCAGACACGCGCTGCGACAACTGACATGAAGCTTCGTCGAGTATCCAGGCACCTGGATTGTATCCCGAGCAGCCAAGGAAAGCAAAGGGACTGCTGATCATCCAGTAGAAAGAT
>CM031596.1:22252020-22284520 GCA_018398815.1 Conus ventricosus | reverse complement strand
AGAGTGGAGCTGAACGTCCCTGACATGAGCGTCACACTTGACCTAAATCAACCCCACCCCGCACAGCAACCGCCGATCGCCTGTCAAGTGAACAAGTGAACAGTTCACAACGACCCGTGTTTACACCAACCCCCACAGTGAACTCAGGGAGCAGTAGCATTCTGAATCGGCTTCTCGTCACTAAAGCGCATTGTTTGTGATCCTGCCACGTCATGATTCCACCACGTCCACAAGGATTCGTTCGAATGAGCCGACATGCTAGGCTGCTTCTTGCAGCGGCTATCCTTCATACGTGGGGAAACACCGCCTTCAGTAGACACTACACCGGCGTGCTCAAGGACTGCCAGCGGTCAGTTAGGGCCGATTCTGCCTGTGCACGGACGCGGATGGAGGGTGAAGGTAACCGAAAAAAAAGATGTTTCCTTTGGAACCCCCCTTCTCCCCCCTCCCCTCCTGTCTAAAACGTTATATTTGCTTTGATATAGATGCCACCTCCGCTTAAACTTCCGCCACTCCCTCGAATTCTTCCCCTCCCCCCTATCCATCTGCCCCTTCTGCGCCTCCTTTCCGGCCCAAATACTTTCTTTTTTTTTTTTTTTTTTTTTTGGAGGGGGGGGGGGGGGGGGGGGTTAAAGTAAACGAGCTCCAAGCGCAGTGAAATCGTCGGATTTCGACATTGGCTGTTTCTCAAGTTTAAAAGGAGGGGAAGAAAGGTAAGGTAATGTTGCTTATAGCCCAGCCGACCGCAAAGGGACACATCAGGGCTTTTTTCTTTTTTTTTTTTTTTTTTTTTTTTTTTGGGGGGGGGGGGGGGGGGTAGTACGATAGTTCTTGGAAGCGGTATCGACTGATGTATATTTCATACAAAGTGTTGGAGGACTGGGACTCCAAATTCTTCTCATAGTGGAACCTAAACCAGTTCCAGCTTCTGACCCCTTCAGCTTTTGTCCATCAAAGGTTTGGATCTTTTCAGTTTAAATGTCACGTCTTGGGAATAACTTGGCCGCCCCCCCCCCCCCCCCTCCCACTCCTCCATTCTCCGTCCTTCCCTCCCTCCCCCCCCCCCTACTCCCGCAGCCGCTCCTTCTCCACCCCACCACATCCCACCCCCCTTAAGCCCCTGACCCTTCCCCACTCTTGTGATCACTTTCATCCTTCGTTAATAAGTATAATTATTTCATTCGATTGAAGCAGTCATTAAGAAAATGCATTTGGATATTGAGACATTCTATACTTGACCAAAAGGGTGAGGAGGAGGGGAGCGTGGAGGTGATTCGGGGTCAGGAGGGGGTGGGAGGTAGGAGGCAGGATGATTGCCCCTAGGGATGATTAAAAGTTTCATTCTGGCACTTGATTGGCCTTCTGCAATAAAGGTGACCAATCTGGCTTTCACTTCTGATGTACAGACAGATCGATTTGACTTTGAAGGGAAAACGTTTCAGAAATGATTTTTTTTCACATGTTGTTTCTGTTACATATTAATTACTCGAACTTAGGTTCTCGGCTATGCCCATATTTAGCATCATGCGAAAAGGTAATAGGTTGACAGAAAGAAGACATTTAGTCTTTCAATAGATTATCTTCTCATACGGGGTAAATGTGGATATCTTGCCATGTTTTTGAATTGTGACAGCTAGGACAAAGTTAACATCAAGTCAGTATTTTTTTTAAAAGAGAGAGGGGGGGGGGGGGGGGGGGGGATGACAGGTCCAAAAGCCTTTACGACAGCAGTTAGCGAGATCTGTGAAATCTCATCAAATACAAAATTTTGCTTAAAAATAAAAAAAACATTAACGCTTATCTCATTTTTCAAAGTTTTTGTTTTATCTTCAGCCACGCCACTCTTCCACCATTCTTTCTTTCCCTGACCTGTGATCAAGACTTGTCGGGTAAGCCACCCCTCATAAGTCTTATGAGGGGTGGCTTACCCGACAAGTCTTGATCACAGGTCAGGGAAAGAAAGAATGGTGGAAGAGTGGCGTGGCTGAAGATAAAACAAAAACTTTGAAAAATGAGATGCAGTAATATCTTCATGGCTAGAGTCTATGGACTATCTAAATGCATTAACGCTTACTTTCTGACAATTTTTTGTTGAACGAGTGTGGAATTCACATCGGTGTGGAGTGGACGTGTTTTGGAGGGCTCCATAGTTTTGGTCACGCTGAATTTTTTCCCTTAAAATGATCTGGTTACAGTTGCAGAGAACCACTTCTTTCTGTTCAGTTCATTCTTTGTTTTTTCAAAAGGCCTGGGCGACAAAATGGACCATGTGAATGGACGCGTTTTCTATGTTTTTATTTTGAACAATAGATTATCTGCTTTTGACTGCGAACCTTTCGGGACTTCAGAAACTTGTATTGCGGCTGAAACAGTGCGAGGCTTCAATTCTATTCAGGGAGCTCTAAGAATTGGTGCGTAATGGAGAATCTATCTCCTAAAAAAAAAAAGAAAAGATGCAAGTCAAAAACTGCGAATACAGATGTATATAATCAGAGTGGGGTGTATGGATGGGAGTCAAAGCTTGGAGCCCTTTGCTCGTGAGATCTTAAAAACGATGGAGAGCCGAGAGCCGCCCCCTCCGCCCCGCCCCGCCCCGCCCCGCCCCTTCGCCTTCACACACACTTGTCATTAGTTATGTTCCTTTTTTATTCTGAGCAAAATGCTGATGTAGAAAGTCAAGAAGTTAGGCGTCACTATCATGTCCAATATGACCTGTAAAATAAAGGGACGAGCATGGCAAATTATCCACAAGCAGTTTATCCGAAATAACTCGCTTGTAAAACTCAAAAGCCAAAGTTCATTCTTTCCTACAGGGTCACAGTTTGGTATTGATAAAACGTAGTGGTCGTATAAATACCGATGAAAACTGACCATTAAATCTTTTTTTTTAAAGTCTAAATGCAATAGAACAAGAGAAACTACAACCTACTTTAGACATTTCACAGCTGTAAATGCAATCCCAGCTGCATGCGAAGTTGGTTGGTGAAGTAGTTTGCAATCAACAGCCCAAAACAAATATGACAGTTTCTGTTTAAAACCTAACATAATCACGCGTCCTTGGCAGGAAAAAAAAGTTAAATGAAACAAATGTGTACGTTTAAATGTGGATATAGCCTTAAATGTTGTACTAATGTATGAGTTCTCTATGGATTTGAAATCGATGTACGCTGATTCCAGGTTTCACCCTTTCCCATTTCCCTTCATTTAAACCCACTTTTCGTTTTAGTGTTTTGTTTATTTGTTTGTACGTTTGTTTTTGTTCGTCGTTTTGGTGCTCCCATTTCTTATAGAACAGGGAGTACTTTAGAATGGGAACGAAGAAATGCTGTCTGTGTCTGTCCGTCCGTCCGTGATCAAAATGTGTTCCACTCGCTTCAAAACAAAACTACTGGGCCGATCTTTCTGGAAATGTGTAGGTATGTTCATTATGGGTCACGGATGATGCCTGATGTCTTAGTTTACCGTTATAGCCGTTACTAACGGCTGTAACGGCCTGTAACGGTTTTTCTTCTTCATGGAATATCTCAGAAAGTACTAGGCCGATCTTTGTGAAAATTAGCAGGTAAGTTCGTTATGGGCCACGAATGATGCTCGATGTTTTAGTTTACCCCCGTTATAGCCGTTACTAACGGCTGTAACGGCTGTAACGGTTTTTTCTTTTTTTATGCAGTATCTCAAAGTACTTGGCCGATCTTTGTGAAAATTAGCAGGTGTGTTCACTATGGGTTACGGATGATGCCCGATGTTAAGATTATCGTTATAGCCGTTACTAACGGCTATAACGGCCTGTTTACGGGTTTTCTTCTTTATGGAATATCTCAGAAAGCATTTTGTCGATCTTTCTGAAAATGTGTAGGTATGTTCGTTATGGGTCACGGATGATATGGGTCACGGATGATACCCGGTGTTTTAGTTTACCGTTATAGCCTATCAACGGCCGTTACTAACGGCTGTTACTGCCCATAACGGTTTTTCTTCTTTATGGAATATCTCAGAAAGTACTTGGCCGATCTTTCTGAAAATTTGTCGGTTTGTTCATTATGGGCGACGGATGATGCTCGACGTTTTAGTTTACCATGATAGCCGTTACTAACGACTATAACGCGTTAACGGCCATAACGGGTTTTTTTTTATGGAATGTCTCAGAAAGTATTTGGCCGATCTTTTTGAAATTTTGTAGGTATGTTCTTTATGGGTCACGGATGATGCCCGACGTTTTAGTTTACCGTTATAGCTGTTACTAACGGCTATAACGACCTATAACGGTTTTTTAATAGAATATCTCAGAAAGTACGTGGCCGATCTTTCTAAAAAAATGTGTATGTATGTTCATTATGGGTCACGGATGATGCCCGATGTTTTAGTTTACTGTCATAGCCGTTACTAACGGCCCATAATGGTTTTCTTCTTTATGGAAAATCTCAGAAAGTTCTTGGCCGATCTTTCTGGAGACAAAACTGTAAGTATGTTCATTTTAGGTCAAAGATGATGGCCGATGTTTATCAGAATAGCCATTACGAACGTTTACACCAGCCCAAGACGGTTTTACCTCTTTATGGAATATCTCACGCGTATTACGGGATAAACTGGGAGTACGTTTATATGCTTTGCATCTTGGTTTTTTGTTGTTTTTTTTCTCTTTCCGTGCTCCCAGTTCTTATAGAGCAGGGAGTACTTTAGAATGGGAACGAAGAAATGCTGTGTGTGTGTGTGTCCGTCCGTGGTCAAAATGTGTTCCACTTGCTCCAGACAAAACGACTGGGCCGATCTTTCTGAAAATTTGTAGGTATGTCCATTATGGATCACGAATGATGCCCGATGTTTTATTTTACCGTTATATCCGTTAATAACGGCTACAACGACCCATAGCGGTTTTTCTTCTTTATTGAATATCTCAGAAAATACTTGGCTGATCTTTCTGAGAATTTGTAGGTGTGTTCTTTATGGGTCACGGATGATGCCCGATGTTTTATTTTACCGTTACAGCCATTACTAACGGCTATAACCGCTCACAACGGTTTTTCTTCTTTATGGACTGTCTCAGAAAGTACTTGGCCGATCTTTCTAAAAATTTGTAGGTATGTTTATTATGGGTCACGGATGATGCCCAATGTTTTATTTTACCGTTATATCCGTTACTAACGGCCGTTACTAACGGATATAACGGCCCATAACGGTTTTTCTTTTTTATGGAATGTCTCAGAAAGTGTTTGGCCGATCTTTTTGAAATTTTGTAGGTATGTTCTTTATGGTTACGGATGATGCCCGACGTTTTAGTTTACCGTTATAGCTGTTACTAACGCTACTATAGCCGTTCCTAACGGCGATAACGACCCATAACATTTTTTATAGAGTATGTCAGAACGTACGTGGCCGATCTTTCTGAAAATGTGTAGGTATGTTCATTGTGGGTTGCGGATGATGCCCGATGTTTTAGTTTACCGTTAGAGCCGTTAATAACGGCCCATAATGTTTTCTTCTTTATGGAAAATCTCAGAAAGTTCTTGGCCGATCTTCTGAAAAACTGTAAGTATGTTCATTATAGGTCACAGATGATGGCAGATGCTTACCAGAATAGCCATTATGAACGGTTACACCAGCCCAAGACGGTTTTAACCTCTTTATGGAATATCTCACGCGTATTCAGGATAAACTGGGAGTACGTTTATATGCTTTGCATCTTGTTGTACTCCCAGTTCTTAAAGAACAGGGAGTACTTTAGAATGGGAACGAAGAAATGCTGTCTGTGTGTCCGTCTGTCTGTCTGTGTGTCCGTGGTCAAAATGTGTTCCACTCGCTCCAGACAAAACTACTTGGCCGATCGTTCTGAAAATTTGTCGGTATGTTCATTATGGGTCACGGATGATGCCCGATGTTTACCAGAAAAGCCTTTACTAACGGCTATAAACGGCCCATAACGGTTTTTTTTCTCTCATGGAATATCTCACGCGTATTCAAGAACAACTGGGAGTACTTTTATATGCTTTGCATGTTATTAAATGTTATTCCCATTCGTTTGTGGTTTTCATGCAACATTCTCGGTTTTTTTTTCCTTTTTTCTTTTTTTGTCCTTTCTTCCTTTCTTCCTTTTTTTTCAACTCTCGCCTGCAGAACCTACTTCCACGTTTCAGTCTAACCCATGGTGTTCTGCGTGTGTGTGTGTGTGTGTGTGTGTGGTGTGTGTGTGTGTTGTGTGTGTGTGGGTGTGTGTGTGTGTGTGTGTGTTGGCTGCTGCGAGGATCTGTTGTGGCGTCTTCAGGAGATAAGGTGGTGTTGATCATGGCTGTCGTCGGCGTGGGCACGGCCTGGCTCTCAGCATCATAATGGACACACTGGACCTCTGGTCGATTTCTACTCCATCTTGTTTATGGCCGCTGGTAAGCCGCCTGGACAAGACCTGCTTTATTTTTGTTTATTTTTGTCTCCCTCCTCACACTCTTCCAGCCCTCCATGACTCGGCTCTCTCTCACTCTCTCTCTCCTCCTCCTCTCATCCCACTCTCTCTCTCTCTCTCTCCTCTCTCTCCTCTCTCTCTCTCTCTCTCTCTCTCTCTTCTCGCTGTCTCTGTCCTCTGTCTCTCTCTCTGTCCTCTCCTCTCTACGTCTCCTCTCCTCTCTCTCTCTCTCTCTCTCTCCTCTCGTCTGTCTGTCCTCCTCTCTCACTCTCCTCTCTCTCTCTCTGCGTCTGTCTCTTCTCCTACTTCTCTCTCTCACTCTCTCTCTCTCTGTCTCTCTCTCTCTCTCTCTCTCTCTCATCTTCCTCTCTCCTCTCTCTCTCTCTCTCTCTCTCTCTCTCTCTCTCTCTTTTTTTTCTCTTCTCCAACAAGACACCCATAAACCGGAATCAATTTTGGTAAGTTGAAAACCTTTCATCTCTTCTGAGGATGACGACGACGTCAACGAAGCCGATAATGAAGCATGTGGTGTGGTGGTGGTGGCGATGATGATGATGATGATGATGATGATGATGATGATGATGATGATGAGATGACGACGGCGACGACGACTATGATGATGATGAATGAAGTGGAGGAGGAGGAGGAGGAGAGGAAGGAGGAGGAGAGATGATGTAGATTGTCCAGACGTGCTGCACTTTTCCTGGAGATGTTGAGAACCACCGGGACCAGCCACGTGATGACGATGGCGATGACGACAACGATGGTGATGACTGTTCAGGCACGCTACAGTTGTACTGGAAGGCTTTGTGGCAGACCCAGTCAAATCAGCTGGATAGTGACGATGATATTATGATGGTGATAAAAACTTTGACGGCGACCACGACAACAACGACGACGATCGGGATGATATTTATGGTGGTAGTGAACAAGGTTTGTTGCAGGTCCATCAGCACTAGACTGACAATAATGATAACAATGACGATAACGACGACTATATGATGATGATGATGATGAGATGATGATGAATGATGATGACGATGATGATGATAACGATGACGACGATGATGATAATGATGAAAATGATGATGATGATGGTGATGATGGTGATGGTGATGGTGATGTGATGATGATGATGATGATGACCTCGACGACAACAATGTGACGATGATGACAATGACTATGATGATGAAGAAGGAGGAGAAGAAGAAGAAGACAAAATAGAAGAAGAAGATGGTGATGATGGTGATGATATTGATGATGATGATGAGATGATGATGATGATGATGATGATGATGAAGACCATGACGATGACGACGATGATGACGACGATGATGACGAAGATGATGACGATGACGATGATGACGATGACGATGACGAGATGATGATGATGACGATGACGATGACGATGACGATGACGACGATGACGATGACGATGACGATGAGATGATGATGAGATGATGACGATGATGATGACGATGATGATGACGATGATGATGACGACGACGATGACGAGACGATGACGATGAATGAGAGAATGAGATGATGAGATGAGATGATGATTGTCCAGGCATACTGCACCTGTGTGTGGAGGCGTTGTGGCTGGTCCACTGGCGCAAGCCGTGGTCAGTGCTGGGGATTATTCTCCTGGTCATCACCTCCTCGCCCAGCCTCTTCTTCATCCTCTTGAACCTGACCTACGGCCTCTGACCCCAACCCCAGTCACTGGCCGTCTCTCTCTCTCTCTCCTCTCACTCTCTCTCTCTCTCTCTCTCTCTCTCTCTCTCTCTCTCTCTCTCTCCTCCTCTCTCTCTCTCTCTCTCTCTCTCTCTCAATTTGTGTTCATTCGTGCGTTTGTGTGCTGTCTATCTTGTGTGTGTGTGTGTGTGTGTGTGTGTGTGTGTGGCGTGTGCGTGTGTGTGTCCTTTTTGTCTCCTGCCCCTAACCTTCTGTCTGTTAGTTATTCATTCTTTCTTTCTTTTTATTTCCAACCAGTCTATCACCAGATCTTTCTTTTTCTCCTCTCCATTCTTTGTTTGTTTATTTGCAACTTATTTATTCATGTCTTTTTTCTTCCTTTATCCCTATTCTTTCTTTCTACATTCCTCCCCTCCCCTCCCCTCCTTCCCCTAAGTACCATCCTTCTTCAGTTCCATTCCTTTCTTTGTTTGTTTTTTTTTCCCACTCACTCCCCATACTCCTTTCTCCCTATTGTCCATCCTTCCTCCGTTCTTTCCTTCGTTTATTTATTTTTTGTCCCTCCCTTTCTTCCGCTCTTCCTTCCTTCCCTTCATTCTCTCTTTCCTTTTAACTTGCTTCCGTCTTCCCCTCGTCCCGTCTGCTGTCCTTCCTTCTTCCGTTTTTTTCCCTTCCATTTCTTTGTTTCTGCAATTCTTTCACCATTTCTCGCTTCTTTCTATCCTTCACTTTATCCACCTCAACAGTACGAGCATCATGCGCACCTTGGATTCTTATCGACTGGTCTCCAGCTGCTCAAACATCGACCCACACAGGTGGACCAAACTGCTGCGCAATGAACTGCTACACCGCTCAGTGTTTAGGCCTCTTTACCTCAGAGACGACGAATCCAGAAAAACGGGTCTCTAATGGAAATCCACTGCACACCCTCAACCCTGTTTCCCTTTGTCTTTCCACCACCTCCCTTCCTCACCTCCCGTCCCCTTCCCTCAGCCGCAGTCTCCAGTTGACCATGATGACCAGTGAACAGCTACAGGTCTCTGCACAGAATGGACATGGAGGGGATCCAGTACCGTGGAGAAAGAAGACAGTTCAAACCGACGGGGCAAGATTTCCTTTCTGACCCTCTGCACTCCAGAGAAAAGTGTCTTTCCCCATAATTATCAAAGCCGACTTTTTGTGAAAATTCACAGTTTACGTACCCCTCCCCACCCGCACGCCTCTCTTCACTGTTTCACCCCTCCCTCCCTTTTCAGGAAATACAGGTGGGGCCCTCTCGACATCCGCTATGGTTTCGGGTCTATGAAAAATCTGATCTTATTCCCTCAGTGGATGTCAAAGCAAACAAACATACAAACGGAAGACAGAAGCTGTCTTAGGGTAAGGAGGAAGAGGGTCAGAAATGAGAATCCTGCGCTACGAGACCAGACCGAAGTGTTCGTAGCGAATGCTGAGACAGTCCATCAGCGGTGTCCACGATCATTTCAGTGGCGAGAAGCGCTGAATGATGCCGAAGTCAAAGTACATGAACTGTGACGGTGTCAAAGGTCTGTCTGCTTCAAGACATACAGATCTTTCCATCATTGATACTATAAGAAGAACAAGGAAGGCGTTAAAGTTTAATCCTGGCTCGGCATCAGACCTGGATTGATAAAAGAGAATGCCGTGACAATGGACTAACAATGCTAAGAAACCCAATGCAAACGGTAGCATCTGTGTTAATTGGAATTGTACCAGTAGGTGTAGCGCCAGCAGTGACAATAGCAGTAGCGACAGCAGCAGCAGCTAATTGTTGCAGCAGTAGTAGAAGGATGATAATGTCACATTATCATCGTAAACTCGTTTTCCGCGGTAAACGGTTCAATATGATGATGAACATTAGTACTGTCATTGTCATTGCCACTACCACCTCAGTCATTATCGTCATGATTTTACTATTTCTGTGTTTGCGGCAAACTCGTCAATCTCATATCGCAGTCTTCCATCTCACATATATGAATTAAAGATCGTTATTAAAATAAATTCCCAAAGACTCGTGTGTGAAGAACAGATGATGACTGAATGGACCACTGACACTGACAGCTGGCTGCAGACTGTAACTTCTCGAATCGTACAGAACCATGCTATCCATACCAACGGCCAAACTAGCCTTCTCAACCGAAAGTGGTGATGGTATTTTGTGTGTGTGCAAGACGTAATGCGTGCGTTCACACATGGAATCTCGGTGCACGGTCTCATTCGAAGAACTTTTCGGGAAATAGAGTCGGAACCAATATTAACTCCGAGTGAAAAATAAATGAACTAGTGGAGATTCGAACCAATAGTCCCTGGCTCAGCACGATTTGGAGCTAGGCGCATTACCAAATGAGGTATTCCGCCCTCCCCCACCGCCATCCCCTCCCGTCAAGATTAAGTGCGTTCTTCGTGGAAAAACGCTGATGGTAGAGACAAGAGTTTTGACACTTCATCCTTGTTTTTTATCTCTGTCCTTGTCTCTCTAGAGAAATTAAACTATAGGTCAGTCTCCATGATTGTTCCCAATTTCATGATTTTACTTGCGACTGAGACGCAGAATCTGTGCCAAATGTTGGATGTCCAAGAGGACTGTCCGATCTCAAAGGAAGACGACGCTCTCCTGACAGCCATGTCTAGTTATACCATAGGTTGGTGGCGTTTTGGATATCATTTGGGATAGTATTCCTTGTGTGAGAATGCATGGGCACAGGCACAGGCACGAGTACGTGTGCCTTCACGTAACGCACACACACACACTCGCATGCTCGCTTGCAAAAGAGCATCAGTTTCTTCCTCTCGAATGTGTACAGCATGTACACAGGTAGCACATGCACGTACACGAGCACATAAATACGCCGACAACCGAGCACGCGTACATGTTCATACATCGAGTTTGTGCACACGCGAGCGTTCGCGTGCTCATACGCATGTACACAGGTATGTAGTAGCGATGGTAATTGTTGCACTTAACACACAGATGTATTATGTGCGCGCGCGTATTTATGTGTGTGTGAGTGAGAGAGAGAGAGAGAGAGAGAGAGGAGAGAGAGAGAGAGAATCATATCACGCCTGTAACCAATATGGAGGTGGGGGGGTAGTAATCAATATAAAATTTTAATTACAGTATGGTGTGTATACGGTTAATTAACTAATAACTGAATCATCTTCACCAAAGCAATCATTCTAGGCAGATGAAGAAAAAGAAAAAAGAAAGACGAGGACGACGACGACGACGACGAAAATGATGATCATAAAGATGTTTATGGTGATGGTGATGAAAGAATCGTGCGAGAGAAACGAGTACACTAGAATGCACATGGAGATGGAGTGAGTGGGTAGGTAAGTGGATGAGTGCAAAGGTTGAGGTGGTTTTGAGCTGTGAAGAAGATTGACAGAGATAGCCGGTCAGTGAGTAAAACTTCCGACCATTCACCAGACTTTTTTCCCTTTTTGTGTACGGCTAACGAACAATGGCTAAACTTAATTGGAACATATGTCCTTTTAGCCGTTAAACACAACATTTATCTTGTTCGCATAAAAGATTAACTGGATTTAAATGGAAAGAAGGTGATCTGGAAACTAGACTGTCCAACTATCATCTTTGCTTTACTTTGCCTCTGACTCATTTACACATTTGAAAATACAGGACGGGCTGCCTGATTTATCAAATTCAGTGAACTTCCTTGTCATTGGTAGAAACAGCCGTCGGACATTCTCATGTTCATAAGGCGGAGAGGAAGGGGAAACAATACTGTTAAGCCCCCACGCACATTCTATTCTGATGAGACACTTTCCTCCTCAGTGTCTTCCGTAGGATGCGCGAAGATGAAACTGGACTTTGTAGCGTAGTGCAAAGTATTGAGTAATCTCGTGCGGAGTGATTAAACGGCTACGCTGGTTTGGCGATGGGGAAGACGAGGAGTGAGACGACAACTCGGGCAGACTGGGGATGAAGTGACTGGGTTACATTTAGGTTTAACGTTCACATCCATAAGGTGACGTCACAAATGAGAGTTGGCGAGGCGGGAGAGGGGGGGGGGGGGGGGGGGGTGGAGGGGGACACCAGTGGGGAGGGGGACAATGGGGACCTATTGAAGATCACGTTCTTATGGTCCAGGAGGGAAATTATCTTATTACATGTGAGGCCAGCGGAATTCGATGGTGTGACTGAAAATGTGGCACTGTACCACTGAGCATAGATCAACACTTCCCGCTGTATCTCCATGTACACTGGGCCAGCCATGTTGCCGGATTTGTTAACCTTTGATCTGATACACACTGGGAATAAATGTGTACTATTTGTTTGCAAGGAAATGAAGAGGTAAATGAGATGTGTTCCTTTACCCTCTCCCCCCTTTGTCAAAAGGTCTCTTTGGTAATGACAATGAAAATCAGTGTCAAAACTCTCTCTCTCTCTCTCTCTCTCTCTCTCTCTCTCTCTCTCTCTCTCTCTCCCCTGCTTGTTCGTGTTTGCGTGATGCAGTAGAGCTTTAACTGGTTATCATTAACATTGTAACATCATATCGTTCAGGATGTGATTTCAAATATTACAGCGCTGATAAACATGTTAACCAGACATGTCCCTCATGCGCAAATTGTTCGACAATATTTGTGTGTTATTTCGTCTTCCTCTCTTTTTTAAACCTTGAGTAGCAGCGAATGTCAGTTTGCCAACGGTACCACCTGTTCATGTGTCGATTCACTTTTTCAAACGTTGTTTTTTGGTGTAGATGCAAACGAACGTTGCCGAACTGAACAATCGCTCAAATGGATGTCATAGTTTGTCTAAACACAACCGACCCCCCCCCCCCCCCCCCAACACACCACACACACACAATCAGCCAATCATCGTTCGAGTTCACAACCGTCAAAAAATCCGTGTTCATACCGTTATCACTACAGCCACTATCACTGCAGTGAAATCAAGGAAAAGTATTGCTTTGAATCGGCATCTGTTCACGAAGCTCATGTTTGTGATCCTACTTCAGGATGCTTCGACATGAACTACGGAGATTGTTTAGAATGAGACAAAACGCCGACCTGCTTCTTATAGCAGCGACCATTCACATATGGACGAACTTTTCTTGGATTAGCATCTACAACTGGTTCCTGGAGGATTGTCGGCAGCGCCCTCTACTGGACATCAACACTGACTGTGCACTGGCGCTGATGCAGTCTGAAGGTAACCGAAAACCCAAAACTTACAAGAAAAATGACTATTCCGCTGAACGAAACCGACAATCAAATTGCAAGACAAAACACGAAGCGTTCCGACCTCTTTGGTCTTCTTCAGGCAAGACAGATAACGTTGAGGATATTCATACCACTTCCATTTTGCGCCAGTTGGAGGTGATGAGTGATTGTTCCTTCTTCGTTTTCATTGTCTTGAGTGTTGTTTTTGTCTTGCCTGAAGAAGACCAGAGAGGTCGAAACACGTCGTGTTTTGTCTTGTAACTGGCTTGACGCTTCCGTTTGGCGGGATAGTAAATTGTCTTATAACTTATTGTTTCAATTTCCACATGCAGTTACATCACTTTGAAACTGAAAGCAAAAAGATTAAAAAAAAGAAAAGAAATGTTTTCTTTTGGAAAGATTCTCTTTGAACCCCCTTTACAACAGCAGCATCAACGACAACAAACATTGTATTCTCTATGACAGAAATTCTACATTATTGCCACCCCTGCTCCTTTACCACCCTCCACGCCCCACCTCCATTCCATCCCACTCCCTCCCCTCGTTCCACCTCCATTTCACTCCTTTTTCCTGCCCCCCCCCCCCCCCCCCCCACCCCCCCCCCCCCCCCCCCCCCCCCCCCCCCATGCTTCCCTCATCCCCCACACCCTCCCCTTTTTGATTTCTCGTTTATAGTTCTGATTAGAACAAAAACATACCAAAAGACTGAACTCTGGTGCGTGTGCGTGTGTGTGTGTGTGTGTGTGTGTGGTGTGTAAACAAGTGTCTAAGATGGCAATGTTGGTTAGGTTATCTTTTTATCCAAAGTGATTGAAGACACGCTAAATCTTAACTCTTCCGACTGCTGATGAAGACAGACCGGTGCGTCGTCTGGATCTGTGGCGGAATCGCCATACTTTGTGAGGCGTCCATATGTCTCACTGGCTTACTGCGACCAAAGTCACGATGGTCCTTTTATGAAGGCTGTCATTATCAACAGCGACAGTGAAGTGGATTTAAAGGGGAAAAAACACCGTAGGGAGAAACTCGAGGGAATGCTTGACAGCAACAAGGTCTTCAGAGAAGAAACCCCCCTCAGACAAGTGTTTCAGACCTGAACTCCTCTTACTCTAACTGGATCGGGCGCGTCAACACTTGACTCCCAAGTGTCCTTCTACAATTAACTCTCTTTTTCACCCTGGTGCTGCCGGGATTCGAACCCACAAATTTTGGATGGGTTGGCGTCTTATGGCGTGCATTTTTAGACGGATGTCCTACGGCACAGCTAATGGACACCTCTTCTAAGTTGGGAAAGGTAATGACTCGGCAGCAGTGCAGTGTCTCCTCCGATGGGTTGCCTCATGACGACCTGACTATGCCTGTGGATTGCCGGTGCCGGGGTTACGGCGGGACAGGCCAGGCCGTGGCTGTGGCGGGGTATCAGAATAAGCGGCGTGGGTGCAATTGTACTGAGGTGGCACGAAAGATGGAACAGCAAAAAATAAAAAGTTGGGGACATTTCAAAAGAGAGTGGGTTAGTTACCGCCAAGGACACAGACAAACAAAGTAAAAGGACAAGACACAGTGTCTTGTTCTCAACTTTGTTTGTCTATGTCCTTGGCGGTAAATAACCCCCTTTCTTTCTCAGTTTTGTGTCTTGTCCTGTGCTTTGTTTGTCTATGTCCTTGACGGTAACTAACCCCCTCTCTTTCTAAATGGTGCTTCATTTTCCGCCCTCAGTCACTCCGTTTTGAAACTTAAAAAAAAAACTTGGGAGATTTCAGCCTTGTGACGTTCCCCTTCGTTCCACCTCGACCCGATCCAGCTTCACACTTTTCAGCTGCCTCTGCCATTGTTTTCAGGTCCTGGTCCTCTTCTGACCTGAAATCCCGAGTTGTTTCATGAGGTCATAGACTGATAAATCTACAAAATCCCCTTGCTCAAACCTCTGTGGAAACCTGGAAGCTGGATTCCCTCACGCTCCTGGCTAGACTGGTATATTCTCAGTCCTGTAGATGTGAACTTTCTCCATTCTGCTTTCGTATGGCGCAGTGTGTTTGATCAGGATTAA
Organism: Conus ventricosus; assembly: GCA_018398815.1. Taxonomy (NCBI): domain Eukaryota; kingdom Metazoa; phylum Mollusca; class Gastropoda; order Neogastropoda; family Conidae; genus Conus; species Conus ventricosus. Next base: position 22,269,170 of record CM031596.1, on the reverse strand, counting down.
TTGATTTGATGAACCTGAGTGGAGGACAATATCCGGTCTCATGCTACTCTCCCTGGTGATCTCTGGATGGTTTTCCCATTCTGGAACGTCTGCTGTGCATTACCGGTCATGTTCTCCTTCCAGTAAAACCCTGCTTCCATGCAGAATGTTTGAACTTCACCTCTGGTTCCCCCCTCTCTCTTTCGTTTATGAATCAGTGTTACTGTATGTGCCAGGTGACATGATGTTTATTCGTTTGGTTCTGATTGGGAGGAATAGAACGCGGCTATCATCTTATGTCACCCTGGCGCTCGACATGACAATAAACGAAATGGCCATTTTTCGCTGCCCTCTCCACGTGTTGTTGTTCTGGTGGTCAATGTGTATGGTGTCAGAGTTATCTCAATCTGCCAAATGACTCGTGTGGGGAAGCACATTCTTTCTTTCCTCCTTCCATCGCCGGACCTCCGAGGTTCCCCACTTGGTGACAAATTTGCGTATGCGTCCGTTTTAATCCCACCATTTAGACAGCCATACTCCGTCTTCGGGAATGATGCTGCACATAAAGCCAGTGTGCATGAGTTTCATTTTTGTGTCACCATCCCACCAGTATAATGACAGCAGACTCTTCTCCAAAAGGTGGAACGCAATATTTCTCTCTATGCATGCGTTCACGCATTTCAAGTTCTTTCGAAGGACTGGGTGGGAATTGAGTTTGCAGTGACGTTAATTTCGAAGAGAACATCTGTTCAAACCGGCTGTTTGAAATGGGAATCAAAACCAGACCCTGAAAGAAGAAGATCTGACGCCGTGTTAACAAGACAAGCTTCAGGCTGTGAATGTTAGTCCTGATAGAAGAAGAGTCTGACGCCGTATTAACCAGACAAGCTTCAGGCTGTGAATGTTAGTCCTGAAAGAAGAAGAGTCTGACGCCGTATTAACCAGACAAGCTTCAGGCTGTGGATGTTAGTCCTGAAAGAAGAAGAGTCTGACGCCGTATTAACAAGACAAGCTTCAGGCTGTGGATGTTAGTCCTGAACCTAACTTAGCACACAGTAGGTAGCTGACCACAGGTTAAGGAGGAGGAAAGAGACGGTTTACAGATAACCGCGTGGAAGATCAACTCTCTGCTGGTTAAATTTCCATGCTGACCCCATTCCTTCGGAAGTGATGTTGTTTGTCTGATACGTGGCTGGTTATGAATGTACACACACTGGAGCAACCAGGAGAAAATGTATGGAACGTTTCTAGCTTTGTGTGTTCATTATGGCTGTGAATGTAAATTATTACTTGATAAAGTTAGCCTCGATTGTTGAAGGCGGGAAGAAGGGCTGTACTAGAATAGGATCAGCGATCATTTCATTTTCCCCCACGCCTCCATCACTGGAACCCATTATGAAGACAACGATGACGACGACGATGAGCGAGAGAGAGAGAGAGAGAGAGAGAGAGAGAGAGAGAGAGGAGAGAGAGGAGTAGAGAGAGAGAGAGAGAGAGAGAAAAGAAAGAGAGAGAGAGACAGAGACAGAGACAGATTTCGTTAATATGAAGTGAGAAGCAGAGGGAGATGGAGTATGACGTGTTTCATTTTGTAATAAAGGAGAGAGAAAGAGATTCATTTAATATTAAATGACAAGGAGAAGGGGAGAGAGTGTGCACGTGTTTGATTTTGAGAGAGACAGACAGACAGACAGACAGACAGACAGAGATTCTATGTGTCGCTGACCCTCCGATTGTCCATGGGCTGACGTCACAGAGGTGGCAATAAAGCGGCGTGATGACCTCAGGGTGGTGCTGACGGCGATCGTCGTGAGCATCGGGTCAGCCCTGCGCCTCAGCAAAAAGATGGACTTGCTGGAACTGTACTATGGCACCTGCGTGAACCTGCTGTTCATCTGTGGTAAGCTGCTTTAAAAACAAACAAACAACAAAAAAAAAAAACCATCCCCCACCCCATCCCTTCCTGCCCCTGACTCTCCTCTGCACCGTCACCGTCCACAACGCCCTCCTCCTCTTCTCACCCCCCCCCCCCCCCCCTCTTTTCTTCTCCTCGTTCTCTTAACCCTTTCTTTCCCTTCTCCGACAATACAGCCACAAACCGGAAAATCAAAAGAGATGGAGTATTTTCAAGAAAACAAAATGGAAGGAGAAATAAACAAAAATCTTCTGTGTCTGTTATCGAAGGAGTAGCCTCTTCAGCGGTCATGCTGTGTTGTGTGTTAACGCTGAAGAACACTTCATTCAAATTTAGAAAGAGAGGGGATTAGTAACCGCCAAGGACACAGACAAACAAAGCACAGGACAAAAGACACGAAAAATCACCGACCTGTCCGTACCGGATGTCAAATAGTTTCTACGCTCCGATCTAGTTCGGTGTGTTCGTTGCTATTTCGCCTCGCTTTCAAGAAATCTTTGCTTCTACTTAGGGGCAAAGCTTTGTTATGTTGCGCGTTTAACGTTGTTGTTTTTCTAAACCGCGATGTTAGTTGTATGTGAAGGGAAGCAGAAATGTTTCGCCCCCCCCCCCCCCCCCCAAACACACACACACACACACCACACACACACACACACACACACACACACACACACACACACACATAAGGAAACAAACGCGCATTTCTTGAAAATCATAAGAGAAAGAAAACTGTGCGAGCTAGAATAGATTCACCAAGGGGTATTAACACGCCTCCATGTGCAACATGTCTACGCCCCTCTTCTCGTCCCTTCTCCCCTCTCCCCTCCCCTCATCTCCCTTCGCCCGCCCCTCCCTTCATTTGGTGGTGATGATGACGATGTTAATAATGTACGTGATGATGACAATGGTGATGATGATACGGAGGAGGAAGATGATTCCTAGAAATGTTGTGTTCTGCTGTTCTTCGAAATGATGTGGTGGACTCGGGGTGACGGGTTAATTGATGATGATTGGGATAATGATGATGATGATATTTGAGTGAGGCTGAAGGTGATTACGATAATTATGATGACATCATTATTTCCCAGGGATAGCGCACATTTTCCGGAAGGTATACTGGATGACCCTCAGTGATCAGCTGATGACAATGACAAAGACGACGATTGTGATGGTGATGATGCAAACTATGATATAGGTTATGACAATTTTTATCATGATGATGATGATGATGATGATGACGACGATTGCTCAAAGGTGGTGCACCTCTATTAGACAGAAGGTGCGGCAGATTCAGTGGAATCATGCTATCGTGAGGATGATGATGAAGATGATGATAAAGATGATGAAGAAGATGATGACGATGGTGATGATGATGATGATAATGATAGTGATAATGATGATGATGACGATGACGATGATGATGATGATGATGATGATGATGATGATGATTGTCCAGGCATACTGCACCTGTGTTTGGAGGCGTTGTGGCTGGTCCACTGGCGCAAGCCGTGGTCAGTGGAGGACTTTTTTCTACGGTCATCACCTCCTCGCTCAGCCTCTTCTTCATCCGCTTGAAACTGACCCAGGTCCTCTGACTCCAGCCCCAGTCACTGCCCCCCTCCCCCCCCCCCTCTCTCTCTCTCTCTCTCTCTCTCTCCTCTCTCTCTCTCTCTCTCTCTCTCTCTCTCTCTTAGTGTTTATTCGTGCGTTTGTGTTGTCTATCCTCTGTGTGTGTGTGTGTGTGTGTGTGTGTGTGTGTGTGTGTGTGTGTGTGTGTGTGCGCGCGCGCGACTGTGTGTGCGACTGTGTGTGTGTGTCCTCTTTGTCTCCCTGCCCCCAACGATCTGTCTGTTAGTCATCATTTCATACTTTCTTTTTATTTCTAATCAGTCTCTCACCTGATATTTCTTTTTCTCGTCTCCATTTTGTTTGTTTTGTTTTGTTTTGTTTTGTTTTGTTTTGGTTTTGTTTTGGTTTGTTTTGTTTGTGTTTACTTATTCATTCCTGTCTTAATTTTCTTTCTTTATCCCTATTCGTTCTCTCTACATTCTTCCCTCCCCCTCCACTCCTCCTCCCCCTAAGTTCCATCCTTCTTCAGTTTCATTCGTTTCTTTGTTTATTCCACTCACTCCCCCTACTCCTTCTCCTATTGTCCACCCTTCCTCCGTTCTTTCCTTTGTTTATTTTTTTGTCCCTCCCTTTCATCCGCTCTTCCTTCCTTCCATTAATTCCCTCTTTCCTTTTAACTTTCTTCTTTCCTTTCTTAACGTCCGTCTTCCCCTCATCCCGTCTGCTGTCCTTCCTTCTTCCATTTTACCTTCCATTTCTTTGTTTCTGCAATTCTTTCACCATTTTTCCTTCTTTCTATCCTTCACTTTATCCACCTCAACAGTACGAGCATCATGTGCACTTTGGATTCTTATCGACTGGTCTCCAGCTGCTCCAAACATCGACCCACACAGGTAGACCAAACTGCTGCGCAATGAACTGCTACATTTCTCAATGCTTAGACCTCTTTACCTCAGAGACGACGAATCCAGAAACACGGGTCTCTAATGGACATCCACTGCCACCCTCAACCCTGTTTCCCTTTGTCTTCCCACCACCTCCCTTCCTCACCTCCCGTCCCCTTCCCTCAGCCCCAATCTCCAGTTGACCACGATGACCAGTGGACAGCTTGGATCTCTGCACGGAATGTACATGGAGGGGATTCAGTACCGAGGAGAAAAAACCAGTTCAAACGGGTGGGGCAAGATTTCCTTTCCGACCCTCTACACTTAATAGACCAGTGTCTTTCCCTTCATGTCACCAAAGCTGACTTTCTTTGAAAACACAGTTTATGTACCTCCCCCCATCCCAACACCTCTCTTCATCATTTCACCCCTCCCTCCCTTTTCAGGAAACACAGGTGGGGCCCTCTCGACATCTGCTGCGGTTTCGGGTCATTGAAAAATCTTATCTTATTCCTTCAGTGGATGTCAAAGCAAACAAACATACAAACGGAAGACAGAAGCTGTCTTAGGGTAAGGACGAAGAGGGTCAGAAAAGAGAATCCTTCGCTACGTGACCAGACCGAAGTGTTCGTAGCGAATGCTGAGACAGTCCATCAGCGGTGGCCTCAATCATTTCAGTGGCAAGGAGCGCTGAATGATGCCGAAGCCAAAGTACATGAACTGTGACGGTGTCAAAGGTCTGTCTGCTTCAAGACATACATAATATTCCATCATTGATACTATAAGAAGAACAAGGGAGAAACATGGGAACTCTGAAGGCGTCGAAGTTTAATAATGGCTCGGCAACAGACCTGGAGGTGATAAAAGAGAATGCCGTGACAATGGACTAACAACGCTGAGAGACCACAATACAAACGGCAGCAGCTGTGTTAGTTGGAATGGCAGCAGTGGGGTAGTGCCAGTATTGACAATGGCAGTAGCCACAGCAGCAGAAGCAGCTGATTGTTGCAGCAGTAATAGTAGGATGACAATGTCGCATTATCATCGTTACTCGTTTTCGCTGTAAACGTTTCAAGATGATGATGAACATCAGTATTGTTATTGTCATTGCCATTACACCACCTCGGTCATTATCGTCATGATTTTACTATGTCTGAATTTTATTGTCTCTGTGTTTACAGCAAACTCGTCAATCTCATATCTGCAGTCTTCCATCTCACGTATATGAATTAAAGATGGTTAATAAAATAAATTCCGAACGACACTTGTGTGTGAAGAACAGATGATGACTGAATGGACTACTGACACTGACAGCTGGCTGCAGACGGCATCACTGTAACTTCTCGAATCGTACAGAACCATTCACCCACCCGCACATGCACGCGTACACGAGTCCATCCACACATGCATCGACCCACTCGTCCACAAAACCTACTGAACCAAAACCTTTTCGCCTAATTTTCCTTGAATAAGCACGTACGTGCATGTAAATGCTCCTGAACGTTTGTGGTTTTGTTTTTTTTTTTCATGCGCGAACCCCCCAAAAAAGTGAAACTTCCCATGATCAGTGAACTGTCAGAGGCTGACCGTGTCTAGTGCAAAGCATGGTAGAAGGTGTAGCCCCTCCCTCTCCTTCCGCCATCTTTCACCTTCCCTGAACTGAATCAGGTACCTATTTACTGCCTTTTGTTTACAATCCACTCTCATTTACACAATGTGCTGCCTACCTGGGTACCTGTCAACTCAAGAGATGCCTGCTGCCACTCCAGTCGTTTCCCATGTCATTCAGTCAACATCAGTCACTCAGCTTCCCCCTCGCCCCCGCTCTTTCCCCCCCCCCCCCCCCCCTCCCTCCCCCTTTATTTCTTCGATTTTCTCACGCAGGACGCATGCCATGATGCTATGTTATCCATACCAACAGCCAAACTAGTCTTCTCAACCGAAAGTGGTGATGAGATTTAACGTGTGTGCAAGACGTAATGCCTGCGTTCGCACATGGAATCTCAGTTTACAGTTTCATTCGAAGAACTTTTCGGGCAATAGAGTCAGAACCAATGTTAACTCCGATTGAAAAATAAACGGCCTAGCAAAGGTTCGAACCCACAGCCCCTGGCTCAACAGATTTGGAGCTAGTGCATTACCAAATGAGCTATTCCGCCCTCCCCCACCGCCTTCCCCTCCCCCAAGATTAAATGCATTCTACAGGGAAAGACGCTGAGGCAGAGACAAGAGTTTTGACACTTCAAACTTGTGTTTGATCTCTGTCCTTGTCTCTCTTGAGAAATTAAACTATACATGATCGTTCCAAGTTTCTGATTTCACTTGCAACTGAGACGCAGAATCTGTGCCAAACGCTAGATGTCCAAGAGGACTGTCCGATCTTAAAGGAAGACGACGCTCTCCTGACAACATTGTCTAGTTGTACCATAGGTTGGTGGCGTTTTGGATATCATTTGGGATAGTATTCCTTGTGTGCAAATGCACAGGCACGGGCGCAGGCACGAGTACGTGTGCCTTCACGTAACACACGCTTGCAAATGCGCATAAAAAAACAACATGGCAGTTAAGCACTCAAGGTCTGACCAGCGCGTTGGGCTGATGCGTGGGTCAGACATCCCCTGAATCGTAGCCACGAGACCCTCTTCTTCAATTCTCTCATCTTAGTTAATTCATTTATCCATCAGCTTAAAATCATGCGTAGTGTGGTCTCACAACTTAGCGGATGTAGTGTAGCGTATAGGAATAGTCTGCACCTAATGACGCCTCCTTGATGAAACTGAAACTGAAACTCTCGAATGTGTACAGCATGTATACATGTAGCACATGCACGTACATGAGCATATGAATACGCCGACAACCGAGCACGCGTCCATCGTATATGTGCACACGCAGGCGCACACGTGCTCATACGCATATACACAGGTATGTAGTAGTGGTGGTAATTGTTGCACGTACATACACAGATGTATTGTGTGTGCGCGCGCGAGTATTTGTGTGTGTGTGTGTGAAAGAGAGAGAGAGGGGAGAGAAGAATCATATCAGGCCTTTAACCGATATGGGGATGGGGGGTGGGGGGGGTAAGTAGTCGATATCAAATTTTGATTACATTATACTGTAAATACGGTTGATTAACTCATAAATGAATCATCATCACCAAAACAATCATTCTGAGCAGATGAAGAAAACGAAAAAGGAGAAAGAGGAAAACAAGAAGACATCGATGAGGATGAAGACGAAGAAAATGATTATCATAACGATGCTTATGGTGATGGTGATGAAAGTATCATGCGAAAGAAACGAGTACACTAGAATGTAGATGGAGGGGGTAGGTGGGTGGATACGTGCGAGGGATGAGGTGGTATGGGGCTGTAAGAAAGATTGAGAGAGAGAGTAGCAGGGTAAGTGAGAGAGATAGCAGGAAAGTGAGTAACACTTCCGAGCAATCAGAGGACCTTTTTCCTTTTTCCGCAACGGGAACAAACAATGCCTGCACATAATTGCAACATATCTCCTCTTAGCCCTTAAACTCAACATGCATCTTGCTCGCATGAAAGATCAAACGGATTTTAAACGGAAAGAAGGTGAGCTGGAAACTAGACTGTTCAACAATCATCTCCTGCTTTACTTTCCCTCCGACACATTTACACATTTGAAAATACAGGATGGGCTGCCTGATTCGCCAAATTCAGTAAACGTCCCTGTCATTGGTAGAAACAGCCGTCGGAAATTCTCATGTTCGTAAGGCGGAGAGGAAGGGGAAACAATACTGTTAAGCCCCACGCACTTTCTTTTCTGATGAGGCACTTTCTACTTCAGTGTCTTCCGTAGGATGCGCAAAGATAAAATTGGAAATTGCAGCGTAGTGCGAAGTATTGAGTGATCTCGTGCGCATTGATTGAAAGGCTACGCTGGATTGGTGATGAAGAAGACGAGGAGTGAGACGACAACTCGGGCAGTCTTGGGATGGAGTGATCGAGTTACATTTAGGTTTAACGGTCACATCCATGCAGGTGACGTCACAAATGGGAATCACGGTCACAGGTGTGTTGGCGAGGCGGGAGAGGGGGGGGGGGGGGGAGGGGGGAGCCAGCAGCGGGGAGGGAGGAAATGGGGACCTAATGAAGATCACGTTCTTATGGTCCAGGAGGGAAATTATCTTTTTTATTACATGGGAGGCCAGAGGAATTCGATGGTGTCACTGTAATTTTGGCGCTTAACCACTGAGCATAGATCAACACCTCCTGCTGTATCTCGATGCAGACTGAGCCGGCCATGTTGCCCCATACAATGCTGCTTAAAAAGTATTACCACCAACTTGATCCTCAAGATGGTTGTGACGATAGTGATAATGACGAGCCAGATGAGGAATATTTGTCTTCTTTCAATTAAAGAACAAGGTGGTTTCAAAGTGAGGGGGCTGCAGGAGGAAATTGCAACAAAAGACAACGTCAACTTTGTGCCCAATTTCAGAAGATGATTGTTCATTCTTCATTATCAGTGTCCTGAATGTCGTTTGTCTTGCCCAAAGAAGACCAAAGAGGTCAACACGCTTTGTGTTTATCTTTTAATTTGTCTTTTGTTCGGCGCATAGGTTGTTGCTTTTTTTTTTAAGTTTAGAACAATTAGAGCTTAAATGAAGAGAAGATGAGTTAAAAACAAAATCATTTAGATTTTGTCTTTCGTTTTTTCTTTGGAAATGTTAGGGTAGATGTCGACTTACGTGTGTTGCCGAATTCTGTAAACTCTATCCGATTGGTAGGAAGCAGTCGGCATTCAGGAGTACCTGTACTTAGGTGAGACTCAGTTCGGTTCAGATTGGAGACTTACACCAACAGAGCAAAAGTATTGAACACGCATTATTTCTAAGTGGTTAGTTTACGTGGGTGTAATCACGCGACAATAGCCCGTCATTCATGCTGTTTCAATGGAATTAATTTTGATAATGTGAGGCCAGGAAATCATTCCGAATTGTAAAGAAAGGTCAATTGTGCAATTCGCATGTTGTCGGTCTCATAGCCAAGTGTCCTGAATTGTGATTTTGTTGGCCCATGATCAGAGCTATACCAGAGGTTCAACCATGCGGCATGTCGGGTGAGTTATTTTTAATTTGTTTTTAGTACGGCTAGAGCCAATCAGGCTCAGCTTCTTTTGAGTTTTGATACATAATACTCACACTAGATTAAAATATAGAAATATGAGACAAAAAGCAAATTCTTTTAGATTTGACACGTAATTAATTATTCTTTATAATATAATGTACTCTTAAAAGAAAATAAGATCCACGTAAATCTCACGAAAAGAACCGATAAATCATGGTGGAAAAGACTTCTCGTCTGATACAAAATCACCTTCTGTAAATAGTAACATGACAGCTCACGCACAACCATGGGGCGTTCGCGTCAATCCAACGTGCGAATACGTTTTGCATTGTAACCTGCAAATCGATTCCTCTTTTACGGTTAGTACTACCGATGGGAGGTTGGTAAATCTGGGCACAATTTTCAACATTATTTTTATGAATTATTATTATAATGTTCACGACAAAACAACTGATTTTAGACGTAGGTTCAGATGGGAATCTCTGCTGGCCACCTAAAGATTCGCCTGTAGGGTTGGATTTGGCTGCTTGGTCCCCATGATACCAAGCTTACCAGGCTGGGTCACCACAGAGGCAAGTCCGAGGGGTGAAGGTCCAGACTCAATAACATCCCTAGCTATGGGTCAAATAGCCCCCAGGAGCTCTCATCCAAGCTTCCCAAGGGGTTACATGTCGGAGATGGCGGAAGGGCAGATATGCCCACAACCCGGCATCAAAGACACAACAGCTGCCTGGACAGTGCAGGGCGTCAGCATGGACGCAACAGACGCGACGGCCATCCAGGACATGGCCAGGGCCGAGCCACACCACAGCCCGTGGATTTCGACTGCTGGCCACCCAACGAAACCGGAGTGATGCCGACTGTGCTCTTGCAGCACAGTGTGGGGAACCAGTATCTCTCTCTCTCTCTCTCTCTCTCTCTCTCTCTCTCTCTCTCTCTCTCTCTCTCTCTCTCTCTCTCTCTCTCTCTCTCGCTCTCTCTCGTCGCGAAAGCACTGAAAATTAGACATATGAAGGATGGTCCAAATTAGAATAATGCAAATCATTCATCGCATGTGGAGGAGATCAGTAAGATACATCATCATTTGATTGAGTGGATGGTCGAGCCAGTCTTACAATTTTTTTTTTTTTTTTTTTCTAATGTTACCGTCTGTGTGCGAGCCCGTGGAGAGGTGTTACGATTTCATTTGTTTTTGTTAACCTTTGATTTGATACACACTGGAATAAATGTGCACCGTTTGTTCGCAAGGAAAGGAAGAGGTAAACGTTATTGTTCTGTTAGCCCCTCCCCCCTTGTCAAAAGGCCTCTTTGGTAATGGCAGTGAAATCTCTCTCTCTCTCTCTCTCTCTCTCTCTCTCTCTCTCTCTCTCTTTTCTCTCTCTCTCTCTCTCTCTCTGTGCGTGTTTGCGTGATGCAGTAGAGCTTTAACTGGTTACCATTTACATTGTAACATCATATCGTTCGGGACGTACTTCAAACATCGCAGCACTGATAAACATGTTAATCAGACGTGTCACTCATTCGCAAATGTTCCGTCATATTGTGTGTTATTTCGTCTCCCTCTCTTTTTAACCTCGAGTAGCAGGGAATGTCAGTTTGCCAACGATACCACCCTCGCGTTCATGTGCCGAACTGAACATTCGCTCAAAATGGTCGTCACAGTTTGTCTAAACACAACTGTCACTGTATAAGACAGTAGACAGGGATGAATGTTTGAATATACCCCCCTTTATAACCACCTTTCCCCCTTTTACCTGAGAGTACGAACGCCACACAACCAACACACAGACAAAGGGAAATATGGTGCACAAACAGAAGGCGTTATTTGCATTCACACACGCAGTCTCACCAACAGAATAGCAGATGAAAACACCAAGATCTTTACATCCAGCACACACACACACGCAGTTCTCCCCACACGCAACAAAGAAAAAACAAAGCAAAAAAAAAACGGAATCCAACTATACTAATAACACCAACGCGCGACCATCATCACATGGCCCCTTATGCAGTCCTGTGCACGCGTGTGTTGCACATTCACATGTAGGGACCCTTCCCTCAAGAGGCACACAACACACACACACACACACACACACACACACACACACACACACACACACACACACACACACACACACACACACACCTCAGCCCACTGAAGGCCAACACCAGAAGGAACAATGGTGAAGAACTACATCACCTGGTAATCCCGGGCTGAAATATCAAACAAGGTTGATATTCCACCGAACCCGAGATGCCCACGCGATGCTTCAGCGTACACCCTCCTTCTCCAAGCTGTATTCCTTATACTATGTTTTCTATTGGTGTCAGGCTATCCCTACACCCAAACTCCATCCCCAAAATATCATTTAAAGCACTTATATTGTTCAAGTGACCCGAAACCCAATCTTGCACTTTAAGTATCTCACTCAAAGACCCTGGTGGACACTCGACACATGCACACAGAAAAAAAACCTTAAAAAAACGGCACTACAGTAAGTGTTTTCTATCACCACGTGAAAGTCTGTCTCCGATTCACCACGCCCTCACGTCAATGTACCACCAAAGAAAAACGCAAGACCTGCACTGAAGCGCTTGAGACGAAGCAGTTGGATAAAGTAGTGAAGAATCGAAGAGTTCGGTCCCCCTACCTACTAGGCACCAACCACACCACTCACAAGCCGCACGCAGATGATATACCGCAGCGAGTCCTCGAGGTGCTTGCCCACCCCGAGGAAAGGATAGAACCGAAGTTGGAACTGCAACCACTGGGACTGCAGAAGACGGAGTCGGCGTCCAGTCCGCGCACCCTGCCGGATCCAGGTGCGTCCCCATTCCAGGCAGAGGAATGGGTAGGGATGACAGTGGAAGGAGGTAGGACGACCCCCCAAGCCGAGAGGCCGACCCTCACGGAGTCGCTGTGCAGGAGAAAGTAGGGAAACTCGCCGGAACCTGTGAAAAAGGAAATGTCTTACTACCACAGAAGAATAGAGTCATTTGCTGCTTCACTTAAATAAACGGTTCTGAGTGTTTTCATTTTTTTTTCTTTTAGCATTTCATGTTGACTCATTAAATATAATCCTGAGATGTACACGTCACAACCCAAAGTGCGATAGCTGATTGGAGTTCTGAACCTTGACTTATACAATCAGCCACCCTGACATCAAAATTCTCTCTCACCAGAAACTTTCCATCACAGATTTAAACCGACTCCATTGACTTTCCATTTCCATCAATGGCCGCGGACATAATTGTAACCGTTCCTTCAAAACAGTGATTATACCGTCCGAGTTATATTTCTACGACTTCAGTCCCCATCGAAGTCTCCAAGACACAATGATTCAGTAGGATCATAAATCATATTTACTCTAACGAACAACCGACCGTTAGTGACTACCAGTACCAGTCACAGTTCAGGCTTATTACCTTACAACATGCTTAATAGAATCATCAAACACATCTCAAGCAAAACCAAAATAATAGAATTGAACCCGGGTATCCTAACTTCCTAGCAGGCACAAACATAATCCCACAAATGTTAACAGAAATTATCAAGTGCAAGGACAAAAACGAATTACGTAAGCTCGACAAGGATTTCCGAGCGCTGCCATACATTGTCGTAAACATTGTCTACTGACACGACAATGCTGATGAAAACTTTTTGAATACTGACGCACCCCGTCGACTAAAACAAGAACCATATACATATATATACACCAAGAATAGACTTCTTTGGCACAATTCCTAAGTATCTGAAACACCTTTTTTATCATCTGCTTTTTCTCTCTTTTTCCAATTGTGATAACCTATACTAAGTAATCTAACTGATACTACTATTGTATTTAACATAATCATTAATTCACCTGCAAATCTTTAATAATAATTAGAGGGAAACAAACCTCTTTTATTAATGCAGTGATCCCTAATTTACCTTTCCGCCCATCCAACCCAGTTTGGTTCCACGCTCAAACACCAAAAGTGAAACTCTACAAGACGTGTCTATCCGAGGTACCACCACCCGTCACCTATCGATCGATAAACCTCACACACGCCCAGACACAGCGCATGCAGTCTGCCCTCTGTACCTGCCACGCACCATGCGACAGTCTCCTCTTCTAATATTAAAAGTTCCGGTCCTCCGACACCAACCTACACTCTTAGAAAATAACCAATCTTTACCAAACTTGAAAACAGTATTTCTGTACACCAGCGACCACTACCACGTACAACATATTATGTCTTAGCACATCAATACCACTGTAACAAATCCACCTATCTGCATCAATGTAGATCCGAAACACACATTATTTTAATCCTACGCCTACGGTTTTCCTTGACTTTTAAGTTCAAGTTATATCCCCTTTTTTTCCCTTCAAACTTCCGCGCATTTAAATGTCCTCACTCTCTTCTCTCCTCCCACAGAATTTCCCTCTTAGTCGAACTCACATAAAAAGAAAACTTTGCGAATGAAAACCAAAAAAAAGATCCTCCACTTCTGGGGACCGAAACACAAAAGTTGATGAAATAATATCTGCAAACAACCGACTTTACAGCCCTCCAGAATTTCCGCTACTTTACACGCTCACCTTGGTCAAAACAGGAACGACACACACAGGACGACACCCTCAGTCACCGGGACACTGCCAGACAGCCAACGCCCTGGTAGATGCAGAACACCGAAACACCGACAGTCAAAACCTCAGGTAGCCAAACCTTCAGAAGTCGGTCGAGGGCATACCCAGAACCCCTGCCCCAACGGCAGAAATAAACTTGAGCACAAGGCTAACCCAACCTTCGTGGATGAAGCCTCAGTTAGTACAGACTTGCAGACACACGACGACACTCCGAATTCACCTCGGAAACTCAGTTTCACGAGTGTTCGTTTACACACGTAAAACCCACTATTTCGGCGAGTTAATGCGTTCTCCTCCTTCCCCCCTCCAAGAGTTGACAGCTAAGCATACTCCCGGCAGGAATCACACACTTCATGTCCACTGCCCACCCAGAAACGGACGGTCCACACTCCACAATTGTCGCTGAGGCGACCTGTGACGAGTTCGTGCGTGACAACAACCGACCCCCCCCCCCCCCCCCCCCCCACACACACACACACACACACACAAAATTAGCCAATCGTCTGTCGAGCTCACAACCGTCAAAGCTGTATTCACACCGTTATCACTACAGCCACTGTCACCGCAGTGAAATCAAGGAAAAGCATTGCTTTGAATCAGCATCTGTTCACGAAAGCTTGTGATCCCACTTCAGGATGTTTCGACATCAACAACCCAGATTGTTAAGAATGCGACAAAACGCCGACCTGCTTCTTATAGCAGCGGCCATTCACATATGGACGAACGTTTCTTGGATTTACATCTACAACTGGTTCCTGGAGGATTGTCGGCAGCGCCCTCTACTGGACATCAACACTGACTGTGCACTGGCGCTGATGCAGTCTGAAGGTAACCGAAAACCCAAAACATAAGAGAAAAATGACTATTCCGCTGAACGAAACCGACAATCAAATTGCAAGACAAAACACAAAGCGTTCCGACCTCTTTGGTCTCTTCAGGCAAGACATATAACGTTGAGGATATTCATACCACGTCCATTCTGTGGCCAGTTGGAGGTGATGAGTGATTGTTCCTTCTTCGTTTTCATTGTCTTGAGTGTTGTTTTTCTCTTGCCTGAAGAAGACCAGAGAGGTCGAAACACGTCGTGTTTTGTCTTGTAACTGGCTTGTCGGTTCCGTTTGGCGGGATTGTAAATTGTCTTATAACTTTTTGTTTTTCAGTTCCCGCCTGCAGTCACCTCACTTTGAAACTGAAAGCAAAAAGATGAAAAAAAGATTTCTTTTGGCAAGATTCTCTTTGAACCCCTTTACAACAGCAGCAAAAACAACAACAACAACAACAAACACTGTATTCTCCTTGACAGATATTCTACATGATGCCGCCCCTGCCTGCTTCCTACCACCACCTCCACGCCCCCACCTCCACTCCATCCGCCACTCCCCTCCCCTCTGTCCCCTCTCCATTTCACTCCTCCTCCCCCCCCCCCCCCCCCCATGCTTCCCTCATCCCCCCACACCCTCCCCTTTTTGATTTCTCGTTTATAGTCCTGATTAGAACAAAAACATGCCAAAAGACTGAACTCTGGTGTGTGTGTGTGTGTGTGTGTGTGTGTGTGTGTGTAAACAAGAGTCTAATATGGCTATGTTGGTTAGTTTATCTTTTTATCCAAAGTGATTGAAGACACGCTAAATCTTAACTCTTCGACTGCTATTGAAGACAGACAGGTGCGTCGTCTGGATCTGTGGCGGAATCGCCATACTTTGTGAGGCGTCCACATGTCTCACTGGCTTACTGCGACCAAAGTCACGATGGTCCTTTTATGAAGGCTGTCATTATCAACAGCGACAGTGAGTACGCCGAGGGTATCGTCCACCAATCAGAGAATGTTACTATTTGGAGTAATGACTGAACGTAGTCCGAAAAGATGTTCTCTTTGACCTCTGGTTCTTTCAGACAACATCTGTCAAGTTTGTCTCGAGGATGAAGTGGATTTAAACGGAAAGAAACCGTAGGAGAAAACTCAAGGGAAGGATTGACAGGAGAAGGTCTTCAGAGAAGAAGCCCCCCTCAGACAAGTGTTTCAGCCCTGAACTCCTCTCACTCTAATTGGATCGGGCAGCGTTCAACACTTGACTTCCTGGTGCTGCGGGGATTCGAACCCGCAACATTTGGATGGGTGGGCGTCTTATGGCGTGCAATTTTAGACGGATGTCCTACGGCAAGCTAATGGACACCTCTTCTAAGTTGGGAAAGGTAAAGACTCGGCAGCAGTGCAGTGTCTCCTCCGGTGGGTTGCCTCATGACGACTTGTCACTGACTGCTGCCTGTGGATTGCCGGTGCCGGGGTTACGGCGGGACAGGCCAGGCCGTGGCTGTGGTGGGGTATCAGAATAAGCGGCGTGGGTGCAATTGTACTGAGGTGGCACGAAAGATGGAACAGCAAAAAATAAAAAGTTGGGGACATTTCAAAAGAGAGGGGGTTAGTTACCGCCAAGGACATAGACAAACAAAGTAAAAGGACAAGACACAGTGTCTTGTTCTCTACTTTGTCTATGTCCTTGGCGGTAAATAATCCCCTTTCTTTCTAAATTTTGTGTCTTGTCCTGTACGTTGTTTGTCTATGTCCTTGACGGTAACTAACCCCCTCTCTTTCTAAATTGTGCTTCATTTTCCGCCCTCAGCCACTCCGTTTTGAAACTTTAAAAAAAAATTGGGGAGATTTCAGCCTTGTGAAGTTGCACCTTCGTTCCACCTCGACCCGATCTAGCTTCACTCTTTTCAGCTGCCTCTGCCATTGTTTTCAGGGTTCTGGTCCTCTTCTGACCTGAAATCCCGAGCTGTTTCATGAGGTCATAGACTGATAAACCTACAAAATCCCCTTGCTCCAACCTCTGTGGAAACCTGGAAGCTGGATTCCCTCACGCTCCTGGCTAGACTGGCATACTTCTCAGTCCTGTAGATGTGAACTTTCGCCATTCTGCTTTCGTATGGCGCAGTGTGTTTGATCAGGGTTAATTGTTTTGATGAACCTGAGTGGAGTACAATATCCGGTCTCATGCTACTCTCCCTGGTGATCTCTGGATGGTTTTTCCATTCTGGAACGTCTGCTGTGCATTACCAGTCATGTTCT
>CM031596.1:22219520-22247020 GCA_018398815.1 Conus ventricosus | reverse complement strand
TAACCAGACCGAAGTGTTCGTAGCGAATGCTGAGACAGTCCATCAGCGGTGGCCTCAATCATTTCAGTGGCAAGGAGCGCTGAATGATGCCGAAGCCAAAGTACATGAACTGTGACGGTGTCAAAGGTCTGTCTGCTTCAAGACATACATAATATTCCATCATTGATACTATAAGAAGAACAAGGGAGAAACGTGGGAACTCTGAAGGCGTCGAAGTTAAATAATGGCTCGGCAACAGACCTGGAGGTGATAAAAGAGAATGCCGTGACAATGGACTAACAACGCTGAGAGACCACAATACAAACGGCAGCAGCTGTGTTAGTTGGAATGGCAGCAGTGGGGGTAGTGCCAGCAGTGACAATAGCAGTAGTCACAGCAGCAGCAGTAGCAGCAGCTAAGCAGTAATAGAAGGATGATAATGTCACATTATCATCGTTACTCGTTTTCGCTGTAAACGTTTCAAGATGATGACAAACATCAGTACTGTTATTGTCATTGCCATTACCACCTCAGTCATTATCGTCATGATTTTACTATCTCTGAATTTTATTGTCTCTGTGTTTGTGGCAAACTCGTCAATCTCATAGCTGCAGTCTTCCATCTCACGTATATGAATTAAAGATTGTTACTAAAATAAATTCCCAAAGACTCGTGTGTGAAGAACCGATGATGACTGAATGGACTACTGACACTGACAGCTGGCTGCAGACGGCATCACTATAACTTCTCGAATCGTACAGAACCAGACACCCACCCGCACACGCACGCGTACACGAGTCCATCCACACATGCATCGACCCACTCGTCCACAAAACCTACTGAACCAAAATCTTTGTGCCTAATTCTCCTTGAATAAGCACGTACGTACATTCACGTAAATACACCTGAACAATTTTTTTTCTTTTCGTGTGCGAACCAAAAAAAGAGGTGAACATTCCCATAGCAGTAAAGGCAGTGAACGGTCGGAGGTTCACCGTGAACTAGTGCACAGCATGATGGAAGGTGTTGCCCTCCCTCTCCTTCCGCCATCTTTCACCTTCCCTGAACTGAATCTGGTACCCATTTTCTGTTTTGTGTTTTACAATCCACATAGTCATCGGGTTGTCTACCTGGGTACCTGCAGACTGAAGAGATGTCTGCTGGCACTACGTTCTGTCGTTTCCCATGTCATACAGTCAGCGCCAATGACTCAGCTTTCCCCCTTTCATTTCTTTGATTTCTCACACAGGGCACATGCTATGCTATCCATAATACCAACGGCCAAACTAGCCTTCTCAGCCGAAAGTGGTGGTGGGATTTTACGTGTGTGCAAGACGTAATGCGTGCGTTCACACATGGAATCTCAGTGTACAGTCTCATTCGAAGGACTTTTCGGGAAATATAGTCGGAACCAATGTTAAAATGGACTAGCGGAGATCGAATCCGGAGGCCCTGGCTCAACACGATTTGGAGTTAGAGCTTTACCAGGTGAGCTATTCCGCCCTCCCCCCACCGCCCTCCCCTCCCCCCGAGATTAGTGCGTTCTTCGTGGAAAGACACTGAAGTAGAGACAAGAGTTTTGACATTTATCCGTGTTTTTTATCTCTGTCCTTGTCTCTCTAGAGAATTAAACTATAGGTCAGTCTCCATGATTGTTCCCAATTTCATGATTTCACTTGCGACTGAGACGCAGAATCTGTGCCAAATGTTGGATGTCCAAGAGAACTGTCTGATCTCAAAGGAAGACGACGCTCTCCTGACAGCCATGTCTAGTTGTACCATAGGTTGGTGGCGTTTGGATATCATTTGGGATAGTATTCCTTGTGTGAGAATGCACGGGCACGGGCACGGGCACGAGTACGTGTGCCTTCAGGTAACGCACGCACACACACACACTCGCATGCAAAAGAGCATCAGTTTCTTCCTCTCCAATGTGTACAGCATGTATACAGGTAGCACGTGCACGTACACGAGCTGTCGGCAGCGCCCTCTGCTGGACATCAACACTGACTGTGCAACAGCGCTAATGCAGTCTGAAGGTAACGGAAAACCCAAAACTTACAACAAAAATGACTATTCCGCTGAACGAAACCGACAATCAAATTGCAAGACAAAACACAAAGCGTTCCGACCTCTTTGGTCTTCTCAGGCAAGGGGATAACGTTGAGGATATTCATCCCATATCCATTCTGTGCCCAGTTGGAGGTGATGAGTGATTGTTCGTTCTTCGTTTTCATTGTCTTGAGTGTTTGTTCGTTCTTCGTTTTCATTGTCTTGAGTGTTGTTTTCGTCTTGCCTGAAGAAGACCAAAGAGGTCGAAACACATCGTGTTTTGCCTTGTAACTGGCTGGTCCCTTCCTTTTGGCTGGATCCTAAAGTTTCTTATAACTTTTCAATTTCCGCCTGCAGTCACCTCACTTTGAAACTGAAAGCAAAAGGATGGAAAAAAAAAATTTTGGCAAGATTCCCTTTGAACCCTTTTTCAACAGCAACAACAAGAAACATTCTATTCTCTTTGACAGATGTTCTAAATGATGCCACCCCTGCCCCCTTCTACCACCACCTCCACGCCCCCACCTCCACTCCATCCCCTACTCCCTTCCCCTCTGTCCTTTCTCCATTTCACTCCTTCCCCCCACCTCCACCTCCCATCCGCCCACCCTCCCCCACCGCCCGGAAAGAAACCGTAGGGAGAAACTCAAGGGAAGGCTTGACAGCAGAAGGTCTTCAGAGAAGGCTTGACAGCAGAAGGTCTTCCGAGAAGGCTTGACCAGCAGAAGGTCTTCCGAGAAGGCTTGACAGCAGAAGGTCTTCCGAGAAGGCTTGACAGCAGAAGGTCTTCGAGAAGGCTTTGACAGCAGAAGTTTCAGAGAAGGCTTGACAGCAGAAGGTCTTCAGAGAAGGGTTGACAGCAGAAGGTCTTCAGAGAAGAAGTGTTTCAGCTCTGAACTCCTCTCACTCTAATTGGATCAGGCCGAATCCAAGACTTCACTCCCAAAGCCCTACAACCATCTTTTAGTCCCTGGTGCTGCCGGGATTCGAACCTGCAACTTTTGGATGGGTGAGCGTCTTAAGATGTGCCTTTTAGATGGATGTCTTACAGCTAATGGATACCTGTTCTAAGTTGGGAAATGTAATGACTTGGCGGCAGTGCAGTGTCTCCTCCGGGGGGGGGGGGGGGGGTGGGGGGGGGTTGCCTCATGACGACTTGTCACTGACTGTTGCCTGTGGATTGCCGGTGCCGGAGTTACGGCGGGACAGGCCAGGCCGTGGCTGTGGTGGGGGATCAGAATAAGCGGTTGTAGGTGCAATTGTACTGAGGTGGCACGAAGATGGAACAGCAAAATAAATAGTTGGGGAAATTTAGAAAGAGAGGGGGTTAGTTACCACGCAAGGACATAGACAAAGTACAGGACAAGACACAGTATCTTGTCTTCCACTTTGTTTGTCTATGTCCTTGGCGGTAACTACCCCCTCTCTTTCAAAATTTTGTATCTTGTCCTGTAGAGAACTATAAATGCGGATTCTGGCTCAACCATCCCTCAACCAGTTTCGGGATGGCTGACCCCAGAATCCGCATTTTATAGTTCTCTGACAAGTAACACTTTAACAACGAATTAAAAATAATAATCCATCACACATTCTCTTTCAAATAACCAAAAAAATTTTTAATAACATCATTTTCGCGCATACATTCATCAAATGAGTCTCTGTCTTTAATTGGTCTCTAAAGTCTTTTAAATCCACACACTTATCTCTAGCATGATAAATCTTATAAAACGAAGTAAATAAACAGACAGACAAACAGACAGATAAACACTAGGCCTGCTTAAGGAAGAAAATTTGCCACACTACCAGAATACAGAGACCCGTCATTAGGCCGAAACCTGATCACTTAATTTATGCTAGGGTCTTGCGACTTGGCACAGACAAGAGGTCTTTGTTTAACAGAACACAGCACACAGTCAATTAGTTGTCAATGCTTTACCTCCAGCTGGCTGCTCGCTGCGCACGCTCAGTAGACTGAGATTCTACTGGGCATGCGCATTAACGCATTAACGAGGTAAAACCAACCTGCATTACACAGTTTGTAACAGTCTTGTTTAGCAAAGCTTGAGCCGAACGTTGTTGTATGGCTAAGTATGATGATGATGTAGACAAAGCATTATTGCAGCTAACAAAAGAACTACAGACGCCTACAAGCGGACCAAAGTTTAAGTAAGTGTTCTTTTCCTGCACTTTTCTAGAATAGTCTAGAAATAGGAAGTGAGAATTTTTTAAGCTGCTCTTGAGGGAGTGTTCTTTAATTAAGTTCTTAATCAAGTCTCCTCAAGTTCTTAATAAGTTCTTGATCAAGTCGCCTTAAGTCACTTTTAAGTTCTTACTCAAGTTATCCTCAAGTTATCCTCAAGTTCTTAATAAGTTCTTGATCAAGTCACCTTAAGTCACTTCTAAGTTCTTGATCAAGTCATCCCAAGTCACCTCAAGTTCTTACTTAAGTCACCTCAAGATTGTAATTAAGTCATCCTTTAAGTACAACCAAGTTCTTATTCAAGTTATCTTATAATTATCAGAAAAAAACAATATGTTTTTGTCTTAAATAGTAGATGTCTAATATAGTACACACACGCCTCAAAAAACGCGTCATCGTTGAGGATGTCTTGCTCAGCGTCCTTGGCGCGAAATCGGTCAGCATAAATCTTAATGAAGTTCTTACATCGTAAGCAACCACATTGATTACAATTCTGGTCTATGGAAATGTCTTTTATAGACTCCATGTCTTTATTTATTGACTCCATCATTTTAAACAAATAATAATCCGTCATGATCTATTTTTATCAAAAAAAACAAAAAATTTTAAATATTATTGCATTAAATGGATCAAAATGATCTTTTGTTGTTGGTGGTTCTGGCATGCTTTTTTGTTTGGCTTCTGTATTTAGTGGTTCAGATTTTTTTGACTGCTTTCGTTTTCGCCAGCGTTGTTTATATATTTTATAACAGTAATAACCACCCCCAGCAGCAAGGGCGCCAAAAATGACAACTGTTTTAAGTTCAATATTCCACGAAGACTTTGGTTGCTGTAGGCCTTGAATCAACTGTTCTTGTTCTGACGTTTTTATAGCTGGCATTGAATCAACTTGTTCTGGCGTTGGCGGTGTTATGTTTTCGTTATGAGTTATATTCTGTGCTTGTGCCTTTAATTTTTTTTTGTTTGTTCCACTCTGCTAATCTTTTTCCTGCTGCAACGCGCCCAGGCTTTTTACTGGTTACTTTCTCCACCGGATTCAATGTTTTCTGATTCTGCTGATTTTCTGGCTCGGTCATTTTGAAGGGAAACAAAATCTATATGATTAAAAGTAATTAATCCCATGATTAGCGGCGACAATAATGTTCCAAATCTGTAATATAGATCACATCCTAGAGACTCAATGACTTTGTTAAAACTGGATCCTGCGTTAAATCATACATAAAGTCTTGTTCAGAATCAATAGGCGCAAATCTACTAACTAGTTTAGTGTACAAACTAAGAACCGTTTGTCCTACACTTTTACCATTCTTGATCCTAGTTGCGCTTCATACTGTTATGATACTTTACAATGTCTTGTGGCGACATTTGTTGAATCTGTTCTATGCTGAATTAATTTCCGAGGTACTGTTTTGTTTTTCCGCATGCTGCCTTTCCTTTTTGGGCATAATAGCTTGGTCATCAACTTGATCATTTGTAGTCATAACTTCAGGAAGGTTTAATAGATTGTCGCTGTTCATGTTTTTTATTAATTATAATTATTTTATTTTTTAAAAATGAGCACCGAAAAAACTGTTACCAACCTTGTATACCATTCTGCTGTTATTGGGTCTAAGTGTAGGATACACAATGCTTGGTAAAAGCCTGTTAAAAATAAAACTGGCAGATCTTGGCAAACTAGACTTTGAAGACTTAGCAAAGCTGATTGCTATTATTGCAGCTTCATTTGCTACGAAAGATTTTTTAGTTAAGCAGGGAATAATTCCAGACAGTATTAATATGTAAAAAAATACATTTATATAAATGGCTTCGCTCGTAATGATGATTGGTGGCGCTGTGGTTAATGCGCTTGCTTTTAGCGGAAGTAATTATGCGTTTAGTAAACTGCGGGATGACGGCGAGAGAAAAAGACATAACAAAGCTATGGAGCAACTAGCCGCAGCGCAAGATCACTATGAAAAGCAGAGAATTGAGCAATTAGATTTTATTAATAACAAACTGAAAAAACAGGGGCATGCAGCTTACACATTTAAAGATGTGATCAAGCGATAAAAGAATATTATCTTGTAACAGGCAAACCAATCGAGACATTGCCCCCGCCAAAATTCAGCGATTTTTATCATCCATCAGAAAAACAAAAGATGCAAGAAATCGTGTTTATTGTCTTTGGTATGACTGTTGTGTATTTTGTTGCGCATAATATTGGCTGAATAAAAAATGAACAAAATCTATTATTCGCCAAAAGGATATTGGAAGGGAATAACAGCAATCAAAAAGCTAAGCCAAGCAGCTGGAGTCAGTGAACAAACAGCAAAAGAATGGTTATCTAAACAAGCGATTTGGCAAATTTATTTACCAGCGCCTAGACGAATACAAAGACCGCACTTTGTCAACACAATACCGAACGACACCCATCAAATGGATCTTCTATATTTACCCCATGATACGATTAGACGAAAAAGATTTAAGTACGCGCTCACATTCATTGACATAGCTTCAAGATACAAAGATGCGGAACCATTAACACAAAAGAGTGCTTCTGCTGTTGCTGTCGCTATACAACTAATATATCAACGAGGCCCGTTAACTTATCCTCGCATGATTCAAGTCGATGATGGAAAAGAATTTAAAGGTGAGTGAATCAATTATTGTTAAAACATAGAGTTACCATTAAAAGAGGCATTCCGGGAGTTCACAGATCACAGGCTTTGGTTGAAAACTTTAACAAACAGTTATCTGAAAGGCTTTTCTCCTACCAGTATCATAGAGAGCTGATTGACAATTCTCGCAACACAGAATGGGTTAGAAGACTGCCCTCAGTTCTACGTGCAATGAATAATGAAGAATTTGAATTTACAGGTCTAAAACCAGTACAAGCAATCAATAAACAAACCAATAAATGCTGTTGAAGGAGAGTCTTCATCCAGCAAACTATTACCATTTGGTTTGAAAGTAAGGTACCTTTATTTGCCGGGAGAAGCAGAAGGGGACACTCGCATCAGGGCAACTGATCCAGTTTGGAGTGTTGACCCATATGAAATAAAAAGAATTGTAAAGATGAATCCGCCCGTGTATTATTTACGAGAAACTGACACAACAAAACAACCAGCTCCCCAAGATCTTTTGTGAAGGAAGAACTGCAGATAATTCCGCCAGACACAGTTCCGCTTTAATTAATTTACGTAAATATATTTGAGTTAAAATGGAAGCTCAAAAGGAAGCGCAGGATGATACAAGAATGATAAATGAAAAGACCTTAGAATTGATGCGGGAATCATATAATATGAATTTTGCTGTTAAAGAAACAATTACAAGGATTCATCGGCACATAGCAATGCATCCAGATCACCTACAACCCAAAATCCCAAATTTTGATTTTCAGGATAATGAATATCTTGAAATGATAAAAAAATTCAAGCGCATCAAGCAAAAATGAGAAAATTTTGTCTGAATTGGATATTGATATGATTGAGCTTCTAGATAAAGTTGAGGAAAACTATTATGATTGAGGAAAAATATGAAGAAGATATATAATTATGCTGTTCTCCAGTGTCCAATTGCATATGAAAACTCTGGATCAACAAATACTCGTTTTGTGTTTGTTCTATCTAATGACTTCTTTTGTTACAACAGTTGTGTTGATCTCATGTAGATTAGATCGTAGTTTACGTTGTCATGATGAAAAGTATGTTTATTGAACAATGCTTCTTTGTAGTTGTCATGCGATATGCTCGACTGCACAACACTGCGAGATATCCCTTTGCTTTCTTAATGGTTTTCTCCTGGCTCGAAATACTGTACATTTTCGACCTTAAACCAATAAACTCCTTAATCACCTTTCCAGATAATTCATCCTTCATCTTTCCTAAAACCTTCTTGTTAACAGTTTGAATGCAAAGGCGAATCTTTAGGATAATCAGATGTGTCGTACCATCCCACATGCCCTTTAGCTACTTCTAATTCCATGTCTTTATAGATATCTTCAGTAGGGATATCTATAACAAAACTGTCTGTATCTGTGTAAAGTACTCTGGACTCAGGATACGAGGGCTTAAAGTAGTCGTAAAGAAATTCGAACATCAAAAGCTTTGATAATTCTAAAACAGTAAACCCAATTAAAAACGGGCTTATCCAATTTGACTTTCTTTTTTTTCATTATTATACCAAAAAGCTGATCATGAAATCTTCTGAAGTCCTGATAATTTGGTTTTGAAGTCAGCTTAATTGCTTCGTTCTCTTTGGTGACCAATCTAACATCTTTACGCTTGTGCGGATTCTCCATAGTCTTTCCGAAACAGCTGTTGTTCATCAGCTTGAAAAAGTCTTTTTCTGAGGCATCTGTGGATTTAGTTCTGAGATCAGTGTTCTTCATTATGTATGGTTTCATGAACTGTTCTTGATCAAAAGCAATTATACGATGAACAGCTGTCAACTTTAAACCATGTCTTAAATAAAATTGTAGAAGTCTGTAATGGCAGACATAATTTTTTTTGCCACGAAGATTAGGCACAAGTTTAGGCGGCTCTGTTGGATTCATCTTTAGGCTTTCTGCTGCTAATGGATAGTCATTATGCAGGTCATGGAGTTCCTGGGGATATTCTAAGTCAACTTCTAGAATGTATCCACGCTGTTGACCCGGCGTCAAACTGCTCAACCACTTTAATGCTTTTTGAATATTTTTCGGATCGCCGCCTGTGTACATTTTAAAGTTACGTAATGAATGATTGCGCCATTGCCCAACCATACAGATTGTTTGCATCTAAATACATAAGATAGTTAGACCTTTTACTGGAATCATAATCGTCCAAGTATTTGTTGTTTGCTTACAGTAATGGTGCGATGCCATACAAAATCCTCCACCAATCCGTTTTCGATCATCTGAATCATTGGTGGGGTCAGACAATAAATCAATCTGTACTCCATAAACTTTAAGAAAGCGTCCCAGCTCATCCCAGGCGCAGAAAATAATGCGGGGGATCCAAACTGTAATGTTTCATGCGGGTCTTTCTGAAATTTTTTCAAAGACGTCCGCCAACAAACATACATCAGCCATCAAGTATGAATCATGATAGTCTCCCATTGTTTTACACTCTAACTTCTGCCACGCATCTTGAGCATGCGGGTAATGGGAGTCACTGATTTCCTTTCCTCTGAGACTAAACAGAAACGCAACTTTAGGAGGAAGTGTATTTTCGTCAAACCTTTCCCAACTGTTCATGTATTCTAAGGGTAAACGCCCTTTCTGACAAGAGTTGGGTCAAAATATTCTTCCGTTTTTGGGGCGGGATTTTAAGGACATAGCTAGGACTCTAATGATCCCATCATGTGCTGCATAGAGTCATAAAAAGACATGTTATTTAAAGTAAACACATGTACTTTTCTGATGACTGTGCAATGCATGACACCCTAAAGGCGCTGGTTACTGCTTGCATTATAAGGTGAAGTCGTAACCTCGCAAGTGTGAAAGAATATAGGCAGCTTCCATGTCTTTGGTTCAAACTTTAGTTGAAGATTGCATTTACTGTGCGCTGCTCCTCTGAACTTTCCGCTAATGTGATCAGGGTCCTTTTAAACTGTGGGATTGGGCCTCCTCACTGTTAGACATTAGTTCTAAACCACAAATCCAACAATGTGTGGCTGGATTTATACTGTTGTTGGTCTTCAGGCTCATTATGATTTCAGATAAGTTTAGATTATTAGAACAGTCATTACGCACTTGCTGCAGCGTTTTAAGAAAGTTTCTGCAGCATCTGGTCCTCTATACAATTCTGGTGCTGAATGGGCGCCATCCGACCTGACAACGATGAAGGCAAATGAACAAATCTGATGATTACTCATTAAGACTGTTTTCGAAGTTTTTGTGGCGCTGGCCCTTCATAAGGAACAATGAGTGATTCGAAGTCTGCGTAAACAACATATGGAGAATTTTTGCATCCATTTCTAGTTCTTAAAACAAAACTTTAGATCCAGGTGGGGCGTAATTATTCTGTATTACAGTCAACTGGCCAATACAATGTTTCTTATGCTCGCTCGCGGCTTGTAACAGATGGAATTCTTGTTAAACATTTTCTACAGATTCTTGTTTATTTTATGCTTTGAAGTATGCCGCATTAGTCCTACTCTTTGTTCGTATCAATGTGTAATGGGGTAGCCCTGCTGGTGAAAACATCAGTATAAGTCAACATGATTTTTGTCGGGTTCGCCAATCGATGGACTGTTTTTGGACACTTTAAGGGGCTTAGATTTGTTTCCTCATCCCATGGGGAGATATAACAGTTATTGGTTGTTTTGGTTCTCAAACTGACAATTTGATCTACGCTAACAGGAAAGGATATTCCATCGAAGTTGAGATCATTGATGTAATCCCAATAGGTTAGATACTCTCTCTGCTTTTTTTGGGGACGTGTGCAGCCTGCAAGAACACACCACATAAAACATTTTGTGTCTGTATTTTGTTTTGTTAGAACTGCTCTTTTCGCTCCCAAAATGCTGGTGGCAGCGGAATGTAAGCCTTGCCTACAATCGCGCATACTTAGCCTGTTTTAATCTGATCTCTAGGACTTCGCCCTCTGACCAACCAGAGCCTCTCTTTTTGGCTTCTCAGCGGCCACATCAAACTGTGTAAGCAGTTCGTCGGGCCCAACCGGGTGTTAAGTCTTATAAAAGATAGTCTTTTGTTTAGTTGAGACCCAGACTTCTAGTTTTTCTTCTTTTATTGTTATATAGTCGATTAAAACACAAACCATTATTTTAACTGGCGGGTCTATTGTTAGTTACTTGGAACTTGAAAAATTGCATGTAAAAAACGCTTGCCCGTACGTTTGCTGGATCAATGACTTCTAAATCAAATCATTCAGTGCTCTTGAAAAATCTTCTTCCTTACGCATTGCTTCAAACAATTCATCTGGCCTTCATATATCTTATCCATGCTGAGTTTCTTTTCTAACTCAAAATATTTATTTAAATTTAAAACAAAATACAACGACCCCCAAAGTCGTCTTAATCCGAATCAATATAAACGGTCTTTTTTGTTTTTGGGACTCATAAACAAAAAGTATAAACACCCTTGGCGTTGTTAATGTGAGCTGTTTTAAAGAACAAGTTTAATGTCTCTCTATTTTTTTTTAAAACATTCCTTTTTTATCTGATCGTGTCTGGCTGTTGAGAAAAAGTTGTCCTCGCCTTTCTTTGAAGATCAAACTTTTGTCTTTTGTAGTCATCAAATCGGCCTTAAACGTTTAAAAATTCTTCATCCGTGATGTTTGAATCAACTAGTGCTTTATTTATTGTCAGTTTGAAGGAACTAAGTTTAGCTGTTATTAGTTGAACCATAGCTGTGTGGCTTTTGGAGTTTTGTTTTTATTTTTTTGCTACAGCACCTACAGCTAATGAACACAGGCCGAGAGCAAAGACAAACCACCTAGAGGTAAAGCTGCGGTGCGCCTATGCCCGTTGCTAAGAGACCAACACTCGTTCCTGCTGAGCAGCGCTTATAGTCGTTTCCCAGTATTAAACATAGTTAACAGAAATTAAAGGCAGCAGAATACCTTCGTTTGGTTTTGCTGTATTTTAAAAGGGTCCTGCTCTAGTATTTGCTGCATTTGTGTAATGTTGGTTAATCGAAAGTTTTTTTGTCAGGGTTTTCTATAGCGCAGAATTGCCTGCTATCTCTTCTTTGGGATAAATTGAACAGACATGCTTTTTTTAAAATAAAAAAATAATTTAGTATTTATTTTTTCTAATCTGTTATCTTGAATATTCAGCTGCGCATCATATATTAAAAACAATACACATTAAGTGGTTTTGGGCCTCTTTTCTTTTATCAATTTGAATGTTATTATGTCTCTAACAGTTTCTCCCGCTTCCATGTAACTGATTATCCTCCGTTGACCTTGGGTCAATCCATAACCCGTATTTCGTTGTTAAATAATGATCAAGTCTAACGCTGTAAAGATGTAGATCTTTAAAACAAAAGGGGCAACTGTTGGAAATTTCTAAAACCTCCCCCTCCAAACGTTTTCTTATTTCATCAAATGCTGATAAGGTTTTAACCCCGCTAGCGTAGATTTGGTTGGGACTACCCTCAATTGTACATTGCACTTTCGTTATTTTGGGATTAACAAAATTTTCATTTTGTTTTTCGAATGGCCCCTTCATCTTCACACAGCAATAAAATACCTTTAAGCGATCTTGCTGTGGCACTAAAACTAAAATTCCATATAGTGGCCTGCCCTCTTTAGGATTTTTAGAATGAAAAATCACTCTTTCGTAATATATTGCTAATTTTGACTGATATTGTTGCTCCGATCAGCCTCGCTAAGTTAGGGTTGCTAACGATGTCAACTCTAACGAGATGTCAGAAATACTGTACTTTGCTTCGGTGTCTGAAAGATATAATAACATATTTTGTAGTCATTAAAGTTAGTTCATATGACAATCTGTCTTTTAATCCCCCTTTTGAAATATGGGGCATGCCTTTAAACAACTCAAAATCTGGGGGTATGAAAAAGCGATTTCCAACCATAATTTTACGGCTACAAACCTTTTGCCGTCTTAGCGTCTGCGGCGCCTATTCTATGTTTTAGTGCTTCTTCATTTTCGTTTCCTTGAAACGCAAGATCACCCTTTAAATCCCCGTTAGCCATAGATCAAAATAGATTAAAAATATGTCTGCATTATGTAAAGAAAATATTTCTTGCCCCTCAATTTTTATAGAAATTTTCTTAACGATTGCCCGCCCCAGATCTGTACAACTGTCCTGTTTGGGTCTGTTTCTGATGCGAGTTCTATTTTGAAAGTAAGACGCGCAGAGCCGGGCACAATCACTTCATCCGCTCCTAGGTCTGGAAATTTAAAGTAAGAATTTGATCGAATCATTATAATGGATTATTTGGAACAGTAATATTCCCCCTTATTTCCCTTCACGCCAAAGGGTTTTTTTCAGTCTTCTATGCGGGTCAAGAATCGAGCCATATGCTTGTGACATTTTTTTATAAAACAAAATAAAAAAGTTAATTATTTAAAAACATGGCAGGAATTGAAGGTGAAGAAGATTGATGTTTTTGATCCTGGAGACGACATGAGTGTTTCCCCTTTGGGGAGCAGCATCGCTCAGCGCTCCCCATTGCATGATAAATTTAAGAAGGGTGCAAAGGCGTAGATTAACAGAAAGTAAGGTCAAATCATTATACCAAATTTTTAGGACTAAAACCCTCCCGAAACTATATACCCTGATGATTTTGAAGTAAAAGATGACCATTTGTAGGGAAAAAACAAGAAAGGGACAACTTTTTCAGCTTACACATAAACGAGACGCATCAAAGTTTGTAGGCATGGGTGCAATCAAAAACACCTTCAGGTGGAAGTTCGAAATCGGCTTGGCCTTACTAAACCAGAATTAAATAGGGGGGCAGTTGCTAAACTTCAAAACACACTACAGGAACTCCCAACAGAAAACCCAAATGCAAAACATGGAACTTCAAGATTTAAGTAAAACAGCAGACGAAATAATAAATTCAATAGAAGCAAAACCAGTTTGTCAGAAAAAACATTACCAAAAACAATAAAAGAAAAAACCAGTTTGTCCAGAAGAAACATTACCAAAAACAATTGATTTTTTCTCCTTTGCCTATAAGAGAATTATTAGCCCTTAATCGTACTTTAGGAACCTTAAAGGCGAATTAATAAACAATTTAGCAAAACTGACTGAACTAAAGAAGGATATAGAAAAAGAAAAAGAAAAACTCGCTGATGCTGACGACGCCAACTTAGGGCTGATGTTAAAGAAAGAATAGAACAAAGACTACATGAGTTTAATATAGAAAGATTGCTAGACTAGAATTTGTTAAATACTAACCGAGAACAATTACAAACTCAAGTGAGCAAAATAAGAGAAACTATCCAAACAAATTTTATATAAAAACCCACAACGCTAGCAGAACGAATACAACACTGTTTAAAGAGGGGGGAGTCACATTAGCAAGCGTTATAACACCTTAGGATTTGCAATAAGTACACGGGTGTTGGCTATTACAGGTGGTGGTGGCCAAAGTCCAGTGCCTCCCCCGCCCATCGCCTCCATCGCCTCCTGATAAATCAGGGGTAAAAAACAGCTTGATCATCTTGCGGGTTTATTAAAAAATTAGCCGTAAAGCTATAGACTCTTTACCAGGTATATTAGGAGGTATTGTTAGCTGGCTTTGTCTACTGCGAGCAAAGTATTGGCTTTATATGGCCGAGCACTTATGGGCATTATTTCCCTCTTAATAGTCGGGTTAATTTTTTAGTAAAAAAAGACCAAGTAATCCTAGGCCATTAATCCAACAACTAGTGCTGTCTTTTCATATTTGTGGTCATTATTTTTTTTGTGTTCTTCAACGGTCTTTAGGCTTTGGGCCACGGGGTTGAATGACTTATTCTTGGGGGCATCTTGTTTGTTTACTGCTTGGCAATATTACCGGCTCAGAATTTAAAGCTTTTTGTCCAACCTTCTGTTCATTTCCTGCAACAAGAATTTTATTGTTGTAGTTCATTATTGTTCCTACCTGGGGTCGGGGGGTCAGAAGGTAAACAGTATAACCATGCAACAGCAAAGTCTACTTTCGATCTTGCGATTGTAAAACATGTGTACTTTTAATCTTTAAGGCAAATCAACAGTAGAATTATGCGTCCCCCTAAATTGCCAAGTACTGTTTTTTGTGCTTTAAAGCCAGTAGAAGGATCAGTTAAGCTCGATCTTGTGTGCTTTCGAACCTACAAAACACCAAACGTAAGTACGATAGAGTCGTTATTCGTTCTATTCCGCTTTAGTTAGGCCTTAAGTGCTAAAATAACTGTTTCCACGGGTGATTATGCTCTTGCCATGGACCCGAGTGAACGCCCGTGCCTGAAAAAAAGATGTGTAAGGGGATTCCAGTCATAGTTATACTTTCTGTGCACGCCCCAAATAAAAGGGGCCTAAGCCATGATTAAGGTCCAAATTTTGTCTAATCTTCCTTAACATTAAAAATTAAATTCGTTACGATCTTTCAAAGCCTTCATTCTATTCGTTGCTAAATATTAAACGTTTGTCATTCGTAATGGTGCTTGCAGTTCAGTCAAAATACTCCCGAAGGTGTATAAAA
Source organism: Conus ventricosus (assembly GCA_018398815.1). NCBI lineage: Eukaryota > Metazoa > Mollusca > Gastropoda > Neogastropoda > Conidae > Conus > Conus ventricosus. The sequence goes on along the minus strand of CM031596.1, from coordinate 22,231,669 downwards.
ATGAAATCTAACACTGACCTCACCAAAGGACAGGATGATTAAAATCAGCATACATACTCACACCCAGTTGATGCACAAAACACAGCAAAGTTTAAACTGGTCGAAAACTGCATCGGGTACTGAACCACACTTTGTGATGCGTCGTTTTTTAAAAGGAGGGTTAAGATAGCTCTTCAATGGAGTATAACTTTACTCTCGAAAGTGTCGTTTGGGTCACAGAATGTCAAGCATCATTTTATATTTTTAAGATTGTAGTGCGGCCCACATAATATTTTGCATTAGTATATTTGAATGCAAACCCTTTTATTTCGTTTAAACTCAAGACCTCCTTTGTTTTAGAACATGCTATTGATAACAATTGCGGGAAACCCGAAAAGGTTTCCTTCATGAAATTTTTTACAAAGTTGTATGTTTAATTAATGAATCCAAGAATAAAATACAATTCAAAAATTGACAAACAGGGCCAAAATTACCATTAACAATACCTGATGGGTTATTACGGTTTTGCTCACTAAAAGAACAATGATAACTTTGACATTACTCTCAAACTTAACAAACGAATCTGAAAACAATGTTATCATCAAACCTGAAGAAAGTAGGTTACTATTTTGATAAAGAGTGCTAAAAGTTAGCTTTGCAGCTGACAATCAAGATTTAGATTACCAACCAACAAAAAACTTATGAGGGAGAAAACCGCTGATCTTGCATTACATCATTACTCTATTTCATTTGGGTGAGCTGAGCCCTGATAAAAATTTTGTGATGGAAGGGCCCCCAACTGTTTTAGAGCTCTTCCATCAGGAAACTGCAAAATGGGGATTTTGAAATTAACTTCCCCCCCAATTTACAGTTTAAAAGATTATTTTGGAAGGGTCGGATCATTAAAATAAAAATCGCAGACAAAACAGGGAAAGTCGTGAAATTGATAGCCGCACATTGTTTGGAAAAAATAATAAGTGGGACTAAAAATGTCGCGTGGGGCCAAAAAGATCGAGTTACTTGGCCGGTGGTGTATAACTTAGAATAAAAGAAACCCTTTCAACGTTGCGGACTTGAACAGAACGGTGAGATAGGCGCTTTGATGGTTTGAACACTAAAGATGTGATTAAAACGCAAAGAGTTTGCGACAACAAAAAGTTCCTAAACTAAACAACTACGCAATGTTGAAGCATAATGCTGCCAGTATGAATATAAATTGTCGAAAACCGACAGCAAATGGCACTTAGAACCATATTTAGAATGGGAAATAAAATTTGATTCTAAGCCCATTACATTTTTTAGCCGTCAAAAAAGTTTTAGAAAAGCATTCACTCGGCCCTTAACATGTAAGTCCTTTGCCGACGACATTGCGGAAAGAGATTGAAATAACGCCGTATGGGAAAAAACAGACATCCTCCACAGAAGAGAAACGGTTTTTAAAGAAGCTTCTACTACAAAATTCAGTTCTTTCCCCCGCAAAAATTGGAGGAATTTCCTTCACAATGATTTTGAAATTTTCGTCTTTTAAAAGTGGGAGGGATGGGTTGTGGGCGTTAGTGACGTCCTTAAAAAGGAATATATTACTGGCAAAACTTAGACGTAAACGCCTAAAGTTACCAAACTCTTCTTACAATGGTGAGGGTATTAAGACATAACTCAAGAACAAAACATGTTGACTTAAATAGAAACAATCTCAGAACTGATTGGATTTCTTTCACATTTAGGGCCCCTTTGGTTTTATTATACTGAACAAGTTTTGACGGAGAGTAAAAATAAAAATAAAACTGGGTTAGATTAAATCCGTTAAAACACAGGAGCATTAAACTATGACAAAAACCCTCATTGTTCATTAATTTGTGACAAACTGGTTGTGGAAACAATATTGCCTCGACCTTTTACAAACATTTTATCCTAAATTTGTTTGTTGTAATTTCTGTCCCAACGCTTGAATGGGAAAAAACATATCAAAGGGTAGAAGGTTTATATGACGATGACGAAAGTATATTTAGTTGATCCTAGCAATAAACAATGGTGTTAGAACCTTTTATAGACTGTTAAAGGAACGCAGACCTATTTTTTTATAATGACTGTCACAGAAAAAAACATAGTTTTTTAAAAAAAAAAAAACTTTTTCAAAAACTAGCTTTCAGTGAAACATGCCGGATAAGTGTGTGGATTTTATGTCAAAAATATAACTCGGTTTAAAAGACTTTAGAGAACAGTTAAAAACTGTAGTTTATTTTACACGAAAGACAGCGACGTTTGTGCGTGTTTGGGAAAAATAAATTTTTAAACAAACAAAAAACAAGGATTTGGGAAAACTACAATCTGAAAATTTAGTAAAAATTGTATTGAAAAGGATATTCCAGCACAGTATGTTGTTTTAAAAAATCGTTATTTTTGGTTTTGAAAAGAAGTGTGATGGATTATATTTTAAATTTGTTGTTAAAATGTTACTTGGGCAGAGAACTATAAATGCGGGTTTTTGGGGTCAGCCATCCCGAACTGGTTGAGGATGGCTGACCAGAACCGCATTTTATAGTTTTCTCCTCCCTTTCTTTGTTGTCTATGTCCTTGCGTAACTACCCCCCTTTTTTCTAATTTTTGTCTTGTCCTGTACTTTGTTTGTTTTATGTCCTTGGCGGGAACTCCCCCCCTCTTTCTAAATTTGGTCCCTTTTCCTTACTTTGTCCTTGCGGTATCTACCCCCTCCTTTCTAAATTTTGTATCTTTTCCTGTACTTTTTGCTATTCCTTGACGGTACCTAACCCCTCCTCTTCCCACTTTTGCCCTTTAATTTCTGCCCTCAGTCACTCCGTTTTTAAACTTTAAAAAAAAAAGGCGGAGAAATTTAAAAACAGCGTGTAAATCAACTCGCTGTTGGGTTTCATGCACCCATTCCTTCGAAGTGAAGTTGCTGTCTGTACGTGGCCGTCATGACTGTACCCCTCACTGAGCAACCAGGAGAAATTTTATGGAAAATTTCTTAGCATTTGGTAATCATTATAGCTTTGAATGTACATTATCTCCTTAATTGCCTCGATTGCGAAGGCAGGAAAAGACTCGTTAGAATAGGGATCACGATCATTCACTTTCTCCCCCTCGCCTCCATATAAACTGGACCCCCTTTGAAAACGACACAACGGTTTTACGAACGACGATGACAGAGAGAGAGAGAGAGAGAGAAGAGAGAGAGAGAGAAGAGAGAGAGAGAGAGAAAGAGAAGAGAGGAGAGAGAAAAGAGAGAGACAGACAGACAGACAGACAGACAACAGACAACGACAGACAGAGAGAGAGAGAGAGAGAGAGAGAGGAGAGAGAGAGAGAGGGAGAGATTCCGTTTAAAATAAAGTGAGAAGCAGAGGGGGCGAATGGGCGTGTTTCATTTGTTTAAAAAAAAAGGAGGAGAGAAGAGAGAGGAGAGAGAGAGAAGGAGAGAAAGGAGAGAGGAGAGAGATTCATTTAATATATGGACGAGAAGGGGGAGATGTGTACTGGTTTGAATTTTTTTTTTTGAGGGCGAAAAGAGAGAGAGAGAGAGAAGAGAGAGGAAGAGAAGAGAGAGGAGAGACAGACAGACAACAACAGCAGACAGGACAGACTTTTATTTGAATGAAAGGAAAGGGGAGAGAGTGGTGTACCTGTTTTTATTTTGTAAAGAGAGAGGAGAAGAGAGAGAGAGAGGAAGAGAGAGAGAGAGAGGAGAAGAGTTCTATGATCGCTGACCCTCCGATTGTTCATGGGCTGACGTCACAGACGTGGAATATGGCGGGTTGACCCTCAGGAAGGTGCTGACATGATCATCGTTCACCGGGCAGCCTGTACCTCAGCATCAAGATGGACAGGCTGGAACAAACTATGATACCTGCAGGACCTACGTTCATCTGTGGGAAGCTGTTTTATACAAAACATCCCCCCCCCCCCCCCATCCCTACCCCCCACTCCCTCCTTCCCCCTGACTCTCCTCTCCACGCACCGTCCACAAGCCCTCCTCTTCTTCCACCCCCCCCCCCCCCCCCCCTTTTTTTTTGTTTTTTTTTGTCCCAACCCTGCCCACTCAAGGCATTTCACACACGCCGCTCATTCTCCCCCCCGTCCACAGCCACAGCCCGTCTCCTCCGCCGACCCCGGCACCGACATCCACCCCCCCTTTCTTCTCCTCTTTCCCTTCACCCGTCTTCCCTTCTCTGATACACCACAAACCGGGAAATCAAAGAGACGGTTATTTTCAGAAAACAAAAGAAAGAGAAATAAAAAATAATCTCCTGCTGACTGCTTATCCCAAAGGGGTAGCCTTTTTTAGTGGTTGTGCGTCTGTTTTTTGTTAAAGTCTGAAGAACACTTCATTAACATTTGAAAAGAGTGGGTTAGTTTACCCCCCAGGACACAGACAACAAAGCCAGACAAACGCAGAAAATCACCGACCCGTTCCGTACTTGGATGTCAAAAAGTTTCTTGCTTACATCTAGTTCGTGTGTTCGTTGCTTATTTCGCCCTCGCTTTCAAGAAAGCTTTGCTTCTTCTACCTTTTAGGGCATAGCTTTGTTTGAGTTTTTTTTGCCCCCAAAAAATTCCCCTTTGCCTATTTTGTTTTGCTTTTTTTAAAAACATGGCAGGCATTGAAGATTCTGATGTTCCTGATCCTGGAGACGACTGAGTCGATTCCCCTTGGGAGCGCATCGCTCAGCGCTCTCATTGCATGATGAATTAGAAGGGGGTGCAAAAGGCGTTGAAATGACAGAAAGTAGGTCAGATCATTATACAAAAGTTAGGGACTAGAAGCTCCCGAAACTATATACCCTGATGATTTTGAAGTAAAAGTGACCATTTGTATGTGAAAAAAACAAGCAAGGACAACTTTTCAGCTTACACATAAACGAGGGACTCATCAAGTTTGTAGGCATGGGTACAATCAAAAAACACCTTCAGGTGGAGTTCGAAATCGTCTTGGCCTTACTAAACCGATTAAATAGGGAGCAGTGCTAAACTTCAAAAACCACTAGGAACTCCCAACAGATAAACCAAAATCAAAATACATGGAACTTGAAGTTTAAATCAAACAGCAGACAAATTAATAAATGCAATAGGATGCAGAAACCAGTTTGTCCGAAAAAAAAAACAGAATTAAATACTATACGCAAATCACGGCTACCTGTAGAGAGAATTAGAGCCCTTGATGTACTTTAGACCTTCAGAGGAGAATTAATAAACATTTAGCAAAACTGAGTGACTAAGGAGCGTATAGAACAAGAAAAAGAAAAACCTTGTGATGTGACGACGCCAACTTTAGGGCGTTGATGTTAAAGAAAGAATAGAACAAAGACCACACCATGAGTTTAATCTAGAAAGATTAGCTAGTCTAGAAGTTGTTTGAATACTAACCGAAAAGATTTACGAATCAAGAGAACAGATTAAGAGAACTATCGAAAAAAATTTATATGAAGAACGACGCTTGCAGAACGATATGAACACTGTTTAGAGAGCAGGAGTCACATTAGCAAGTGTTTTAACTGCCTTAGGATTTGCTATAGTACCACTGGTGATGGCTTTTAAGCAGGCGGTGGTCCAAGTCAATGCCTCACCGCCATAGCCTCCATCGCATGCCTGATAAATCATGGGTATAAAAAACAAACTTGATCATCTTGCGAGTTTTTTAAAAAAATTAGGCCGTAAGCTTTAGAACTCTTTACCTGGTATTTAGGGGGTGTTGTTGCTGGATTTTGTCTACTGCAAGCATAGTTAGTTGGCTTTATGGATGAGCAACGTATGGGCATTAGTTCTCTAATAGTTGGGTTTCTTATAGTCCAATAAGAAGGAGTTATCCTAGGCAGTTTAATCCAACAACTAGTTGATGTCTTTTCATATTCATGGTTCATTATTGTTTTTTACATCTCTCCTTCAGCCTTTGGGCTTTGGACCTCGGGATTGGATGACTTAATCTTGGGGGGTCATCTGTTTTTTTTATTGTTTGTAATATTATGGCTCAGATTTTATGTCGTTTTTTCGACCTTTGTTCATTGCCTGCCGCAAGATTTCATTATTGTTAGTTTATTATTGTACTTCTGGAGTCTGAGTCAGAAGGCAGCTGTTTAAACAGTGCCACAAGCACAGTTACTTTTGATCTTGCAAATTGTAAAAACTTTTTGGTACTTTTTATCTTGAAGGTAAATCAACTGTAGAATTAATGGCGTCGTGCTAAATTTGTAAGTATTGTTTTTGCGTGTCAACAACCAGTTGGAAGGATTAGTTATGTTCGAATCTCGCTTGTGCTTGGAACCTAGCAAACACAAACGTAAGTACGAAATGGAGTCCGTTTATTTCGTTTATTCCTGCTTTTAGTTAGGCCCTTAGATGTGTCTAAGTATAAATTGTTGTCCATGCTGTTTATGGCTCTTGCTCTATGGACAAGTGTGAACACCTGTGCCTGAAGAGGAAAGATGTGTATGGAGGATTCCAGTCATTGTTATACTTTCTGTGCCACGCCCAAAAATAAGGGGTGCCTAGTCATGAATAAGATCCAATTTTGTCTAAAGTCTTCCTTAACATTAATATTGAATTTCGTTACAGATCCTTTCCAAAAGCCTTTCATGTCTATTCGGTTGCTATGGAAGGATTAAACGGTTTGTCATTTGGTAATGGCGCTTGCAGTTCAGTCCAAAATACGTCTGAGGTGTAATTAAAAATGAAATCTATACACCGACCTCACCAAAGGTTCAGGATGATTTAGAAGTTTAGATACGACACTCCACACAGTTGTTGCACAAAACACAGCAAAGTTTAACTGGGTTGATAAAACTGCATCGGATGACTGAACCCACACTTTCGCGATGTGGTCTTTTTTAATAGGCGGGTTAAGATATCTGTTCAATGGAGTACTCACCTTTACTTGAAAGGTGTCAGTCTGGGTCACCGAAATGACAAGAGTATCAGTTGTTATATTTTTAAGATTGTAGCGCGGCCCAACAGAATATTTTGCATTAGTATATTTAAATGCGCTCATTTTTATTTCGTTTAAAAAATGTTTGTAACAATAACAACTCAAGACCGTCCTTCGTTTTTAGAACATGCTATTGATAACAATTGCGGAACCAGAATGGTTGCGCTTCATGAAATATTTTACAAAGTCGTATGGTTTAATATAAGTGAATCCAAGAAGAATAATAAGATTAAAAAAGTTGATAAAGAGGACATAGTTAGCCAGTTAACAATACCTGATGGTTATTACGGGTTTTGCTCACTAAAAGAAGCAATGAGTAACTTTGACATTACTCTCAAACTTAACAATGCGAATCTGAAAACAATGTTATCATTCAAACCTGAAAAGAAGAAGTAGGTTACTATTTTGATGAAGAGCTAGCTAAAATGTTAGGCTTTACAACTGCCAATCGAGCCGTTCATAGTTTTAGAGTTACCAAACAAAACTACTTATGAGGGGAAAATCCGCTCGATCTTGCATTACATTCATTACTCTATGTTCATTTGGATGAGCTGAGCACTGATGAAAACTTATATGATGGAAGGCCCTCAACTGTTTTAAGAGCTCTTCCATCGGAAAGCTGCATATTGCGATTATGAAATTATACAATTCCCTAATTTACAGTTTAAAAGATTAGTTTGTGGGAGGGTCGGATCATTTAATATAAAATTGCAGACAAAACAGGGAAAGTCGTGAAATGTGATAACCTGCACATTGTTTTGGAAATAAAATAATAAGTTGTACTAAAAAATGTCGCGGGGCCAGAAGAACCAGGAGTTACATTGGCGCCTGTAAGGTGTATAACCTTAGAATTAAAAGACCTTGCAGACGTTGCGGACTTTGAACAGAACGGTGAGATAGGCGCTTTGTATGGTTTTGAGTACACTAAAGATGGTGATTATAAACGCAAAGAGGTTGGCGACAACAAAAAGTTTCCTAAACTAGAACAACTACGCAATGTAGAAGCAAATAATGCTGGCCAGTATGAATATAAAATAGTTCGAAAACCTGACAGCAAATGGCATTTAGAACCATATTTAGAATGGGAAATAAAATTTGAATTCATAAGCCCATTTACATTTTTTAGCCGTCAAAAAAGTTTCAGAAAAGCATTCAACTCTGGCCCTTTACATGTAAGTCTTATGCCGGACGACAATAGTCGGAAAGAGATTGAAATAACGCCGTATGGGAAAAAACAGTACATCCTCCACAGAAGAGAAACGGTTTTAAAGAAAGCTTCTACAAAATTACAGTTCTTTCCAAGCAGAAAATTAGGAGACACGTTCACAATGATATTTGAAATTTCTGTCTTTAAAGATGTGGAGAGGGATGGGGTTGTGGGCGTTAGTGACGTCCTTATAAAAGGAATTAATATTAGCTGGCAAAACTTAGACGTTAAACGTCTTAAAGTTACCATCGTCGTTCTTCACAATGGTGAGGATATTAAGACCATAACAACAAGCAACAAAATCAATGTTGACTTAAATAGAAACAATCTTACAGAACTGAATTGGATTAATGTTACACATTTAGGCCTCATAGGTTTTATTATACTGAACAGTTTTGACGAGAGTATGATAAAAATAATAACTGGATTAGATTAAATTCTGTTATAAAAACTATGGAGCAGTTAAACTTTATGACAAAAACCCCTCATTGTTCATTAATTTGTGGACAAACTGGTTGTGGGAAAACAATATTTGTCCTCGACCTATTACAAACAGTTTATCGCTATAATTTTGATTATATTGTAATTTTCTGTCCAACGCTTGAATTTAACAAAGCATATCATGATAGAAGGTTTATATGGACAGATGATGACATATATTTAGTTGATCCTAGCAATAAGCTAAGTGAGTGTTTAGAACTCTTTATAGACTGTTAAAGGAACGCAGACACTATTTATTATAGATGACCTGTTTCAACAGAAAAAAACATAGTAAAAAAAAAAGAAACAGTTGTCAAAACTAGCTTTCAGTGGAAGACATGCCGGATAAGTGTGTGGATTTTATGTCAAAAATATAACTCGGTTTGTAAAAGACTTATAGAGAACAGTTAAAAACTGTAGTTTATTTTACACGAAAACAGCGAGTATTTTGATGCGTGTTTGCGCCGAAAATAATTTATTTAAACAAACAAGAAAAACAAGGATTGAGCAAAACTACAATCTGAAAATTTTAGTAAATTTGTATTGAAAACGGATGAATACAGCACAGAATGTTGTTTTGTAAAAAATCGTTATTTTTTTGGTTATTGAAAGAGAAGGTGTGATGGATTATTATATTTAATTCGTTGTTAAGTGTTACTTGTCCAGAGAACTATAAAAGCGGATTCGGGGTCAGCCATCCCGAAACTGGTTGAGGGATGGCTGAGCCAGAATCCGCATTTTATAGTTCTCTCCTCCTGTACTTTGTTTGTCTATGTTCCTTGCGTAACTACCCCCTCTTCTTCTAATTTTTGTCTTGTCCTGTACTTTGTTTTGTTCTATGTCCTATGGCGGTACTACCCCCCCCTCTTTCTAAATTTGGGTCGTGTCCTGTACTTTGTCCGTTGGCGGTATCTACCCCCTCCTTTCTAAATTTTGTATCTTTTCTGTACATTGTTTGTCTATACCTTGACGGTACCTAACCCCCCTCATTCTACATTTTGCTTCAATTTCTGTTTCTGCCCTCAGTTCATACTCCGTTTTGAAACTTTTAAAAAAAAAAAAAAGTCGGAGAATTAAATACAGCGTAGTAAAATCAACTCGCTGTTGATTTCCATGCGACCCATTCCTTCGAAGTGAAGTTGCTGTCTGTTACGTGGCGGTCATGACTGTTACCACTTCACTGGAGCAACCAGGAGAATAGTTGATGGAAACTTTCTTAGCATTTGTGTAATCATTATAGCTTGTGAATGTACAATTATTACTCATTAAATTAGACTCGATTGTCGAAGGCAGGAAGAAGAGCTGTATTATAGAATAGGGATCAGCGATCATTTCACTTTCTCCACGCCTCCATATAACTGGACCCATTCTGAAAACGACGACAACGGTTTACGACGACGATGACAGAGAAGAAGAGAGAAGAGAGAGAGAGAGAGAGAGAGAGAGAGAGAGAGAGAGAGAGAAAAGAAGAGAGAGAGAGAGAGAGAGAGAGAGACGAGACAGACAACAGACAGACAGACAGACAGACAGACAGACAGACAGAGAGAGAGAGAGAGAGAGAGAGAGAGAGAGAGAGAGAGAGAGAGAGAGATTCCGTTAATATAAAGTGAGAAGCAAGGGAGCTGAGTATGGACGTGTTTCATTTGTTTAAAAAAAAAGGAGAGAGAGAGAGAGAGAGAGAGAGAGAGAGAGAGAGAGAGAGAGAGAGAGAGAGAGAGAGATTCATTTAATATAGAAGAGACGAGAAGGGGAGAGAGTGGTACGTGTTTGAATTTTTTTTTTGAGGGGAGAGAGAGAGAGAGAGAGAGAGAGAGAAGAGAGAGAGAGAGAGAGAGAGAGAGACAGACAGACAGACAGACAGACAGACAGACAGACCTTTCATGTAGAATGAGAAGGAAAGGGGGAGAGAGTGTGTGTACGTGTTTCATTTTGTAAAGAGAGAGAGAGAGAGAGAGAGAAGAGAGAGAGAGAGAGAGAGAGAGAGAGAGAGAGATTCTATGTATCGCTGACCCTCCGATTGTTCATGGGCTGACGTCACAGACGTGGCAATATGGCGGCTTGTGACCCTCAGGAAGGTGCTGACGATGATCATCGTGATCACCGGGTCAGCTCTGTACCTCAGCATCAAGATGGACAGGCTGGAACAGAACTATGATACCTGCAGGGACCTACTGTTCATCTGTGGTAAGCTGTTTTAATACAAAACATCCCCCCCTCCCCCCCATCCTCCAGCCACCCTACTCCATCCCTTCCTGCCCCTGACTCTCCTCTCCACCGTCACCGTCCACAACGCCCTCCTCTTCTTCTCACCCCCCCCCCCCCCCCCTTTTTTTTTTTGTTTTTTTTTGTCCCAACCTCTGCGCCACCTCAGAGGCAGTGCACACACGCCGCTCATTCCGCACACCCCGTCCACAGCCACAGCCCGGTCAGCCTCGCCGCAGCCCCGGCACCGACAATCCACAGCCCCCCTTTCTTCTCCTCTGTTCCCTTCACCCTGTCTTCCCCTTCTCGGATGATACAGCCACAAACCGGAAAATCAAAAGAGATCGAGTATTTTCAAGAAAACAAAATGAAAGGAGAAATAAAAAATAATCTCCTGCTGACTGCTATCAGAGGAGTAGCCTTTTGAGTGGTTGTGCTGTCTGTTGTGTGTTAAAGTCTGAAGAACACTTCATTAACATTTAGAAAAAGAGTGGGTTAGTTACCGCCAGGGACACAGACAAACAAAGCACAGGACAAAACGCACGAAAAATCACCGACCTGTTCCGTACTGGATGTCAAATAGTTTCTGCGTTACGATCTAGTTCGGTGTGTTCGTTGCTATTTCGCCTCGCTTTCAAGAAAGCTTTGCTTCTACTTAGGGGCATAGCTTTGTTATGTTGCGCGTTTCACGTTGCTTTGTTTTGTTTTGCTTTTTTTTTAAACCTCGATGCTTGTTGTATGTGAAGGGAAGCAGAAGTGTATTTTTCTCCCCCCACCCCCCTCCCCAAACTATCATCCCCTTTGCAAACACCTACCCAAAGCTATGAGAAAATGAAACAGTTTCCCTTTTTTTCGTACATTCTCTTGTATCCTAAAATCAGCTCTTTAAGTTCAACTATGTGGCATTGTTTGGATACACACAGCTTAAAAGATGCTCAGGTGGTCTGGTAATGATAAACTTGCACACACGCGCGCGAACGCGCGCGCGCGCACGCACACACAACACACACACACACACACACACACACACACACACACACACACACACACACACACACACACACACACACACAACACACACACACAAATAAGGAAACAAACGTGCATTTCTTGAAAAAAATAAAAGAAAGAAAATGTGGAGATAGAAAGATTCACCAAGGGGTATTAACATGCCCTCCATGTGCAACATGTCTACGCCCCTCTTCTCGTCCCCTTCTCCCCTCCTCCCCCTCATCTCCCCCTTCGCCCGCCCCCTCCCTTCATATGGGGGTGATGATGATGATGACGATGTTAATGATGTAGATGATGATGACAATGGTGACGACGATACGGAGGAGGAAGATG
>CM031596.1:22214520-22217020 GCA_018398815.1 Conus ventricosus | reverse complement strand
GTAAATCCTGTTTTTCCTTCATACCGCCATCCCTTACTATTCTCGTTTGTTCCTTCTCCATTCCGTTTTTTTTTTCTTCTTCTTTTTTTTTCATTTCATTTTCTCTTCTTCTCTTTCCTCGTCTTCGACTGCGTTCCATTTTTTTTTTTTTTTTCATTCTTTTGTTAACTCGCACCTTGTCTGCTCCTTTATTTCTTCATCCATTTTCTTCCTTTCTCCCTCCTCTGTCACGCCTCCCCCCACCCCCCCCCCCCGCCTGCCCCCCTCCTCCCCCCCCCCCCCCTCTACTTCCCATCCTTTCTTCATTCCTTCCCTTAGTTATTTGTTCCCTTTCCACTCCTTTCTTTCTTTCTTGTTTTCTTCTGTCTTTCTGTGGGTCTGTGTTTTTTTCCCCTTCGTTCCTTTTACTTTCTCCTCTTCCTCCGTTCTTCCCTTTCTTTGTTCTTTCATTGTGTTCCTTTATTTCCTCTCTTCCTTCCCCCACTCCCTCCCCCCCCCCCCCCCCCCCCCCATCCCCTTTCCTCCCTGCCTTTTTATCAGCGACAACAGTAGAGCATCGGACAACATCATGGATTCTTCACGGCTGGTTTCCACCTGTCTTCACTCCGACCAACACAGAGGATCAAACGTCTGCACAATGACTTGTCTCGCGCTGTTCGACCTGTCCGTCCGCTTGCTCGCTTTGGACACGATCAGTCCAGCGTTTGGACCCCCCCCCCCCCCCCCCCCCCCGCGCGCTCTCCTCCATCCACCCTCATCGTCCTTCCACAACTCCCTCCCCCCCCCCCTTTCCCAGTCACACTCCCCCCCCCTTCCCCTTTTTTCTTCTGTCACCGCGTCTCTCTCACACTCCCAGTCTCCATTGACCACGATGACCGCGTGGCTACTGACGGTGGCTGAACAGAATGGACTGGAACATTGTTCAGTGCAGAGGAGAGAGAAACCAGTGCGCATGCATGGGTAAAGACATCCCGTTCAACCCCTCCAAGAAGTGGACAAGTCCCTTTCTCGTCGTATTGTGAAATGTCCGATTCATATCTCATCCACACCCATCCCCACCCATCATGTCCCTCTCAGAAATAGTTAGTTGAACACCTCACTGAAAACTTTCGGGGGGGGAGTTGGGGTGCCGGAGGGTTTGTAACAATTTAACCTTCTTCGTGGATAAAAGGTGTTGTGAACGGTAGGAGAAAGAGGTCACATTTAAATCCTTCCCGACTAATCATGCTATGTGTTTGTACTGAATGTTGAGACAGCATTACAGAGGCTACGATCTGTCACCATGGCCGGGATGAGCACTGAAGATGCTAAGCGCATTTCATCGCGGAGTGGTGATACCATTTTTTTTATTTTAAGCTGAAGGTGTCACATTTTAATCATAACCGAGCATACGGTCTGAAGGTAACGAAAGGAAATGCCGAGGCAATGGCCTACAATAATGAAACGAGAGACCACTATACAAACAGCAGCAGCAGCTATATTAGTTAGATAGCGCCAGCAGCAACAAGTACAGTAACGGCAGAAGTAATAGTAAGAAATTGCAGCAACACAGCGCAGTAGTACAAGTTGTAATAGTAATGTCACATTATCATCATTATTGTTTTTAACTGTCAAAAAAAAGGTGATGAGATCGTCATTACTACTAGTATCGTTGCCTTTTTTTTATCTCTATCATCCTTATCGTCATTTTTATTCTCGCCGTGTTAGTGGCAGGCTCGTCATTTGCATATTTGCTATCTTCCGTCCTACGAATATGGATTAAAAGTTGTGAAAATTAGCAGTGAGTGGTGTGCTAAATGGAAATGATGGATGGATGAATTGAAGAGAGCTGGTTGCAGACGCTGCCATTGGTAACCTCTTCATTCATGCAGAATGATACACGCGGACGCATTGGCATACTGGCTGACAACCATGTCCATCCATCCACCCATGCAGCAACGCATCTATCCACAAAACCTCTCTTCAATTCTTGCAAGTTCGTGCGCAAGCCTGCAGGAAGTCGCAACAAGTATACACATAGATACAGCCACTTCGATGTGCAGATATCGTGATTCTAGATTCAAGTCTTGATTTTCTGTGACTCCTATTGGGGCATGGAGGAATTCAGAAGAATTAAAAAACATTATCAGTAACACAGTGAGGTTTAACATGTCTCCAACAGCAAGGGTCAAAATGGATGTTATTAGACATTCATAGAAGTGAAAGAGGGCTATGTCACGATGCAAACCTGAATGAATGTACAAAGATCTGATAACAACCGTTCATTTACAAATGGAGAAATACAGACTTTAGAAAGAAATGGCCATCTGTAAAGAATCTTCTACAAATATCGGTAAGAGCAGGACACCATGTCATAAAATACATCTCCAACAGTGTACGTTTCACATTATCTTCTTTTTTCTTTCTGATGTCCCATCTTCTATGTCACTTCAGTGGCAGTGCACCACAACGCTCATTCCGACACCCCGTCCACAGACACAGCCCAGTCAGTCTCGCCGCA
>CM031596.1:22199520-22207020 GCA_018398815.1 Conus ventricosus | reverse complement strand
GACATGAGTCTGAGTTGGAAGGGATGATTCGTTGGACGGGCAAGGCGGCGGAAAAGGGGTGATGTAGTGCTTGGGACATGGAGACAAGACAGACGGCCAGTGATGTGGAGAGGGAGGGGAAACCGTATTATTAAGCCCAACACCCTTTCACACCGACAGACACACGGACAGACAGAGAGACAGACAGAGGAGAAAGATAGAGGGAGAGAAGCAGAGACAGAGACAGTAGCAGAGACAGAGAAACTCAGAGAAAGACACAGACAGGTAGACAGACGACGACAGACGAGACAGGAACAGGACAGAGACAGAGAAACAGAGGAGAGAAGAAGAGAGACGAGGACAAGAAAGACAGAGACAGAGAGAGAGAGAGAGAGAGAGAGAGACGAGAGAGAGAGAGAGAGAGAGAGAGAGAGAGAGAGAGAGAGAGAGAGATGAGAGAGAGAAAGAGAAGGAGAAGTAGACAAACCATCTGATGAAAGCAGCAAGGAGAGAGAGACAGGCGCAGTCAGTGACTGATTAACGATCGATTCTAAGGGATACTGTGAGATAGTGGACTCGGGACTCGGTCCAGACAGTGGCAACCACATGTGATTGTTGCTCTATCTTTAGGTCCTGGGTCGGGATGGTAGAAGGATATTGGTGTAGAGGGGAAAAAAAAAGGGGGGGGGGGGGGCAAGAGAGAGAGAGAGAGAGAGAGAGAGAGAGAGAGAGAGAGAGAGAGGCCATAACAGTCTTTTCATTTGGGAAGAAAAGTGGCGGCAATATTATGCAAACGACCACATTATGCTGCGGATAGGATTGATATATTAACGGTGAATTACCTGATCAATGAATCATCATCACCCAAGCAATCATCCTTGCCAGAAGAAGAAGAAGAGAAGAAGAAGAAGAAGAAGAAGAAGAAGAAGAAAACAACAACAACAACAACAACAACAAACAACAACAACAACAACAAGGTAATAATTATGATGATATTGTTGCTCCTGTTGGTGGTGGTAGTAATGATGATGATGATGATGATGATGATGATGATGATGATGATGATGATGAAGAAGAAGAAGAAAAAAACGAATAAGAGGAGCTAGTGCACAAACACACACACACCCACACCACACACACACACACACACACACACACACACACACACACACACACACATGTAGCAGAACGTAGAAGAGCACGCACGCAAGCACACAACACACACACACCACAACACACACACACACACACACACACACACACACACCCCACACACACAACATACACACACACACACACACACACACACACACACACACACACACACACACACCCCACACACACACACACAACATACACACACACATACACACATACACACTCGCGCACGCACCACACACACCACACACACACACACACACACACCCCACACACACACACACACACACACACACACACATACACACACCCACGCACACGCACACGCACACGCACTCGCACTCGCACACCTCCAAGGCTCATGATGGCAATGAAAGAAGAATAAACCCAAAGAGAAGAGCGAGAAACATGGCTGGAGAAGGAGTTGGAAAGGGGGATTCCACCGATAGGCGAGGTGATGAAAGAGGGGGGGGGGGGGGTTGTAGTACGGGGGCATGGAGTTGAGAGAGAGAGACGGTCAGTGACGTGGAAAGGGAGAAAAAAACCGTATTATTAAGCCAACCACCTTTTTAGGGAGAGAGAGCGAGAGAGAGAGTAACAGACAGACGGACAGTGTCAACCTCGGGTGATGTCGATGGAGGAAGGACTAGCGCACAGCCCAAACACACTCACAGCTTGCTTACGATCTCATTCATATATCATGCATTCGTCACATCAAACCACTAGTAAAGTCTATAACTTTACTACACATGATCATAGAACGAAACATCAATGCATATGGAATCAAACAAAATAAAACATTCTCTCTTTCCTGAACTTCACAAAATCATTTATCTAAAACATCATTAACTAACCCGGGGATGACTGACTCCCTCTGAGTTGCAGTTTGCTAGACTACGCGACTTAAATAGTCAGCTCCGACATTCTGTCGACCTGGAATGTACTGCACTCGATACCTGTAGGGCTGCAATGCCATTGCCCAACGCAGCACTCTGCTGTTTTTCAGCTGCGCCTCCTGCAGGAATTTGAGTGGTTGATGATCAGTCTCTATCACGAACTCTTTCCCATACAAGTATTTGTGGAATTTCTGCACGGCCCACACAACAGCTAAACACTCCTTCTCCACCGTTGCGTACCCTTCTTCACACTTTGTCAACTTCCTGCTAGCATACCTCACAGGGAACTCGACCCCTTCATGCTCCTGCAACAATACTGCACCTACTCCACGCCTGATGCATCTGTCCGCAACAAAAATGGTTTTGACATATCCGGTAGCTTCAAGATGGGACGGGAACCTAGTCTTTCCAACACTGTCTGCAGTGCTTGCTCTGCAGCGTCTGACCACTCGACCACTGCCGGTTTCCCTGCCTTGACCAAATCACTGAGAGGACTCGTGATTGCTGCACAATTTGGAACAAACTCCTATAGAAACCAATAAAAACCTAGCAGACTCCTGACTTCTGTTTTGGTCTTTGGTCTCTCTGAATTCATCATCTTCTCCACCTTTCCCTTTTCTGGCTGCTTTGTGTCGCCTCCGACAACAAAACCTAGGAACTCCTACTGTCTAGCCCTTCATACAGTGACACATCCCTGTATGACTCTTCTGGAAACTTAGGCAACAAAATCTCCCCTTCTTCTGCTGGGTCTCTTTCACCTCATCAATGATTGCTGCTGCGCCTATGTGCTGAGTCTCACGCTGAATATATTTGCGGAGAAAATTCGCATGGAAAAGTTTTAGTTTCCCATTCACATTAATTCGGTAATCCCGACCGACCTTTTCAGTGATGGTGAATGGTCCTTTCCAATGCATCAGCAGCTTGTTGTGACCCGTGGGAAGCAGTACCAGGATTTGATCTCCCACCTTGAGGGATTGCTTCCTCACCTTCCTGTTATATTGCTTCTTCTGAACGACCCTAGCCTCCTGCAAACCTTCCCTTGCAAACTTGCATGTCTCATACCTGTGCCCACCTTTGGAACAGGGCGAGATTGGGCCAATCAGATCAACAGCCACTCTCCTGAACGGTGTGTCAATTAAAGGGGGATGTTTAAGAGGCGCCTTCCTCTTCACCCCTCTTGTGGCTGACCTTTGACACACGTCACATGACATGCAAAAACGCTTTATGTCTGCCATTGCTCCTGGCCAATGAAAATCATCAAAGATTCGGGCAGCTGTTTTGCTGGTGCCGAGATGACCCGCCATGAGCGACTCGTGACCCACTGACATGACAGTGTCACGATAACATGCTGGTACCTCTAACTGAGTTGTCACCTTACCTGTCTTCCCCTTGGTGAACACTCGGTACAACAGCCCGCCTTTCACAAGAAATTCTGTCTCACCTCCTCTAACCACCTGTTTCTCTCCACCTCTTGCCAACTCCCAAGACTTTACGAGCGAAGGGTCTTGTTCCTGCGCTGCCCTAAACTCATCAGGCGACACATCTATGCCTGACTTCCTTGCCGGAACGACTAACGGTTTATCAACCTTTTCCTCCTTCTTGCTCCGTGTTTGAACTGCTGCCCCTGTAGCAGTCAACAACTCAGGATCCCCTGGATCCCTTGCACCTGGAATATTTCCGATGATCAAATCATGAAGGGGTTTCTCCATCACCAGCGCAGACAACTCGCCTGAGAAGTAAGGGGTACGTACTTTTATCTTAGCAACTGGAAACTCCCTCACAGTGCCATCGATTAGAGTACAGGTCTGGATTTGCCCTGTCAAATCCCTTTCTCGACCAGCGTTGTTCTTACCACACCACATGAACAACCAGTGTCTCGTAACACTTTCACCCTCTGCTGGCCAATCCACCCTTCTTCCACTGGTAACGAACCACTCAGCCTAGTGCCCTCCATCCCTGACACTGACTGCTGTCCAGTACTAGCCATAGGCCGTACTCTACCCTCTTCAGATTGGATACCTTTTGGTTCCACTGCAGGTCGTTTCCCCTGGCGACCCTTATCCACCTCTTGCAAGGCTGCTGCCTTCTGGAACCTCATGCGACAATCCCTCACCACATGTCCCTTCTTGTGACAAATGAAACACCTAATGTCCCTTTGCCCTTCCTTCTGCCCCACCACTGGGTTTGCAGACTTTGCAGGAAACTTCCTAGTCTCCTTGCACTCTTCTACCTGTGCCTAGCACCTGTTTCTCCTGCACCTTAGTGCCCAAACGTGCCTCCCTGTACACCTCTGCTAACTTCAGCAACTCCCCTGCTGTCTCTGGCTGTCTCTCTTTCAAATGTATGGTTAACTCAGGGCCGCAACCTGACAAAATCTGTTCCTTCATAACCAGCTCTTTCAATTCAGCGAACTCCTTCTTCGTACCACTCAACTCTAGCCATTTATCAAAATAGTGATCTAAACGTGCACCAACTGAGTGTACGTTTCACCTGCTTGCAATCTAGCTGAACGAAATTTCTTTCTGAATCCTTCCTCTGTGAGGTCAAATCCCTTCATCAACGACTCCTTCACGGCACCAAAATCAGATTGTTGTTCTGCCGGTAACGCATTGAAAATCTGTAATGCCTTACCAGTCAATAGCGCTGACAAAATGACTGCCCACTCTTCTGAAGGCCAACCCTGACTGGTCGCAAACGTTTCGAAACGACTGATGTATGCATCAATCGAATCGGTTCCTTCAGAGAATTTTGGCAACTTTGGTCGGGGGCGTAACTGCGCACAGAGTCACTGGAAACTGAGCTGCCATCATCGGTGGTCTCCCTTTGTATTTTCATTCTCTCTAACTCTAATTGAATCCTTAATCTTTCTGTTTCCTGCGTTTCCTTTAGTCTTTCTGTTTCCTGCGCTTCTTAGTCTTTGTTTCTGCTTCATTCTTTCTGTTTCCTGCGCTTCTATTCTTTCTGTTTCTGCTTCATTCTTTTGTTTCTGATACCTGATTATCATTAGCCTGAATCCTTAATCTTTCTGTTTCCTGCTCTGTGCTAGCTTTAGTCCTTTCCTGCTCTGCTATTTCCAATGCGACACGGCGTCTTTCCGCGCGTTCATCCCTTTCCATCTTTTGCTGGTTTTCAACGAATGCTCGCAACTCTTTTCCCGAGTAACCTAGATCACGAGCGACGCTCACAAGTTGCTCAATAGGGGTGTTCTTTTCTTCCGCCATTATATCTTCTTTTTTTTTTTTTTTTTTTTTGAACAAGATTTTATTACTACGACAGCCAAACTGGTGGTTACCGACACGAGTGACGTAGTAGCACAATCCTATGAATGATAATATTAGCTTGGGACAACGTAATTAGTTTTTATAAGACGCCCAGCGCCTGACCCAACTATGAGAGCGAATTATAGGCAATCTGTGCGAAATAAGTACTCTGGGGCTGAAATGCCAAGCCTAGTATTAACTATCTTGGAAGCAATGCCAAGCCTAGTATTTAACTATCTTGGGAACATACAGTAAGACAACCCTTGTCTTAGGATTACAATACTTGAATCCCACCCAGATTCCTCTCTGAGAAGTTGAACAATTATAATAAATGGGCCAGAATATCCTGGCAGGCTCGCCAATAAATTGTCAACTCGGGGTATGTCAGTGGAGGAAGGACTAGCGCACAGCCCAAACACACTCACAGCTTGCTTACGATCTCATTCATATATCATGCATTCGTCACATCAAACCACTAGTAAGTCTATAACTTTACTACACATGATCATAGAACGAAACATCAATGCATATGGAATCAAACAAAATAAAACATTCTCTCTTTCCTGAACTTCACAAAATCATTTATCTAAAACATCATTAACTAACCCGGGTATAAACAGATTTCTACTTTACCTGGCCAGGTGATCTTAACTATTCACGAATCACTGTCTTTTCTTTTCTTTTTTTTTTTTCTTTTCACTGTCACTTTCACAAGCACGACACAACTGCTGGCACTGGTGTTGGTCTGCTGGCACCTGGTCAGGTTAGACTGCTGGCACTGGCGTTGGTCTGTGGTTCTGCTTGACGAAGTGACGCTGCCAGGTATGAGGTCGAACCCCCGGTTCAGATGGAACAGTGACTATCAACATCGATCTGTTCTCCTTTCTTTCTTCCTGCATTAACGCATTGCACTCTCTCTCTCTCTTCTAGTCTGCTCTATCAAATGGACATGGTTGCTTTCTTTTCCTTTTCTTTTCTTTCTTTTTCTCTTCATTAGTTAGCAACTCTCTCTCTCCACATCTCTCTTTAGTCCTTCCTCTGCAGACTATCTACGGTGCGAAATGCTACAACTTGGTTCTCTCCTCTCTCCTCATCTCTCTCTCTCTGCCCTTCTCTCCTGCAGAGCTTACACTCAGAACCTCTTCTCTCTCTCTCTCTCTCTCTCTGTTCGTTCTTTTTTTCTCTCTTCATCTCTCTGCCTTTTCTCTCGTGCAGAGACTACACCCAGAACCTCCTCATCTCTCTCTCCCTGTTCCTTCTCCCCTCTCTCTCACTCACGCATTCCTTTATCCCCTAACTCCGTGTCCAAGGGCGAGTACCATTGGTCAGTATTTTTACCGCCTCGTACCCGAAGTTATCTCCCTCTAATTCCATTGGATATTCAAATCATGACAGTCACGCCTACACGCCTTACTCTCTGTGGTGGTCAATTGGTCATTTAATTGATTAGCTTGATTTCACCCCCACCACACACTACCTTCTCCCTCTCCCTTTCCGGCGACGTCGATCTAATTGTGGGCACTGGTCGTAAATTGGCCAGGTCAGTCTGGCCCAGACCTATCGAGACGTTGGTCAGCCACTCCGTGGAGCCTCTCCGCTATGCTTAATTGGCTGGACCCGACACATGGGCCCGTCTACCTGGCGCTCAGAATATTTGAGTTTGAGCTTATGTCCAAACAACCTGGACCACGACTTTGGTTGTTTATTTTTTTGTCTGTGACAGACAGACAGACAGACAATCAGACAGACGGACAGAGAGAGAGAGAAGAGAGGAGAGAGAGAGGAGAGAGAGCGAGAGAGAGAGAGAGAGAGAGAACCTGATGCCGGCAACAAGGAGAGACAGACAGGTGCAGTCAGTGATTGATTGACGATCGATTCTAAGGGATACTGTGAGTTAGAGACTCAGAACTAGGTCCAGGACAGTGGCATCCACATGTGATTGTTCCTCTGTCTTTAGGTCCTGGGTCTGGATGGTAGAAGGATAATGGTGTAGGGAATTAGAGAGAGAGGGGGTGAGAGAGAGAGAGAGAAGAGAAAGAGAGAGACAGAGAGAAAGACAGAGACAGAGAGAGAGAGAGAGACACAGAGAGAGACAGAGACAGACAGACAGAGAGAGACAGAGAGAGAGAGACAGAGAGAGACAGAGACAGACAGACTGACAGAGGGACAGAGAGAGAACGTAATAGACTTTTCATCCTGGGGAGAAA
>CM031596.1:22187020-22192020 GCA_018398815.1 Conus ventricosus | reverse complement strand
AATCTGGGGTCTGTCTCGTTTCCATCGTATTGAATTACCTCATCTGTTTGCGTGTAAACGTTTTTTGAAAGTGTCTCCAAATACCCCAAACACAGTGACATATGGAGAGCTGGGTAGATATCCTTTGTATATAGACAGCACAATAAGAGCAATGCGATACTGGTTGAAGTTACAGAACTTACCTCTATCAAGGCTGCCGAAACAAGCATACGAAATGGATAAAATGAGATTACTACAAAATATAGAAATGTTAGCTTGCAAACGAATTGGGTGCTTTCTATAAAACATTGTCTAGATGTATTTGGATTTTCTTTTGTTTGGCTAAATGGTGGGGTGGGTTGCGAGAAACTTTTTCTGCATGAATTGAAACAACGTATGACTGATTGTTATAAACAAGAATGGAATGGTAAGTTATCAAACAGCGATAGATATTCTACTTACCGCTTGTTTAAGTCGTTGCTGCAGCCTGAAAAATATCTACATGATATTACTATTCCGAGATTTCGAAATATTTTTGTCAAGTTTCGACTGGGAGTAAGCGATTTAAATGTCCACAAAAGATACAAACCCAACTCTGAAAACTGTCCATTCTGCGATCAGATCGAAAACGAATTACATTTTTTGCTTCATTGTCCATCTTATCATGACTTAAGAGAAAAGTATATTTCACCCTTCTTCAAAAACGTGTATCAGTCACCGCTAACCTTTTTATTGCAGAATGAGAAAAGAGATGTAACCCGCTCTGTAGCCATGTATATTTTGTATGCAATGCAAAAAAGAGAACTACTAGAAATGTCTAAAAATTAACATTGTTAGCGGGAAATGTTGCTTTTTCGTTTTTTTCCGCCTCTTCTACACGGGAAATGTTTTCTGTTTATTTTGCTTTGTTCTTCTCATTCTTCACAAGTGGTGTGTGTGTGTGTGTGTGTGTGTGTGTGTGTGTGTGTGTGTGTGTGTGTGTGTGTGTGTGTGTGTGTGTGCGCGCGCGCGCGCGCGTGTGTGTATGCGTGGCTATGATTGTGTGTGTGTGTGTATGCGACGTGCGCTAGTTTCACTTGAATTCTATCTTGTTCATTATTGACCTCCTTGCAGATAGGTCGGTGGCCTTTGCAATTAAAACTTTTGAGTCTTGAGTCTTGAGTCTCTCTCTCTCTTTGATTGAACTATAAATCTGACTGACGAGGCAACATTTCTTCAGGCATGCCCATCAGTGGCATCTGTCCCATGACAAAGGCGGAGTTACTCTTGCTGAAAGCGTGCTCGGGCACAGATTAGCTCCCTTGTATATTTCTAACCATCGTCTATTAGAAAACATTCCCTTTCTGATCAGGATTTTTATCATGGACTAGCAGCTCAAAGTTCGTCTTTCTTTGTTATTTCTGTCTCTTCGTGTAAATGTTTGTGTTTGTCAGATCCTATAATTCAATGGATTCTGTTAACTTTCCTGCGAAAATACCGGAAAGTAAATGCTTATCCACCCGTTGAAGTTCCAGACAGACAAACTAGTTTATCTTTTCACATGGACCGATGGAGAGAGAGACTTTCACTTTAATACTGGTCAGCTTTCACTGACCTGACAAGCCACCATCAGATTCTTGCCATTTGGTGACCCGTACGAACATTTGGTTTACCATGTACGGGTGACCTTATCGGTAAATCAGTACTGGTGATAAGTATGGCCTGTACTGAGAGATTCCTTCAGCAAATGCAAATTTTCAAAAGGACTTCATTGTCATACATATGTTACAGTGCTATATGCAATCAAACTTCATGAATGGGAACTACAAAAACACACAGACCCCATGAGTGTGTCTGCACTATTCCACCTTTAAAACAGGAAAGCAGAGAAAGAGAGAGAGTGGGGAAGAGAGGGACGAAAGAGACAGACAGATAGATAGACAGACACACAGGCAGGCAGACAGACAGAGACAGAGACAGACACAGAAACAGACACAGACACAGACAGACAGACTGGCTGACAGACAGACAGACAGACAGACAGACAGACAAACATGCAGACAGACAGATAGACAAAAGACAGAAAAAGAGAGCGGCAAAGAGACAGAGAGATACAGAGAGATAGACAGATCGACAGAGAGACAGAAAGACAGAGAGAGAGAGACAGAGAGAGATGGAGAGAGAAGATGATCAAGCGAGAGGATAGCGAGAGAGAGAGAGAGAGAGAGAGAGAGAGAGAGAGACAGACAGACAGACA
The DNA here is from genome assembly GCA_018398815.1 of Conus ventricosus. Taxonomy (NCBI): domain Eukaryota; kingdom Metazoa; phylum Mollusca; class Gastropoda; order Neogastropoda; family Conidae; genus Conus; species Conus ventricosus. Next base: position 22,189,805 of record CM031596.1, on the reverse strand, counting down.
GCAGAAGACAGACAGACAGACAGACAGACAGACAGACAGACAGACAGAGACAGAGACAGACGGACAGACTGACAAGAAGAGAAACTATCTGATGAAAGCGACCAGGAGAGACAGCCAGGCGCAGTCAGTGATTGATTAACGATCGATTCTAAGGAATACTGTGAGTTAGTGGACTCAGGACTAGGTCCAGACGGTGGCAACCACATGTGGTTGTTCCTCTGTCTTTAGGTACTGGGTCTGGATAGCTAGAGCAAAAAGCAATTGTGATGTGGGAGAGAGATGGGGGTCGTAAGGAGAGAGAGAGAGAGAAGAGAGAGGAGAAGAGAGAGAGAGAGAGAGAGAGAGAGAGAGGAAAGAGAATAAATGAAACCGTTCCGACTTAAGTAACTTTGCCGAGGGCGTGAGGCTGGATGGATGGGGTAAATCAAGAACACCGCCTGACCACATGACGGAGACAGCTTCTGTACAGACAGCCATCAATAGACAGAAAACAGCTGAAGTGTTCAACTGGACACAAACAGCCAACAGTTGTATACAGAGAAAGCTCCAAACTGTTCACGCATCCGTAGTCAGAAAGCTAGAAGCATTGCAGACAACCATAGACAGAAAGGTACAAACTGTTTGCAGTAGACATAAAGCCGTAAATTGTACACCAAACCATTGCGTAGACAGCCTCTGAAAGACAGCCAGCCATAGACAGACAGCCCCAAACTACACAAACAGCCACCGAAAGACAGCCAACCTGAGCCAGACATCTCTAAACGGGACAAACAGCCTCCGAAAGACAGCCATCTACAGACCATGACAGCACTGGCAGCTGGGAACTCACAGATAAACATAGGGAACCCAAATTGTACCGACAGTCAGGGATAGAAAACGCCACAGGTTACAGCCAGCCACAGACAGCAAGCCATAAGCTTCACAGCCAGCCACAGACAACAGGGATATAATGCACAAACAGCCGTAGACAGAAGGTTTCCAACTTCACAGACAGTTGGACAACCATCACACAGACAGCCAAAGCACAGCAAGCCACCACACAGACAGTCACAACACAGACCATCTCCACAACAGACAGCCACTACACAGACATTCTCCACACAACCACTACTCAGACAGTCACTACACAGACAGCCACTGCACAGACAGCCACCTCGCAGACAGCCACATGGCCCCCTCACAGTCACTACACAGCCACTACACTGCCACTACACAGACAGCCACCACACACACAACCACTGCACAGAAAGCCGCTGCACAGACAGCACACGGACAGCCATTACACAGACATTCACTGCACAGACAGCCACTACACAGACAACCACCGCACGGACAGCCACTGCACATACAGCCATTAAGCAGACAGCCAATACACAGACACCACTGCACAGACAGCCACTACACAGACATCCTCTACACAGACAGCCACCGCACGGACAGCCACTACACAGGCAGCCACTACACAGACAGTCACTGCACAGACAGCACACAGGCAGCCACTACACAGACAGCCACTGCACAGACAACCACCACACAGACACCACACAGACAGCCACTACACAGACAGACACTGGGCAGACAGCACACGGACAGCCATTACACAGACAGCCACTGCACAGACAGCCACTGCACAGACAGCCACTGCACAGACAGCCACTATATAGACAGCCACTATATAGACAGCCACTACACAGACAGCCACTGCACAGACACTACATAGACAGCCATTACACAGACAGCTACTACACAGACAGCCACTACACAGACAGCCACTGCACAGACAGCCACTGCACAAACACTGCACATGCACTACACCGACAGCACACAGACAGCCACTACACAGACAGCACACAGACAGCCGCTGCACAGGCAGACACTACACAGAGAGCCACTGCACAGACAGCTACTACACAGCCACTACACAGACAGCACACAGACAGCCACTACACAGACAGCACACAGACAGCCGCTGCACAGGCAGACACTACACAGAGAGCCACTACACAGACAGCCACTACACAGACAGCCACATCACAAACACTGCACATGCACTACACCGACAGCACACAGACAGCCACTACACAGACAGCACACAGACAGCCGCTGCACAGACAGACACTACACAGAGAGCCATCACACAGACAGCCGTCACACAGACAGCCACTGCACAGACAGCCACTACACAGACAGCCATTTCACAGATAGACACTACACAGACAGCCACTACACAGACAGACACTAAACCGACAGCACACAGGCAGCCACTACACAGACAGCACACAGACAGCAGACAGACAGCCACTACACAGCCAGCCACTACACAGACAGCCTTTCTGCAGCCATAGCACAGACAGCCATTGCACAGTCACTGCACAGTCACTGCACAGTCAGCCATTACACAGACAGCCACTGCACAGTCAGCCATTGCACAGACAGCCACTGCACAGTCAGCCATTACACAGACAGCCACTGCACAGTCAGCCATTGCACAGACAGCCACTGCACAGTCAGCCATTGCACAGACAGCTACTGCACAGTCAGCCATTGCACAGACAGCCAATGCACAGACAACCATTATACAGACAGTCATTGTACAGACAGCCACTACACAGATCGCCACTGCACAACCATTAGACAGCCAATGCCTAGACATTCACTGCACAGACAGCACACCGACAGCCACTGCACAGACAGCCACTGCACAGACAACCATTATACAGACAGCCATTGTACAGACAGCCGCTACACAGATAGCCACTGCACAACCATTAGACAGCCACTACCT
>CM031596.1:22177020-22182020 GCA_018398815.1 Conus ventricosus | reverse complement strand
TGGGGACTGCCATCCCCCAAGAGGCCTCCTAGACTCGAACCAGTTCTTCAGCACCACCAGGGCGGTTTATTGCCGATCAAACCAACACTTTCTCGTCGACCTCTAGCCGTTGTCATGTCGATTTTTTTTCTATATGTATGGCCTTTGAATTCAACATATTTAATTGTGGAAAAAATAAGTAGGGGGAGGAGGGGGGGGGGAGCAAGGAAAATGCAGTAAATGACAACAACGGCAACAACAGGAACAACAAACACAACATTTGCACACACAATTAAGTACTCTATGGCATATCAGACACTCGTTTGTTTTTCTTATGATGATGCAGCTGAGGCTGCTGAATTCGTGTTTTAGGGAACCAGAGTACTTTGATCTGGTTCACGAACTATTGTGCTACACAAATGAAGTCTCAAGAAGTATGTCAATTAGAATAAATGACCCATTAATGCAAGAATCTCTGCTGCAACGGCGATGATTTCGGCTTTCAAGGGGGAAAAAAGTGAATGTTTGTCTCATAGTTTCTTCTGCAGAATTTTTCACTGCATAAGCGATATTTAAATCATACTAGGTGTAAATTTACGTTTGTTTGTTTGCTTTCTAACTTGCTTACCGGATTGCTTACTTGCTTACTGGATTGCTTGTTTGCTTGTTCTACTTTTTTCTCAAAACCGAAGGCGACTGTACTTAAAATTTCGTTCAAAGTGTGCATGTCAAGAACTTGACTATTTTTCGGTACCAGTGTTTTAGAAACCGAAAGTCGCTCAGCTGGTCTTCCGACTTCAATGCTATCAACAGACTTTCCTCGATACCAAAAGAACACGGAAAATGTGTCTTTACCTGGCTGCTTCCGCGATTTGTAAAAATGGTAGACGTGGTTATGGAAACATCATAGTGTCAAAGGGGAATGGAAGAAAGTGCTGCAGACATGGGGTAAGAAGTAATTTTATATTTGGCTCAGTATTGGAGGAAAACCAATAAAGAAAAATTACTGTTCCGCCGAACGAAAAAGACAAACAAATTATAAGACAAAACACGACGCGTTTCGACCTCTTTAGTCTTCTTCAGGCAAGACAAACAACATTCAAGACAATGAAGACGAAGAACGAACAATCACTTATCTCCCCAAACTGGCCACATAATGGATATGATGCAGTCACCTCACTTTGAAACTCGGTACTGGAGGAACAAGTGAGTAGCTGCTTTCGGTTTTGAGTTCTTATAGCTCTTCATACAACGGTGAGTGACAGAGATAATAGGCATAATAAAGGACTTTTCATTGAAAATGACCTGTCAGTCTGACCATGAGTTTGCTGAAGATCTTGGGGAGCTTTAGAAAATTAAAGGGTCCATTCTTTGCCCAATTTTTAGGAGGTAAGTGACTGTTCTTCGTTTTCATCGCCTGAATGTTGTTTGTCTCGCCTGATTAAGACCAAAGAGGTCAAAACGTATGAAGTTTGTTCTATGATTTGTTTATATTTCCCTTTAGTGGCACAGTAATTCCCTTTCTTTAAATATTGTTGACAAGAACGTACAAGCATGCACGTCATCACACACGCAAATACAAACACCCACGCAAACACTATAGCATGCATGCACGCGCGCAAGCGCGCACAAACACAAACACATACGCATACGCACACACACACACACACACACCACACACACACACACACACACACACACTACGCGCGCACACACACACACACCACACACCACACACACACACACACACACACACACACACACACACACAACACACACACGCGCGCGCGCGCGCCCGCGCGCACACACACACACACACACACACACACACACACACACACACACACACACACACACACACACACACACACAAGCGTAGCATACGTTTGCGAATGTGCCATATGTGTGCTTTTGTGTTGCACCGCGCATATACATCTATGCATGTGTATGTGCTTGTGTGCACATGTGTCTGCGTGCGTGTCTGTGTGTTCGTGTGTGCGTGCGCGTGCGCTCGTGTGTGTGTGTGTGTGTGTGTGTGTGTGTGTGTGTGTGTGTGTGTGTGTGTGTGTGTGTGGCGCGCGCCGCGCGCGAGCGCGCGTGTGTACGTGTGATGTGCTGGTGTTAGCAGCTTTTAATGACAACCGATATGGTACATTAAACATTATCAATCATTGACAACTCCCACCACCCTTCACCTTCCCCACACCCTCACCCATGCTGTCCGAAGGAAGGCAAAAATAACTTTTGAGGGGGGTCGGGGGGCAACTAGGGAGGGTAAGGAAGTGAGGAAATTATTTCGTTTTCATAACCCATCCCCCCCCCCCCCCCCCCCTTCATCTCTTTTCCATCTCCTTTTCCTATCCACTCCCCCATCCCTCTCACCCCTACTGCTTGGTATTGCATTTAAGAGAATAAAGCATTTAGAATCAGAGTAGCACTCGGAAAACGCCAATCTTCGCCACACATTCTTTTTTCTTTTTTCTTTTTATTTTTTGTGCACCAGAGGAATGAATGATAGGTATGGACTGGCAAAGTTACTTCCCCTGCATATTTTCGCCGCAAGATACAGAAATATAACATGTCCATGTGTTATCACTTGAAAACTTTTACATTTCGTGAAAATATATGACTGTGTGGTCAGTTATGAATCCGGAAGTATTACGTATGCACTATTGATATTCAGTATATTTTTTCAGCTTTCTGAATGGATCAGAGTCGTACCACTGGCTAAAAATCACTGGCTTCGTCTCTTCTGCACATGCCACAACAGTGTTTTGTTTTCACAAGATCTTGTTGACAGACAGACAAACAGAAGGGACTGAAAACATAACTTCCTCGGCGGGAATAAAAAGAAAGGAATTTTTAAAAAATATGGACGAGAGAGAGAAAAACCAAAAAAAATAGATAAATAAATAGATATGAACAAAAAATGAGTGAATGAATGAATGAATAAAAACTGTGAAGGCAATGAAGAATCAAAATTTCGGTCGGACAAAAAAAAAAAATCAACACAATGCTGTTTATTTCTAGCGTTCAAACCTGGAATCTCGACAATCCCAGACAGGCAAACAGAACACTGGCATCCTGCAACAGTGGCAGCTTGCATGCTGTCCCCCTAAGATGCGACCGTCTGTCCTTGCGTGCTGGATGCTAGAGTGCAGTTACGCCCCCTGGCGGCTCTGATGTCTGGAGCGGCCCGTCACTGACTTCCATGATGGTGGTGGTGGTGGTGGTGCGGATTGCCATGGAAGCGTGTGCCGGCGACGTGTCGTCAGGCCAGGAAGGGTTCCAGTGATCTCTGGCACCGTTCACATCGGTGGTGTCACGTCAGGGAGATGTCCTGTCTAACGTCAGTGAAGGACCGGCTGTGGGACTGGTGGTACGTCGTCATGGGGCTCTTTCTGTGGATCGTCCGTGTGCGGGAGGTCAGTGACGGGTCCTGTGTCTGTGTCTTTGTCTGTATCTTTGTCTGTCTGACTGTTTCTTTCTTTTCTCTCTCTCTCCTCGCTCTCTCTCTTCGTTGTTTATTTATTGTTCTCTGTTCGTATATGTTTGTCTTCTCTCTCTCTCTCTCTCTCTCTCTCTCTCTCTCTCTTGTTGCTTCCTTCTCTCTCTCTCTCTCTCTCTCTCTCTTGTTGTTTCCATGTCTTCATGTGAATGTTGATTGTCTCATTGTTAGTTTCGCTCTCATTGTGTGGTTGAGCGTGTGAAGCTGTGTCCGTTAAATTTTTCGTGCACATATGCATGTGTGCGTAAACGCGGATTACGTGTGTATGTGTGTGTCCCTGTCTTATCTCCCCAAAACCTTTCTTTTCCTGTGTATGTCCGTGTGCGCACGTGCGCTCACAAAGAGAGAGACTGACAGACAGACGGGTAGACAGATAGAGAAACACACAGCTGAAGAAACAGAGAGAGAGAGAGAGACAGAGAGAGACAGAAACAGAGAGAGACAGAGACATAGAGACAGAGGCAGAGAAACAGGCCGACAGACAACCAGACAGACATAAACAGAGAAGGACGGAGATGTACAGAGACAGGGACGAGAAAGACATAGGGACTGACAATGACATATGGCTTCGAAGTTTAGGCCATTGCAAAACAAAAAGGGAAATTGGGAAGGGGTGGTCGTGGTGGTGGGGTGGGGTACAGTGGGGCTCTCGTGATGTTTACCAAAAGAAAAGCCTAAGAACTGACATCAGCCTCGTTAAACTGAATGTACTGTGACGAAGCAGGCATGTCATCACATGCACACACAAACCCGATTGTCCCGTGCAACAGCGCATGGTGAATGGAAGACCACAGCAACGCAGCGTGCCCCGCTCTCTCTGACCCAAACAACACTCAGAAAATTGGGGCGGGGGGGGGGTGTAACGGGGAGGAAAGGGGGGTTGCAAGGGACGGGGTAGGGAGGCGGGGGAGAAAACGGGACCAAGGTCTCCGTCAACTGAGAAATTATACAATTACCAGCCGCCGTGGCGAAGCGGTTAGCGTCGCGGACTCCCGGCTGGGAGGTCGTGGGTTCGATTCCTATGTGGGATTTCTCCGCCCCGACCAGCTCCTACCCAGGGTCTAACTTGCAACAGGTTCGGTTGGAAGACTGGGACCATACAGTCGGGTTTCAGACACTAAATGAATGCGTGTCTAAGAGTGTTGCTCAAATTTCCTGGTCAACGCTGCAGGTGTCTGTGTCTCTCGGGCCTGGTTGATGCCGGGCTAGATTATCAAAGTAAACGTAGAGTACAACACTGTCATGCAGACTCAGAGTGGAATGGAAATATGTAAGATCATCTTCATCATTCTCATATGCATCGATGTCATTTGTGGTAATAATATTCTGATACGAGGGCATCACTACACCCAGCAGGCATTACTGTTCAATGCCAAGTGTATATGTACCAATACTGTGGCATCATTTGACATACGACGGGATTCACGTGCTGATTACTTAATCAGTGTCTCGTTTGCTGGCACAACTGTGTCATGATAACGTTCGAGGGGGGGGGGGGGGGTCTTTGAATAAA
>CM031596.1:22144520-22157020 GCA_018398815.1 Conus ventricosus | reverse complement strand
ATTTAGGCAGAGTTAGCATTGCAGAACAGCGCTGATAGACGGTCGGAGAGTGCGCTTATTGTCTGTCGAATGCGCCCTTATGAGCTGCGCACACATTATCACATATTGTGGCATTCTTCTTTGGGAGATGATTGTATTGTGGCTTGGAAATTATACAACACACAAGAACACTAGACACGCACACACACACACACACACACACACACACACACACACACACACACCGCGCGCGCGCGCGCGCGCACGCACGCACGCACGCACGCACGCACGCACGCACGCACACAGCTATAAAAGATGTCTACAATAACAAAACAAAAACTAGATGTTACAAAGGAATACAACACAGTCCAGCCGAACAGAGCACCATATGATACAATGCACCACAACACAACAATATAACGCCAAACAATACAGAGCACTACAACAGAAGACAATACAAACCAATAAAATGCAATACAATTACACAGAACGCAGTACAATACAGTGCAGTGCAGTACAATACAACATCGTTCGAAATAACTCAATGCTATGCGATACAAAATAATATAATACAATACATTGAAATACAGAGCCGGAGTGTTTGGTAGTAGCGTGCAAATACATGAGAAAAGAAAGAAAGAAAGGGGGAAAAAAACAAAGAAAACAGAAAGAAAGAAAGAAAGAAACCACAACCAGCATCAACATCGTTGTGGACACCACCACCATGAGCACCACCACCACCACCGCCACCACCGCCGCCGCCACCACCACCACCACCACCACCACCACCATCATCATCACCATCATGATCATCATCATCATCATAATGATTAATAACAACAACAACCTCAATTTGTTTTTCATTTGGCATCTATTCCTCAGTTGAAAGCGATGTCATCATCATCATCATCATCATCATCACCGTCATCATCATCATCACCGTCGTCATCAACATCGTCTTCATTATCTTCGTCTTCATCTTCTCGTCGTCACTGTCGTCGTCATCGTCGTCAGCGTCGTCGTTGCCGTCGCAGTCGCAGTCGTCGTCATCATCATCATCATCATCATCGTTATTATTTTTGCAGCTGCTGGTGCCATGGTTTTTGTTGTTTTCCGTTGGCTCTTTCGGTACACATTTCCTAAAAGGTTTGAGTAGAAACTGAACGATGGTGTCTTTTACTAGGTATGACGTTATCCCTTTCCCATTAGTCCTAGAGCCAGGACGTCCACATCGATGATGGAATCTTCCACACCACTACAGCAGCCAAGTTCTGCTAGCTTCACTTTCACCACTTCTGCACTGACGAACAGGGTGGGGAGAGGGAGATGGGGAGGGTGGGGGTGGGATGTGTGTATGGAGTATGAGGGGAGTAATCGTCACTACTTTGTGTACAGCGGGTACACCCGGTCTGCCAACCAGAGGGTTTGGTCTGAGCGGACCTGCAGCACGGCGACATCGGCTCTGGCACTGGGGCGCCAGGGCTCCAGTAGGTCTCCGCTGTGTCATGCGTGGAGCCTGTTATCTGTCTCAGCCTTCCCAGGAACAGACCATTAGCTGGCATTATCTTCCTGGCCAATGGCTGAAATACACTCAGATTATTCTAGAGCAGAATGTGGTAATGCTATATAATGTGGAAAGAGGTTTTCCTCTCGTTTTTTGGGTGTGCGATTTCTCAGTGGTTTAGTGTGAAGAATCTGTGTTCAAGTTCGACACTACTATCAAGTGTGTGGATGTGTGGTGTTGTGGTGCGTGAAACGGCTGCCTTGTGATTTCTTGTCAAAATGACCCGTGCTTCAACTGTCCCAGCTTGTAAAACAGGAACCAAGGAAACAATTTGCCGTTAATATTACTTTTTATTGAACTACTATTTCAAGTTCATTGACAACCGATGATTTTTTTAAGTGAAAGAGACTTGCGCCATTGCTTGGTGGTATTTAGGCAACAATCTGTGTTTTGATTAATAACCTTCGATTCTTCAACAACAACAAAATGCGGAGGATGTTCATTGAATGGAAAAAAAATGTAACCCTAATGCAAGCACAGCTAGTTTCTGCACAAATGGAAATATTATTTATCGTCATGTTTGATACGCTTGGTCGATCACTATGTTCCACTAATGCATGACGAGCAGTGCTCCAGTTCTCCCCCTTCCTTCATCGCTTGTGACAATGGAAATTCCATGGATATTCGGACCATTGTTTTAGTTTATGAAGTGAACCCGTGGTGATCTGACTGCTGACACTGAATGCCGGCTGTGTGACGTCACAGACTGTACTGAATGCTTCCCCGCCATTGGAGCCAGTGATGGCACCGCCCTGAAGGTCACAGACTGCACTGCTGACAAACACACCCTGCCACACCTCGTCAGCAGCTGTGGAATCTACCAGAGCAGATCCTACAGTTTCTTCAACTGGATAAGACCTTGAGCTGTTTTCTGCTAGTCTTGGTTGTGGATATTCTCATATCCAGGAGTTCTGTTCGGTAATTCACTGAAACATAAATCCCGTGATCTCTCCACCTCGCCTTTCAGAATGAAGAAACAGCTGGTGTATGCTGGCATCAAACCCAGAGCTTCACCACGGATGGCTACCTCCCTCCTGTCCCTGTCAGACGATCCACCTCCTCCGCTCCCAAACCCCAGGTGGTCTTCAGACGGAAGCGACTCCCTGTACGACAGCGTGGACAGCTTCTGGACCCATGCAGCATCGTCTTTCCCGGAGAAACACAGGTGTGAGACCCAGGTCAGCAACGGAGCTTGTGGAAGTGACTTTGAGAACATAGGAGGCATTATCCTTGAACGATTTGAAAGAGAGACAAGAAGAACGAAGAACTGAAGATGGAGCCTTCCACACAAAGAGAAGACAAGAGCGCTGGTCAACAGTTCCGTGATGAGAAGATGGATGATGAGAAATGTGAACAAAGTCCACAGCGAGCATGTCCATCATGTCGTCACAATGAGCGTTCTGACAGAACGAAAGCTGTTAGTATGTCAAATAACGGCAAGGACATCGTCAGCCAGAACTGTTTAGAATCCTCAACAAGTAACACACCATTTGCAGGAGATGTACCAACGGACATCAGCAGACGAAGATCTATCCAGAACAGCATTCTGGAAGTGGAAGGATCGCCTCCCTTGACGTCACGAGAACATGTGCTCGTTGACGAGCTAGCTGCGTCATTAGCTGAGCTTGACCGTTTGTCTGAGCTGACTGATTACTCTTTCGACCAAGATTCTCCAAAGCCACATCCCTCCTCAGGAGTCTGTTCTGCTCCGTCTGATCAACAACCACCTCCAGGCCGTGCTGAATGGCCCCCATTACCAGTGACGTCAGTGGCATCCAATTCCGATGCTGATTTCGTCATCAGTGTGGGATTCATCCTATGACCAGCACCCCGGTCACCGCCACGTCTCCCAGTGACGAACATCCCAGTCCTGCCATCATGTTTGAACAGCCTCTATCGGACAAAAATGGATTTGCTTCCCACAGAGGATCTCCCAAAACAGCTTCGGTCAGCTCTAAAACAGCTCAAGCCGTGCAAGGAACTCTTTCGTCAGGGGACAGAGGACAGGATGGATCAGGTCGTGAACAAGACGCCAGCAAGCATACCGCGGCGGTTCTCCCGGTGTCTGTGGAACATGCCATGGTAGGAGTCACTAAGGCGACACCGGACTCTGCTCGTGGTCCTTCAAGAGAATCAGGTGGAAACATTGAGTCACATTCAGTGACCACTCTGTCACTGCTGACCACGACATCTCATCCAGGCACAACTCCCACGCAGACTTTGGTATCGTCAGACCCTGCCTCAGTGTCCCAGACCCACCCAGTGAAGTCATCAGACAGCCTGGACGTTTCCCAATCACTGCAGCTATCCCCACGACCGTCCCTGTCGCTCCACCCCTTGCCCATAATCTCCCAACCCAAACGCGGCAAAGCTACCCTAGCTTCTTTCCGAAGCGTATCGTGGAGTGTGAAGGACGCGGAGAACAAAGAGAACGCCAGAAGACCCACACGCCTGCCTCCAACGATGAGCGGAGGTCCTCGTCCTGTGTCGTGCCTCTCCAACGGGCACATCGTCGCCAGACCTCCCTCAGAAGGTCAGAAACGTCTGGGAGGGGTGCTGCAGGACCTGGAGAGGATGGGAGAGGGGGACGGGGGGTGCAGCCTGAAGGATCTGGCAGTGGGGGGTCTGGCGGTCCTCAGCGGGGGGCTGAAGGACGTGGTCCGGATGATCTACTGTCCTCTCCGCTGCTGCAGACGTCAGGTAACCTCAGCCACAATGGACAGCATGGTCACTGGCTCCATGTCTTTTCGTTTCCTCGTTCATACTTTTTTGTTGTTGTTTGTTTAAATTACTTGTTTCTCCCTTCATACTAATTTGATTTGGGACCCTGCGTACTGCCAAAACTGCCGTAGCAGAGTACATATATGTATTCTGTTATCTTGTATGTCTATCCGTCTGTCAGTCTGTCAGTCTGAAAGACAGCATATCTTCCATATGTATGTCTGTCAGTCTGTCTGCCTGTCAGTCTCTCTCTCTCTCTCTCTCTCTCTCTCTCCTCTCTCTCTCTCTCTCTCGTTAGTCTATTAATTTATCACTCTATAAGTATGTCTATTTGTCTGTCAGTCTGTAAGCCTGTATATCTTCCGTCCGTATGTCTGTCTGTCTGTCTGCCTGCCAATCTGTCTCTCCATCTCAGTCTATCAATGTATCACTCTGTATGTATGTCGGGGAGACAGCCACTAAACAGTGGGGTTGATTTCCATCTATGTGACCAGTGTTGTCCGCAGGTCAGTGTCTTCACGGCATTCAAGATGGGGGAGGGGGGGGGGGGGGTCCCCGGGGGTCAGCATTCACCAAGTCCCTGTTGAAGTTTAACGTTGAAATCTGTCTGTTACGTTTGCTTAGAGATAGCTGTACAGCAGACAGGGTGTGCGTTCCACTACCGAATGCGTATTCATCACGCATACACACACTTTCTTTCTCCTTCTGTGTGTTGTGCGTGCGTGCGTGCGTGCGTGGGGTGCGTGTGTGTGTGTGTGTGTGGTTGTGTGTGTGTGTGTGTGTCTGTGTGCACGCGAGCGGGCGTACGCACAAATCGTATCGGTGGGCAATAATGTTCCCCAATCGAATTCATGACGCTCAACTTGGCAAAAAAAAAAGAAAGAAAAGGGGAGACAAGAAAGACAACCTGTATTGAAGCGCTGTCGGGTTTTTTTTTTCCTGCATCGCTTTCTTCCCTTTGACCATGCCTCAGGTGCACAGCCTCACTTCCCCCCCCCCCCCCCCCCCCCCCCCCCCTTCGCTCCCTTTCGCACACACAACTACTGTCCGAACAGAAGCAACCCCCACCCCCCACCCCCACCCCCCTCCCCTCATGGAGCAAGGTGAAAGGAGAGAAAATAACGCTGGAAAAGAATCCAAATTCACCAACAGCAGTTCATTCAGTACGGGTTTTTTTTTGTTTTCATTTGCCAAGTTCAGTCTCGTGAACTGGATTAGAAATAAACATAGCTTGCAGGTAGAAATTTGTGCACGATTACACACACACACACACACACACACACACAACACACCGCTTTTACTGAGTCTGCTGCAAGGTTCCTGCACTCCGACCTCAAGCTGAACAACACCCCCATCTACACGTAGCCTACTTGAATCCGCCTCTGCTAGAGGCTTGAATCACAAAACTCATGTGAAACAGTGCTTTGTTTTGCCCCTGTGGAAACTGGAGAATGATTTTTATTATACCCATGCTGTGTGATATTCTGTTTGTTCGTTTGTATGTATGTTTTGTTTTTTTGTTTGTATGTATGTTTTGTTTTGTTTCAGCCCTGATGTGGCCCTTTGCGGTCGGCTGGGCTATAAGCAACATTATCTTATCTTATCTTGTTTTGTTTAGTTTCGGTCATCATAATCAGTACCGCAACAGGTCAACACTTTCGGTCACAATCAAGACAAACTGTTGCTTGTGCTTCTTCTTCTTCTTCTCCTCTCTCTCTCTCTCTCTCTCTCTCTCTCTCTCTCTCTCTCTCTCTCTCTCCTCTCTCTCTCTCTCTCTCTGTGTGTGTGTGTGTGTGTGTGTGTGTGTGTGTGTGTGTGTGTGTGTGTGTGTGTGTGTGGCTGTCACCACAAGCCAGTGCTACAAAGTGCGTGAAATCGTGGCACTGTTCTTATCTCATGAAATCGTTTCACCATTCCATTATCACGTAACCTTACTACCCCCTCCAATTCCGTGACGGGAACGTATTGAAACGGTGTCTCATTCGGCTCAGCAAAATGTAACAAACGTTCGCTACGGAAGCGATATGCTTTTGTTAGTGAAGTCGTTCACGAAGAAGAACTCGGTAGAATAGAACGACTTGATTTGAGCTCTTACAAACAGGCGAAACCCGATGTGTCTTTCGACCAATCATATAGAAGCCACAGACTTTGGATAATCACGTAGACTGACATATATGTATTGATATCTACATCTAGAAGAGACGGTGGTGAAAAGAAGATACGAAGTTTAAACGTCCTAGCTTCCAGTTTAGTTACTTTCTATATAAAATTCACTTCATCTCCAATACACACACTGGATGAATGCTGACAGTAAGGGCTAGAGAGCAAATGAAGAATTTCTGAGCCGCCATGTTGAATGGAACAAACAGGTTACAGACCAGACACGACGCGTTTCGGCCTGTTGGTCTTCATTTTGTGTTGGTGATCGATGAGGGCCAGAGTGACAACAAATTCTTCTTTAATTACATTCAACTATTATTACAGACTTCATGAAATAACAGTGACGTGTCTAATTGGAGGACAAGACGGCTAGGGTTTTTGTTGTTGTTGTTGTTGTTGTTACTATCGTTGTCGTCGTCGTCGTTGTTGTTGTTGTTGTTTTTCACATTTCCACTCAGGCGATCTCGTACCTGCTCACATGTGTCTTGCAGGTCTGTCACGCTCACTGTGTGGCTCTCTCCTGTCCCCGTGGGAATGCCTGGGGGCTCTTTCAATACAAACAGCTCGCTTCCCCCGCTTCTTAACGCTCTGTGCTAGTATCTTCCTCTTTTCTATCACTCTCTTTGTCTATGCCGTGTTTAAAAAAATCTGTCTTTCTTTTACCGTCCGTCTACTATTTTTCTGCCTTAGTGAACCATTTCCCTGTCTTTGTTTTGGAAACTCTTGTAAACGATTTCCCGTAAGAGCGGTTTATGACATGCCAACTTTTTTTTCTTTTTTTTTTTTTGTTTGTTTGTTATAAAAATGTTGAGTTTTGTTTATTTGTTTGTTTGTTTTCTGTTTTGGTTTGGTTGGGTTTTCGTTCGGTTATTAGGTGGTAAAAACTGTACACACTGTTTAGCGTGGACCCCAGTTGTCCATTCCACAGTGTCTGTTTACCCACATTACTTTTCTATGTGTTTTTCGTGAACTTATGTCGGTGTTATTGTTGTTGTTGTTGTTGTTGTTTTTAATCTGAGAGTTAAATAAATTAAAGGGAATGCTTAGCGCTGTCAGAATGGCCCGATCTGTAAGCCTGAAGCCAATAGCTCAGCTACCATGTCATAACTGCATCTTGTTGTTTGTTTTAATGATCAGGGTACTGTGCTTTATTCGATGAGCTGATTTGTTCTGTGAGGTGATTTGTTTTCTTGTGAGTGAATTAGAGTGGAGCCATGAGTGGGCTGTGTGCGATAGGCTGGGCTATTAGGATAAAAATCGAATGAGTGGGGTAACTCTTGCTCCCAGGATGAGCAGGACCACCCAGGAAAAGAAACTCGACGCTTTAACACCAAGTGCCTACCGTACGATCTTGGGCATCAAATGGTCAGACTTTAGACCAAATAAACAGGTCAGGGAGAGGTCCAAACAGCTCCCCGTGTCAGCCATCATCTGCAGACGGCGGCTCTGCTGGCTGGGTCATGTCTTGAGATGACCCTCATCAAGACCTGCAGACCAGGCCATTAAATGGACCCCAGCAGGCCAGGGAAAAAGAGGACGACCCAGGATGAGCTGGCGACAGACAGTGGACAGAGACCTCAGACTAGTTGACAGAGGATGGAGTGACATCAGCAGACTGGCTGAGGACCGTGCACAGTGGAGCGCCTTGACTGCCTCATGCGTCGCAAGACACGGGAGCATCGAAGTTAAGCTAAGCTAAGCTAAACCAGAATAACACAATTGTTTGGCTGTATTCAAGATCGAAAAAGCCGTGCCAATTTTGAATAAATATTGCTTTGCGTGTTTGCTCGTTCTCCACTTGCTCATACTATGTACATGTGTCCGATACAGGGTATGTAAACAGACCTGGAACACCTTTACTGGAAATGTCACCTTGGTTGCTGTGTGTGCTCTGTGTTGGCATTATTGCTGGTCGATTTGGTGTTGCAAGCAGCGTTCGTTTGGAGTTATGGACGTGTAATTATCTCATTATGGGAGCAAGGAGTTGCCTTATTTATTCGTGCTTTACTCTTTAGAATTCCCTGACTCCTTTTTTTAGATTTCCTATAATGATAAAACTTAAACTGCTTTTCTTACCATGAATTAAATCATCTCTGGAATTGTGTGGAATACATCATTCAGAGAGCATACCTGCCGTAAAAACCTAGTCAACAACATTTGAAAAGAGAGGGGGTTAGTTACCGCCAAGGACACAGACAGAGTACAGGACTAGACTATATTCAAGAACAGTTTTACGTTAATCTTTTTCTTTCTTTTGTTTCCCACCCCCACCCACCCACTCACCATCTTTTTTTTCCTTTTTATTGATTTATTTATTTCATTTTAATTTTGCCATGCGCTGATTGTCATGCTTTGGTGACTGTTCTGTACTTCAGGTTGCGAGGGGGGGGGGGGGGGGGGGGGGGGGGGTTATGAGATCATATTATAAACTTTCGGTATCTTGCTATAAATACTATTCGAATATGTGTTTATGTCTTTAAGTCTAATTTAAAGTGCTATCAATGTCGTGTTTTCTACGCATGCTGAGAGCATGTGTGTTTTTGTCATTATTCTCAGATTCCTTTACACACACGATCAGTCACTTGTGTACATGTACATTATTGTTTGGTTGTTAATAGGCAAACATACACACACACACACACACACACACACACACACACACACACACTCTCTCTCTCTCTCTCTCTCTCTCTCTCTCTCTCTCTCTCTCTCTCTCCTCTCACACACACGGGTGCGCGCATGCACGCACGCACGCACACGCACACTCGCGCTCACACACTCTCATATAACGCACTTACACACAAACACACATGTATATAAGGTGTTGTTGTTTTGTTTTGTTTTTTGTTTTGTTTTTAAAAGTCTAATATCACCATCGTTGTGAACAGACTCTAAATTAAATCAATCAATCATTGTGTACATGTACGCGCGCGCGCGCGCGCGCACGCGCGGTGTGTGTGTGTGTGTGTGTGTGTGTGTGTGTGTGTGTGTGTGTGTGTGTGTGTGTGAAAGAGAGAGAGAGAGAGAGAGAGAGAGAGAGAGAGAGAGAGAGAGAGAGCGTGTGTGTTTGTGTGTATGCGCGCGCGAGTATTACGTTTTTCTGTGTTATTCTCTGTGATCATAAATCCACATGCGCTAGATCACTGTATTGGACTTAGTTCGTTATAAACTGTGTTCGTCATCCATCATCATCATCATTACTGCATCTTCATCATTGTTATCTCTGTGTCTTGAATTCTGTCCTTTTTTTCCTTCTTTTTTTTTTCTCTTTTTTTTCACAAGTTCTGATCGGGTTAAAAACGCCGATCATCTGATTGATAATAACATTGCAAGTGTGTTGACAAGCTGGAAGATCGCCAAGGTCACGACCAAGCCATCACCTCACTGTAAATGTCCGTCTTCGTCGCTGTCTCCATCTGTCCCGCCACTTCACTGCCTACACTCTGTTCCACTTGACGTGGTCCGTTAAATACTATTTGCACTACCGTCCCGTGGCCTTCACGTACAATTTGCCCTAAAGGAGAGAGAGAGAGAGAGAGAGAGAGAGAGAGCATCCGTTTGATGTCTTCAATCTGCCTCTGAGAGAGAGAGAGAGAGAGAGAGAGAGAGCGTATCCGTTTGACGTCTTCAATCTGCCTATGAGAGCGAGAGAGAGAGAGAGAGAGAGAGAGAGAGCATCCCTTTGATGTTTCAATCTTGCCCTGAGAGAGAGAGGAGAGAGAGAGAGAGAGGTTGTCATTGCCAAGTTCATCGCGTCCTCATTCCAAATCGGGATCGAACAGGGGGGGGGGGGGGGAAGGACGGGGAAAAAAAATCGACCAACCAGTTGCCGCGAGACAAAACTGCCCTCATCTCTCTCTCTCTCTCTCTCTCTCTCCTACACTGTCGTCTGCTCCTGTCCAGAAGGCGCGAAGCCCGTGTCGTCAATATCTTATTGTCGTCTGCTGATCCTCGTGACCTGCCCAGTCTGTCGCCTTTCAGATGGCGCCGATTTGCAGCAGTGTCCCTTTTGTTTGCATTGGGCCTGATGCGGGGTCCCGACCCAAGTGGCGAGGCCATTGTGTCCATTGTGTTGGCTGTGACAAGGAGCCCCAGAAAGTGTAGTTAGGGAAGAGCTAGGATGACTAAGATGACGACGACTTCTACTGTTCCAACTTCCTCGACATCGACGCAGAAGAAACGAGTCCGATTTGCTGCCGTGGGGGAGGTTGAGGTAAGTTTAGAGTTTGCCTTGAACTTTAATTAAGGGGCGAGGGTGGTGGTGGTGGGGGGTGGGGGGGGGGGGTAGGAGGGGTGGTGTTGAGAGAGAAGGTGGTTGGGTACTCACAATCTGAGCGCCGTATCGTTACGAAACATTGTGTTTCTTCTCTCTCTCTCTCTCTCTCTCTCTCTCTCTCCCCTCTGTGTGTGTGTGTGTGTGTGTGTGTGCCCCCTTTACTTTAATGACTTTTTAAGCTGAAGGGTTTAAAATCGTCAAAGCGTCAAAGTTTCTCTCTCTCTCTCTCTCTCTCTCTCTCTCTCTCTCTCTCACATTTGGCTTAGGTAGAACATTACTTTTAATTGATCTTTCTCTCAGTCTATGTATTTTAAAGTCTGTCTGCTTGCACGTCTGATTGCACTTAATGATTATCTGTTTCTGTTTATCAGTCCTGTCAGTCTCAATGTCCGTCACAGTGTTTGTTTGTGTGAGGGAAGGGAGATAGGTTGGGGGGGGGGGGGATGTCTGTCTGTGTCTGTCATTGTCTCTATATCTGTCTCTGTCTTGTCTGTCTGTCACTCTCTCTCTCTCCCCTCTCTCTCTCTCTCTCTCTCTTCTCTCTCTTTCTCTCTCTCGCTATCCGTGTGTGTGTGTGTGTGTGTGTGTGTGTGTGTGTGTGTGTGTGTGGTTGTCGCGCGCGCGCGCGCATGCACATGTGTGTGTCTGTGTGTGAGACTTCTCTTTCGGAGAATATCTTTCGACTATAGTTTTATTAACAACACAGCAACAATGTTGACATCAGTTTTTCAATCAACATCATCAATCGTTATAGCCTAGGTAACCAGTAGACGATCATGTCAAGATAGCGTCGCCAGTGAATCGATCACTACAATCAGGGGTGAGAAAAGTGGAGAAAGAAGATAGCGTGGCCAGTGAATCGATCACTACAATCACTGGTGAGAAAGTTGAGAAAGAAGATTGCGTGGCCAGTGGATTGATCACACAACCACACACACACACACACACACACACACACACACACAGACGGAGAGCGAGAGAGAGAGAAGAGAGAGAGAGAGAGAGAGAGAGAGTGACAGACAGACAGACAAAAACAGACATAGAGACAATGACAGACAGACACCATGGTACACCATGGGGATGCTACTTTAAGGCTGTTATGAGCTGCATCCTGTAGTCTTAATTTACCTCTGTTCAGGAGCAGTTATGTCCCTTGATATCTTAATGGAGTGTCCTGTGCGTGCCTGTACCATCGTCAACACAGCGCAGGCCTCCAAGGGTGGTACAGGACTGCTCTAAAGGCGGGTGAAGACAGTGCTTCTCTGGGTCCTCCCAGCACCTTCGGGTGTTTCTTTTTCTTTTTTTTCTTATTAACAACACAGCAACAATGTTGACATCAGTTTTTCAATCAACATCATCAATAGTTATAGCCTAGGTAACCAGTAGACGATCATGTCAAGATAGCGTCGCCAGTGAATCGATCACTACAATCAGGGGTGAGAAAAGTGGAGAAAGAAGATAGCGTGGCCAGTGAATCGATCACTACAATCACTGGTGAGAAAAGTTGAGAAAGAAGATTGCGTGGCCAGTGGATTGATCACTACAATCAGGGGTGAGAAAAGTGGAGAAAGAAGAATAATAACGTTTCTCTCTCAACCTTAATAATTACAAAACCACACACACGCGCGCGCGCACCACACACACACACACACACACGCCGCGCGCGCGCACGCGTGCGCGCGCGCGCGCGCGTACATACATACAACGAGAGAGAGACAGGCAGACAGACAGAGAGAGAGACTGAGGCAAGACAGAAGAAGAGAAGGAGGCAGACAGGCAGGCAAACAGACAGAGAGGCAG
>CM031596.1:22122020-22137020 GCA_018398815.1 Conus ventricosus | reverse complement strand
TCTCTTTGACTTACAAACTCTATAGAACAGAATCTACTTTATTAACTCACAGACAATATACACACACGTTCAGCCAAATGTCTTAGCAAGGAAAATACTGATTTTGCCACTAGTGTTTTCATGTTTTCGGTATCACACTGCTTGTGATGAGAAATTTTGAATTATAACCTCCTAAAAATTCTTTCAGAGACTCTTAACACTTGCGTACAGTGGAAATATACAGTGACTCAAGAACAAAGATTCGTTGCGTATGTTGGCTCAGGTATGATCGTATTTAAGATAATGAATTGGTTCTTTCCAATTAACCAGTATCTGTTTCATGGATAAATGTTATGCATGTTATAAGATAACCCACCTCACCGTTACAGGGTTCGGACAGGCCTAGACATAGCACACGGTTTCCTTGGCAACAGGTAAATGGCAATGCCTCTTCCTACCCATCCGAGGAAAGTTAACAGAAATGGGCGAATCCGGTGGCCCGATCTGTACAAAAATATGTTTACAATGAAACAGAGGTGAAGTACAAAGACGAAAGTTAAACAATGTAACAAATCAGTAGTGGGGGGAATAACAAATCTGGGCTTTCCCTTTACGCTTAATATGAACAGCTCCATCAGATTTTCAAACTTTTTGGTTTGCGTGTAAGTCTCTGATTT
The DNA here is from genome assembly GCA_018398815.1 of Conus ventricosus. NCBI lineage: Eukaryota > Metazoa > Mollusca > Gastropoda > Neogastropoda > Conidae > Conus > Conus ventricosus. The sequence goes on along the minus strand of CM031596.1, from coordinate 22,136,364 downwards.
TGCTGCACATTGGTCAAACAAATCTCGATCCGTGTGTAAAATCAGATGTTTTCCTCTTTTTTCCCTTTTTTTTTTTTTTGGTGGGGGGGGGGGGGGGGGGGGGGGGATTTATCAATTTGGTCCCGTCTCTTCGTGTTCCGCATCGATTGCATCCTGTTTTTAATTTTTCAAATGCTTTTATGTTACTTTGTTTGTGTTTCTGTTGTTTGTTTGTTTGTTTTTCTGACTGTACATAATATGGAAAGCATTCAGTCTCCATTATGTACGCAAAGTGGGTAAACAAAAAGATCTTTAAACAACTTTATCTTGAGTGCTAAGATGCTACGGCTATGCGTACACACACACACACACACACACACACACACACACACACCACACACACACACACACACACACACACAAAAAAGTGCTCGCGCGCTTACAAGCACGTATGCACCAACGTATGCCCGCACGCGTTTCTCTCTCTCTCTCTCTCTCTCTCTCTCTCTCTTCCTCTCTCTCTCTCTCTCTCTCTCTCTCTCTCGCTCGCTCGCTCTCTCTCGCCTCTCGCTCTCTCGCCTCCTCGCTCTCTCTCTCTCTCTCTCTCTCTCTCTCTCTCTCTCTCTCTCTCTCTCTCTCTCTCTCTCTCTCTCTCCAAAGTGAGAAAGATATCTTCGTTACCATTTTCCTCGATCCATTTCGAGAGACTTAATTTGTATATTATGCATGTCATCTCAGACCAGACCTTTCAAATGCGTTAAGTTTTTCTTAAGCTGTTACAGGATCTTTTCTGTGTTTTAGAAATAAAGTGATGTCGTTGGCCTTTTGTTTTACATTTTGTGCTGGAACGGTTGAAGAAGGAGAGAGGTTTATTGCCGTTTATGGCATTTTTTCCTATACATGTATTCCTGGTTTTAATCGCTAGTAATTCGACCCGTTTTACACAAGCGAGTGGTGAAAAAGGACACTCTTGCCTGATGCTGCATGACACATCAAAGATTTCAGGAACCCATCCTTCATGCTCAGTGCAGCTTGAGCTTCCATTATTTAAGAGGAAAATCCTTTTTTTTAGATCAGCATCAAAGCCAAAAATCTCTAAGGCATGCAATAAAAAATTTCCTTCCTATAGAATCAGATGCTTTACAAAAATCCGTTAACTCCCTTTTGAAAATAATTTCTTACGTCATCTGTTGCATATAAAACCAATGAAGAACCAAGGAAGAAAGGTGGCAGAGTGGTTAAGACGTTCGCCTGCCGATCCAACGTGTGAGAAGTGCGTGGGTTCGAACCCTGCCTTTCTCGCCCTTTCTTTCCCAGTTTGAATGACAAATCGAACTGAACGTCAAGTCCATCGGATGGGGACTATAAGCGAGTCAAACCCGTGTGCCTTCCTGCCCCCCTGCACACGTTAAAGAACCCACGGCAGTTGATAATCGAAAAGAGCAGGAGGGTTCCCCGCTGCCCTGGCAAAATTGATGTAGATTGAAGATAGCCGCCTGGTATTTCTTACCAAGCCACAAAAATTGTCACTTACTGTTATCGTGTACCATCGTGTACCGGTAGAAATGGAGGACACGTATAAACATCGCATGCATCCTATGTGAGAAACTGGAGGAATACATGAGATAAATGAAAATGAGTGACTGATATTTGAATGGTACGGGAAACGACTGAATGAGCGCCAGTGGGCTGCTCTTCGGCCGGCTCTACCTGGGTAGGCAGCCCGTTGAGTGAGTGAGGTAGTATGTTTCTTGTAAAGCGCTTAGAGCTTGGTCTGTGACCGAGGATAGGCGCGATATAAATACCCAATATAATAATAATGATAATAATGCAAGAGTTCCCGTTTTGATGTACTCAACTTGATAATGATGTATCCTTTCGTGTACTCACAGCTGGCGCTTTCGCTATTGTGTTTCAGTTCTCCACCCAGTGTTTTGCTCTTTCTATGTTAAGGCTATAGTTCTCCACCCAGTGTTTTGCTCTTTCTATGTTAAGGCTATAGTTCTCCCCCCAGTGTTTTGGTCTTTCTATGTTAAGGCTATAGTTCTCCACCCAGTGTTTTGGTCTTTCTCTTCATGTTTTCCTATGTGTCATCAGATCATTAATCCCTGTGTGTAAGACAGCTCCCTTTTATGAACAGATTCATAGATTAATGTTTCACCATTTTGGCCAGCTGATGTCAAAAGAAGGTTAAAGTTCCGATGCTGTCGCGTTTAGGAGCTGAATTTTTTTGTTTTAACTTTGAACATATTTCCCGCTTTACATGATGATGAAGTCCTCATATCAATCGGCGTCATGTTATCAATTTCTAAGAATTAGTGAGATATCTTGTGTAGTATCTGCTTCCGTTGTTGAGAGTAAACTGTTTCCATTGTTTGAGAGTAAACTGTTTCCGTTGTTTGAGAGTAAAACTGTTTCATTGTTTGAGAGTAAACTGTTTCCATTGTTTGAGTAACGTTTCCATGTTTTAAAGTTGTTGTCCGATAAGAAGACCTAGTCGGTCGAAACGCGCAGTATCCCTTTTGTAATTTGTTTGCCTCGTTTGGCGATTCAGTAATTCCACTGTGTTAATGGTTCAGTGATTCCACTGTGTTTATGGTTCAGTGATTCACTGTGGCTTTATGGTTCAGTGATTCCCTGTGGCTTTTGGTTCAGTGATTCCATTGTGGCTTTATGTTCATGATTCCACTGTGGCTTTATGGTCAGTGATTCCATTGTGCTTATGGTTCTAGTGTTCCATTGTGGCTTATGGTTCAGTGATTCCACTGTGGCTTTATGTTCAGTGATTCCACTGTGGCTTTATGTTCAGTGATTCCATTTTGGCTTTATGGTCATGATTCCATTGTGGCTTTAGGTTCAGTGATTCCACCTGTGCTTTTGGTCAGTGATTCCACTGTGGCTTTATGGTTCAGTGATTCCACTGTGGCTTATATGGTTTCAGTGATTCCACTGTGCTTTATGTTCAGTGTTCCATTGTGGCTTATGTTGTTCAGTATTCCATTGTGGCTTTATGGTTGTTCAGTGATTCCATGTTTTATGTTCAGTGATTCCACTGTGGCTTTATGGTTCATGATTCCATTGTGGCTTTATGGTTCGTGATTCCATTGTGGCTTATGGTTCAGTATATTCCACTGTGCTTTATGTTCAAGATATTCACTGTGGCTTTATGGTTCAGTAATTCACTGTGGCTTTATGGTTCAGTGATTCCATGTGCTTTATGTTCAGTGATTCCATGTGGCTTTAATGATTCAGTGATTCCACTGTGGCTTTATGGTTCAGTGATTTCACTGTGGCTTTATGGTTCAGTAAATTCCACTGTGCTTTATGGTTCAGTGTTCCACTGTGCTTTATGGTTCATGATTCCACTGTGCTTTAATGTTCAGTGATTCCATTGTGGCTTTAGGTTCATGTTTCCACTGTGGCTTTAGGTTCAGTGATTCCATGTGGCTTTATGGTTCAGTGATTCCACTGTGGCTTTATGGTTCAGTGATTCCACTGTGGCTTTATGGTTCAGTGATTCCACTGTGGCTTTATGGTTCAGTGATTCCACTGTGGCTTTATGGTTCAGTAATTCCACTGTGGCTTTATGTTGGATTGTCCGTCTGCGTCACCCTGCTTTGAAACCACCGGACAGGAAAGACTTGTCAAAGCTCCTCTGAAACCTGCCCGACAGAAAGACTTTCAAAGGCCTCTCTGAGACTCCAACCCGACAGAAAGACTTTCCAAAGGACTTCTCTTCTTGCCTCTTCTCAGATAGATATCTGAGTATTCATACTTCCAGTAGAAAGAAACTCGTGGAAGACGTGGCAGGCAGAGAGCCTCAGAAGAGAAGCCCCCTTCAAGCAAGTGTTTCGGCCCTTATCTCCTGACACTCTAGGGGGGTTGGGCCACACCCGGTTCATGACTCCGGATGTCCCTCTGCTGCCCCCTTTTTTTTTTTTCCCCATCTTGGGACGAGCCATGGCTGGGATTCGAACCCATGACCCTCTGGACATGCTCATTTTCTACTTAATGACTCGCGCTTTAACCACTGAGCCACAGGGACACCTGATATTTGTAGGGAAATTAAGCCTTATGAAGTTCACTTTTGTTCCTCCTTGACCAGATCCAGCTTGAACACCTCTCTGCCGCTTCTGCCACTGCTCTTCTCAGAATAGATATTCTGAGTATTCATACTTCCCATAGTTAACTGTACTGTGTTGTCGTAATTCATCTCCCCACTGTATCTTTCTTTATATTAATAAAATACTTCGTATTATGTTCCCCGTCCATTTCACTTTGGATTCTGTGTAGCTTCCTTTGCATCACTGAGCTACTTGTAGTCTGATTTCCGTTTTAACTATAGGCCTACTACCAGAAAAAACGTATGTAGCATGTGTTTTCTCGTTGTTTGGAAATTTTCACGAGCTCTTTTCCAACCTCTTAAATATTGAAATACAATTTGAAAAGAAGTTCTTAGTAAAAAAAATTTATGAATTCGCTTAAGAATTGTATTATCGTAACAAAACTATTCCCATTTGTTCATACAGAAAATTCCAGTCTTTACACATATGTCAGATTTTTTAGACAGCATTTAATTGACTGACAGTATCCTGGACCTTGTAGGAATGTATTCTCATTTAATTTGAGTGTCACCGATTTGCAATCGAAATTGGAAACTAATACGTTTAAACAATACCAAATACTGTATCAAGCTTTCATAAAAAGACCATAGGGAAGGCGATGGCAACGAATGGATTGCCACTATGCCATGTATGGTCTTGTTCTTCAATGTGAAAAAGTCTGCGACTTCACTTAATTCTAGTCTTGTTACAAGGCTGCACGCATGTATTTCAATTTCAGGACGAAGCTTATCTGAGACAATATCAGGTTTGTTTACTGGCGACATAGTTGAATTCTCTAAACAGTTTTTTTTTTTCCATCGACACAGTCCTTGCTTTTTGTTGAGATGGTCAAAACAAGGCTTACTTTCCAACAACGTTGTTTGGAGCACACATGTTTGATAAATTGATTGTATGCTTTCCGTACGAAAACCATGATGATTGGCATTCGCTCTCGCTCCATTTCTAATCTTCTCTTTCCAGTAAAGTTGTTGCTTGTTCTGTTATCATATGTTGCAGACAGGATTCTAATTTGAACTATTCACAGACGTATCTCAGAATCATTGTCCATTTTTTAAAGCCGAAAAATAAAATCAGTCCGAGTCAAACCAGACACCACTCTAACGAAGCACGTTCACATCCCAACGACTGGCATCCAGCGCAACACAGGAGAGAGAGGGGGGGGGGGGGGGTGAAAGGGAGGGGGGGTGCGCTTTTTATCTCCAGGGAGATGCCCAGAGAAGTGTATCGTGTGATGTATCATCGTCTGATCTCCTGTGGTTATTTCTTCTTCTTCTTCTTCTTTCTTCTTCTTCTTCTTCTTCTTCTATCTTCACTGCGCGCAGTTCTCTCTTCTGCTGTCTCTCACTCTCACTCTCCAGTCATTAACCACACAAAGGACGTATGCTGTCTTTTCACTTGTGACTGACTGCATATCAACACACACACACACACACGCGCGCGCGCGCACACACACACACACACACACACACACACACACACACACACACACACACACACACACGCACGCACGCAAGCGCGCACAGCCGCATACGCGCGCGCACACACATTCGAGCACATACGCACGCACACACTCACGCGCATGCACTTTTTCCATTCATATTGTTCGTTGCCCAGCCGACCACAAGGGGCCATATCAGGGCTACCGCGCGTGCGTGCACACACACACACACACACACACACACACACACACACACACACACACACACACACACACACACACGAACAACTCTATCCGCGTTTCGAAAATCCATGATGTTTCTTAGCCATCGCCTGACTTCACGGTGTTGCTGTCCACAAAGACGATCAGTCTGGTGACCTGGATGACCACTATGTCCAGGGATAGCAAGATAGTACGTTCCACTTTTTATTATTCTTTTTTTTTTTTACTATGCTAGTTCAGAGATGATGCCACAGAGAACATGTGCAATTTCTGTTTCACAATCTCTCTGTAGTGAATTTTGCTGGTGGTGGTGGTGGTGGTTGGTGGTGATTTGTTTAGTTTTTTAAAACTAAGTTGGAAACATGGAGTGGGGACGGGTGAGGGGGGGGGTCATGTTGTGATTTGAAAACCCTTATAATTATGGTGTGTTTTATGTCAGGGGGTAAAACTGCAAAAATGGACGAAAACAAAAAAGAGAGAACGGATCTTCAGAATAGTTATTTGCAAGGGAATCTTAAATGTGGCACAGGGATTATCAATCAGTGAAGACGAACAAGTAGCAGAACTCTTTCTCCCGAGATGAAATTAATTACGTACCCATAACGCCACACGAATGCTGCTTACGTCACGACATCGCATGGAAATGCCAACACAAGGAAACACAGCACAAACAAGGAGGCGTCCTGTCCTCATGTGTTCTTGGCGTTCTGTGTCGGCCTTTCTGCCAGGCAATGCTGTCATGAGTGCCATTCGTTTGGGAGTTACGGGTGTGTAATTAATGTCATCGTTTGGAGAAAGAGTTACGCTATAGTTGGTTATTTACAAAATGCTCTTGTTATTGGGGTTCAAGTTAGGCAGTAAATGTCCCTGAATCTTCACTGATATTTTGTTTCCTTTGCAGTCGGTGTATCGTCACCATCGTCATCGTCATCATCATCATCATCAAAACATCATCAACATCATCATCATCATCATCATCATCATCATCATCATTCATCATCATCATCACCATCTTCATCATCAACATCATCATCATTCATCATCATCATCATCATCATCATCATCATCATCATCATCATCATCATTATATTTATCATATTATCATTTTTATTGTTGTTGTTGTTGTTGTTAATATTATTATTATTATGCCAACAATCATTATCACTACGTCCCTCGTTATTTGTTTTCTTCCGTTTCTGAACTACTTCTCTCATTTCAATAATGAACAAGAAATTATGTGTGTGGTGTGTGTGTGTGTGTTGTGTGTGTGTGGGGTGTGTGTGTGCGTGCGTGCGTGCGTGCGTGTGTGTGGTGTGTGTGTGTGTGTGTTGTGTGTGTGTGTGTGTGTGTGTGTGTGTGCGTGAGAGAGAGAGAGAGAGAGAGAGAGAGAGAGAGAGAGAGAGAGAGAGACTGATCTTTAATGCTCAAAGATGAAGATTTCCGTTTGAGGCCAAGTGTTACAATCATTTCCTTGTAAAACGTACATCATTTCAATACATACTGTCACGACCGACCCCTGGAGGTCTGCCCTGACAGGATCGGGCTAGGTGGGAAGTGAAGGGAGTGACTGACCTCACACGCCCGCAAGAGACCACACAATAAAGATTACGATACAACACCCCATTTATTCACAACACACACAATCGCAAATAAATATTTCAACACACGCACCATGCACTATCACAATCAAACATTCCAACACACATAACATGCACAATCACAATCAAGCATTTCACCATACGACGTACACAATCACAACCACAACATCTCATCACATATAACATATACACAATATAAATAAACATTTCCAGCATCCATCCCTTCCCACACCATGGAGTGCCTCCACACCCCTGCCTCTGTCAAGTCTACTGGGAGCACCCTGTCGCACTAGTGCTCCGAACCGGGTCGGTTCTCGAAGGGAGTCGCTCAAAGCCGACACCCTCGACACACAAGCAGGCAGTGAAGAGCGCGTCCCGGGGGGGGGGGGGGGGGAAACGTGGCGTTGTTACTGGAGGTCCTGGACGGGGATCAGGGCCGGCCAGTCAAGCCGCGGGCTTTTCAACAGTCGTGGTCCGACCAAGCGGGGCCCTCAACCAGCGCGTGGAAACCATCCAGCCCCGCGGTCCAGCCAAGAGCGTGGCCTCAACCAGCACGTGGAAACCACCCGGTCCGCGGTCCCACCCAGAGCGGGCCCGACCAGAAAGTGGCACCAAGTCCCGCGGCCCACCCAGACTTGCCTCAACAGCACGTGGCACCACCAGTCGCCGCGTCCAGCCAGAGCGTGGCCTCGACCAAGCACGGGGGCACCATCCAGTCCGCGGTCCCCCAGCCAAGCGTGGCCTCAACCAGCACGGGGCACCAACGTCCAGACTCCGGGTGAAGCCCCGGGGGGGGGGGGGGGAACGTGCTGGGAGGAGAGAAGAAAGGAGGAAGGGGAAAGGAGAAGAAGGAGGAAGGGTACAGCACCCTGGGTACCCCGAAGAGGCGGTCAACGACTCTCCCTGCCCTCTTCCATTCGGAGACAGAAGCGCAGTTTGCGGAAAAGAAGAAGTGTGTCCTCCCTACAGCCACGTAGGAATTAAAGATACCGACGTACCTTCGATAAATACGGGAGAACCAAGACCGGAGCAGGCGCTCCCAGGACCTTCCGCTCGAGTCAAGAGCAACCTCCCTCGCGATGCGGCCAACATGCCACGCTGCGCACAGGGAGCATACTTCAAACAAAAGAAATGAGCACTGTCGACGGTAAAAAGACAGGCGAGAGGCCGATAGCCCAGCAAGTTCGAGAGAAAGGTACCAGCCACCCTGAACCTGCAGGATGAATACAACGGCAGGGGAATTAGAGAGAGAGAGAGAGAAAGCAAACCGAAGTTGACTGAACTACCCCAAGGTGCAACCGCACCACAAGCCACTTAAAGGGACGGATACACGACAACAGCAACCACAATAAATAAATGAGTAATTCCGCCACCCTAGATGGGTCAAACGTCGTAGGCCCGTGACCCAAAATCGTGACAAACCCCCTTCTAAAAGCATCTGTTTCCTGAGATACAGTGCTCCTTTGAACCTTGACGCATGTGCAAATTTCACAACAATGGGACCGAACCCAACTCTCTGTGATCGACAGAGTACGATAAATCCAATACAAACATTCTACGATAGAATCACACAGGGGAAAAACATAATACTACATTTATCAAACAACTAAGCAAACCTTCCAACCATGAAAATAACAATCCGAACCATTGGTGATTCACTACCGTTTAACATCACTGAAGTGAAAACTGTCACTACATCTGATACAGAGACCAAAAAGGGGATATAACCCTGGTTGAGGGGAAGTGTCCCTCTGACCCGATTTTCCAATGTGCTGACTACGGAGCTCGGCTAAGATAGTCCCGTATCCGTATTACAGGAACCCTTGATATGACGGAAAGTGAACGCATGACTCTGCAAATTCCACTGCCCAACCCATGAGTCGACGACTGAACCCGGCGGATCCGGTCCCGGCACTGGGAGAGGATGAGATCGCTCTCCCCGTACAACTTCCGGCCGTACTTCTTCTTGGGGACGCCAGTGCGCGTCCAAATCTGCCTGAGAGATTCAGCAACAGTAGGGGGATCGATATCCTAAGCGGGACAGCCTCTGGATCGACTCGCAGATCTACCACTACCGAAGTGACAGGTGACCGCGACCGGATGGAGGATTAATGGGTCCCCCCCAGGTCGACCCCAACCTTCCCTGAAGGGTCCCCAACCCTTGGCACGACCCTAGGGGAACAGGGGGCTTAAAAGGACCCTTTAGGGGGTTGTCCTTTTTGGCAGACATCGAAAACCTGCGGAAAGTACTGCCAAACCCTGGGAAGTTCTTTCCCTTTGGCCCAAAAGAAGTTTGCTTACTCGCCGAGAGTCCGTTTGGGAAAGCCCATATCCCTGCCATGGGGGAATCGTGGGCCTCCCGGGGAGAACAACCTCTAAATTTTTGGGGGAAACCCACAAGCTTTTTGGGCCCACACGATCTGCCTGAGGGGAAAACCCTAAAGGGATCCCCTTGGGACTTGAAGCTCATTGGCGTGTGGGGCCCACTGAGCAAACAATCCACAATTTGTCGGGGGTTTTGGGACATCCAAGCCCCTCCCCTGAAGACGGAAAAATGCAAAGCGGGATGGGCCCCCTTGCCAAAACCTTCGTTAGAGATCGGCTAGAAGGAACGGACGCAATTCCTGTTTCTGTTTTAGTTTTGGGCCGTGTGGGGGACTACCCAACAGCCTTACGGGAAAATCCGAAAGACACGGACTGATTTGCGCCCCGTCTGCGAAGGTGTTTAGTAATTTCCCTTTTGAAAGGGAATACAGGGGGCCTCCCCCGCGATAGCCCAAACTTCGCCACATGTAGGGGTGGAGATAGGAATTTAGTAAAAAAGGGCCCGGGTTGGGGGGTTTAAAACCACCTCCAACCCGCACAAATCATAACTAGCCCCCGCCGGGCCCTTTAGGGGAAACCCAAATCCAAACAACAAAGAGCTTTGGGATGCCCCAAATCCTGATGGTGCCCGCCAAGGAAAAAACCCAACAACAAAAAAGAAACACTGGGCCCCCTGAATCCCCCCCAGAAACCCTGGGGAGGGAAACCCAATTTTTAGCCGGGGCACGAATGTAAAGGCTACCCCCATGACTACCAGCGGCTCGGGGGAAAAAATTTTTCCCTGATTTTGGCCAGGACGACCCCCCCAAAGAAAAAAAAACCGGGGTGCTGAAATCCCCTTTAAAACTCCCTTTGGCCTTGTTCACCCCCCGCTAGCGTTGTCAACCCCTTATTGCCACAAAATCCGTGGAGGGTTTTCCCTTCCATATCTGGGGGGAATCCCCATAAGCCTGCGAGTTTTCAGCAAACACCTCAGCGGTATAAATTTCGCGGGCCCGCGAAAACCCGAGGGGGCTGTCTCCCCTATCCGGACCCTCAACTCTGGGGAAAACAGGTTGGTGAGCTGCCCATGGGGACCCAGACCCTCCAGCTCCAACTTAGCCAACTGACGCCAGTACCCTAGCGTTTGCGCACCCTTATCCCCAAAACTGCCCAAAGGCTCGCCCGGTTATTTTTCTTCAGGGACCTGAACTTCCTCCTGTTCGTCTCTGGGGTAAGGGGGAAAAACGTTTACGCAGAAAAAAATGAAGGTTTTGCATAAAAACCCCCCTTATTTAGAGTGAGCACACACCCCTGCAGCACCGATAATCCGAAAAAAGGTGCATAGCCCTTTTTTTTCCTCAAGGCTTTTGGGTATGAACTAACCCAAACCTTTCAAAATGCTCAAAAACAACCCCCAATGTCCTCACTAGGTTAAATCAAAAAGTTTTAAAATTTTGGGCCCTTTAAATCTATCACCTCCCGGGTGTTTAACCCCCTGACTTACAAAATGCGGGGGGGACCGCAAAAAGAAGTTTTTTTCCATCCCCTCCCTACCCCAGAGCCCCCCATCCGGGTTAGTTCTTCCCTAGGGAGGGGCTTCCTGCCTGGCACCTTTTCCCCCTACGCCGATCCTCCTTTTGGCAGCCTCCTCCCTGCGCTGGGAAGCCTTTCCCTTACGAAGGGCCTCCTTCTGGAGCCCCTTCCTTACGGGGCCCAGCCTTTTCCCCTACGCGGATCCCCCTTTGTCTGGCGCCTTTTCCTTAGGGTTGAGCACCCCCTTTTCCCTACGCTGCCTCCTGTCTGGGCCTTTTCCCTTACGAAGGGCCCTCCTTTGGGGCCACTTCCCTTACAAGGGCCCCTTTTGGGGCGGGCCTCTTTTTCTGCGCAGAAAGCCTCTTCCCTATGCAGAATCTCCTGCGTCAGTCCCTCTCGCGCAAGCCCCATCCTATCCAACCTTCCCTACGCTGAGCAGCCTTTCCCCTACGGAGGGGGTTTCCCTCCGGGGAAGAAACCTCTCGTCGCTTCCCTCTGAAGAAACATCAGGACAGGGGTTTGTTTCCTGGGAAGGATTCCCCATTTCCCGCCGGGAGGATGACCCGCCCGGGACCCGTCCCCGGGGTTTCCTGCCCTTCCCCCAGAGGAAAGCCCCCGGGGGGGATACTCCTTACGGGGGAACATGAAAAATAGGGGGTTTTTGGGTTTCTGCACTCAACAGAAGCCCACATTGCTTATTTACTCTGAGTTTCCCGAGCGGGGAAGTGCCAGCCCGGGGTCTAAACAGGAAAACCCCCTTTGCGAAGAAGAAGTAAAAAGTACCCCCTTGGACAATGGGTACAGAACGGAAAAAAGGGGAATTTCACTGTAGTCAAGTGTGGTACAAATATTTGGGGACTACATTTAGAAGACCCTTTTTCTTCGACGCCCGGGAGAAAAGCCAAAACCCCCACCAGCCCCGGACGTTGCCAAAGACAACTTTTATCCTGGGGATAATTTAAAAAAGGGGAAAGAAAATTTCCCACTTGAAAAAAAAATTTGTTTTTAGGGGGTGTTTTTAAAAAGTATGGTTTGCTTTGTGTGGGGGACAATTTCCGGTTTGCCCCCCACTCGGCCCAAACCCACCGCCCCTCTCAACACGAGCAACATTTGGCGGGGGGGGGCTCACCGAACAAAAAAAAAAAAAAAACTATGTCCGGCTGCCCCCCCACTCTGGGAAACCGCGCTCCACAGCACGAACAACAGTGCGGGGGGGCTGGGGGAAAAAAAAAAACAGGCAGACGGAATCCGGAGAGGGAAAAAAAAAAATGACACTAAGCCCGATAAACCCCGAAATCAAAAACCCCAAAAAAAAAAAAAAAGGGTTTTAAATTACACAAACAGGAATGGAAAACTGAGCGGCACAGAAAGGAAGACTTACGGCCCGTCCCCTGCGGGGGGTTTACCCGGGGGAAAGGAGGGGGGAAACGGGGTCGACCCCCCTCGGTCTCACCTCGACCCCCGGTAAACCCCGGGGGTTTTTCCCTTTCCCGGGCCCCCAAAGGACTCCCTTCACGCTAGAGCCCACCCACCAACCCCCCACAAACAACACAAAAAACTAACTAAATGAATACAAAACAGACAGAAAAAACAGGTACCCCCGCAAAACGAGGGGGAGACAGTGGGAAACCCTTTTCACCCCCCGGACGAGCCCCCACAATTGTCACGCCCCGACCCCTGGGGCCCTGCCCTGACGGGAAAGGGGCTAGGTGGAGTTAAAGGGAGTGACTAAAACCCCCCACACCCCCCCGCAAGGGGCCCACACAAAAAGATTACGAAAAACCGCCCCCTTTTTATTCCAACAAAACCCCAATCGAAAAAAATATTTCAACACACGACCATGAAACTATCACAATAAAAACATTCCAACAACATAACATGCCAATAACAATAAAAGCGTTTCCCATACGAGTACACAATAAACAACCCAACACCCTTAAATCACTTATAACATATACAAAATTATAAAAAAACTTTTCCCCGCCCCACCCTTTTTCCAAACACCATGGAGTCCCTTCCACACCCCTGCCTCTGTCAAGTTTTACTGGGAGCCCCCTTTGTCGAAATGGGTGCTCCAAAACCGGGTGGGTTTCTCAAAGGGAGTCGCTAAAAAGCCGTTTCCCCTGGGACACACAACGGGCAGTGAAGAGGGGGCCCCCGGGGGGGGCGGGGGGGGGGGGGGGGGGGGGGCGGAAACGGGCGTTTTTTTTCCGGGGAGGCCTGGAGGGAAATCGGGGCCCGGGCCAGTCAAAGGGCGGGCTTTTTACCTTTTCCGGGGTCCCGACCAGAGCGTGGCCTAAACCACGCGGGGCACCACCCATCCGCGGCCCCAGCCAGAGCGGGGCCCTAAACCCCGCACGGGGCACCACCCCAGCCCCCGCGGTCCCAGCCAGGCGGGCCCTCGCCACACAGGGCACCACCCAAAGCCCCCGCGGTCCCGCCAGAGCTTTGGCCTCAACCAGCACTTGGACCATCCGGGTCCGCGGGTCCCACCCAAAACGTGGCCTGGGACCAGCACGTGGCCCCACCAGTCCCGGTCCCAGCCAGAGCGTGGCCTAAAACCAAAGCACGGGCCCACCAACCGGGCCCCCCAGACCCCGGGGTGAACCCCCCGGGGGGGGGGGGGGGGGGAACCCGTAGCGGGGAAAAGAGAAAAAGGGAGGGAAGGGAGAAGGAAGAAGGAAGAAGGGGAAAGGAGGGGGGACAGCTACCCGGGGGGTGACCCCGAAGAGGGGGTAAAAACGACCTCTTGCCCCTGTCCGGGGTCGAGGGGCCCGAAGCGCAGATGAAAAAAAGAAAAGTGATGTCCCTCCCCTCCGGGCCGACTGTAGGTTTTGAAGTTCCGACTGAAATTTCGATGATACTTTTGAAGAACCAAGACCGGACGGGGCGCTCCGAACATTTTCCGCTCGAGTCATGAGCAAACCCCTCCCCAGCGATGGGGGCCAAACATCCCCACGCTGCGTCACAGATGAGCATACTTCAAACAAAAAGAAATGAACCCGGGTCCCGACGGGTTAAAAAAGACAGGCAAAGGGGCCCGATAGACGAAATTTTTCAAAGAGAAAGGTACCACCCCCCCCGTGAACCGGGCGGGTTTAATAGCACGGGAAGTGGAATTAGAGAGAGAGAGAGAGAAAGCA
>CM031596.1:22089520-22104520 GCA_018398815.1 Conus ventricosus | reverse complement strand
CGCGCGCGCCCCGCACTATTGAACCAGTAGTGGACTTGCGTTTTTTAAATACGATTCACATTTCACACACACACGCGTTTTGGATTCACATTGATCAGTCCAGAATGGGAAGGTATTTTAGGCTGAAGTTTATGTGGAAGGAAAAATAGATGCTTCTGCAGTGAAATACACACACAGAACACACACACGCGCGCGCCGCGCACTCACACACACACACACACACACACACAAAACAACACACACACACACACACACACACAAACCCTACAATATACTAATATAGGCATGCAGCTGTTTATACACACACACGCGCGCTTGGCGCACGCGCATGCACAAACACAGACAAAACCACACACACACAAAACAAAACACACACACACACACACACACCCCGCGCGCGCGCGCACACAAAACACACACACTCATGTCACACACACACACACACACACACACAAAACACACACACACACACACACACACACACACACACACACACACACACCACACACACAAAACACATTTGCGCACGCACGCACGCACGCACACACACACACACCACACACACAAAACACACACCCCAAGACGCGCGCGCGCGCGCACACGCATGCACGTTCATGCGCGCGCGCACACACGCCCCACACACACACACCACAACACACACACACACACCCCTCACACACGCGCGCGCCGAGCGCACGCGCCCCACACACACCACACACCCACACCCCACCACACACCCAAAGTGTCGGGAATGGGTCATGGCGGTGCGTAGGGACCGCTGTAGCACTGAGGTCAGTAAGTTTATTATACCAGCACATAAAAAACCCACCGAGATGACCTTGATAATGGGCCTTCGCGACCGACTGCGCTGAAAACAACGTGAATCAAAAAGAAGGTTGGAAAAGACGGTCACTCGCGCTAGCCTGTAATTAAGTAATTAGCACAGATTTCGATGCTTCTTCCTTCAGGGGAGATTACTTGTTTGCTGCAGGGAGGAAAAAAAAATAAGGGCTAAGTATAAGGAAAGATTTCTTTTCCTGATCTCTAATTAATGCCGAAAGACACAGTTATCTCATTCGTGTCAAAACTAAGTGGACTTTAAACCGAAAGAACTGGGAAAACTTCGTCTTTGCTTTTGTTTGTTTTGTTTGGTTTTTCATCTCTGTCATTTATATTTACGAATAATAATAATAATAATAATATATATATATATATACTGAGCGACGTGATTCACTGAATTTTGTTACCTTTCCTACGATTGGTAGAAAGAGTAGTCGGAAATCACCTGTTGGTTGTTGTTGTCAGAAAGCGCTTGTCGTTAGGCGGCGCCCTGCGTGTGTTGACCAGGTATCGCTGAACATCACCAAAGTGACTCGGCAGCAGTGCAGTGTCTCCTCTGGTGGGTTGCCTCTTGACGACTTGATAATGATTGCTCTCTGGGACTGGTACTAAGCAATTCTGGGTGTGGTGATGTCTGGGAAGCCAGGATGAACGGGATGGTTATGATATCGCTGAGGGTATACAGAAGATTAAATAGCAGTATATACAGAAAAGATGGTTAATTGGAACGGGATGGTAATGATATCGCTGAGGGTACACAGAAGATTAAATAGCAGTATATACAGAAAAGATGGTTAATTGGAGGTCATGAGTAAAAGGTAAATATTGAAGAAAAACAAGATGCAAAGCATATAAACGTACTCCCAATTTATCTTGAATACGCGTAAGATATTCCATAAAGAGGAAAAAACCGTTTTGGGCCGTTATAGCTGTTAGTAAGGGCTATTCTGGTAAACATCGGCCATCATCTGTGACCCATAATGAAACATACCAACACATTTTGAGAAAGATCGGCCAAGTACTTTCTGAGATATTCCATAAAGAAGAAACACCGTTATGGGCTTTTCTAGCCATTAGTAACACATCAGGCATCATCCATGACCCATAATGAACATACCTACAAATTTTCAGAAAGATCGGCCCAGTAGTTTTGTCTGGAGCGAGTGGAACACATTTTGACCACAGATGGACAGACAGACAGACACACAGACAGCATTTCTTCGTTCCCATTGTAAAGTACTCCCTGTTCTATAAGAACTGGGAGTTTAAAAAGAAAACGTGAGGCAGGAGTGAAGCAGAGGTCTTCAAAGTTCATGTGAAATGTTCAGCGGAAAATTTTCTGTGAACAAAAAGACCACGGGCTTGGTTTTGATTGAGTGCGTGTTATCAAATCAGTATTTGTGTTCCACACTCCGCCTCTCCTGTCTTGCAACTCCCTCCTTGTCTGTTTGTCTGTCTGTCCTTCCTTTGTCAGTCAGCCTATTTTGTTTCTGTTCTGTCTTTCTCTGTCTCTCTTTCACTCTGTCTGTCTGTTCTGTCTGTCTGTCTGTCTCTCTCTCTCTCTCTCTCTCTCTCTTCTCTCTCTCTCTCTCCTCTCTCTCTCTCTCTCTCTCCCCACCAAACCTATTCAACTTCTGTCATTGTTTTTTTTCTCTCTCTCTCTTTCTCTTCCCCTCCTCCGATCTTATTTTTCGTCAACCTTTCCGGGTCTTTTCTTCACTCATCTTCCCTCTCCTCCTCAATATCATCATCATTTCCATTCTTACCATCAGTGTGGAAATCGTTCCTATGATCACGTACATTTTCATGTCTTTCATTATCAAGAACTTTCGTCTTAGTTGCCTTCTAACTTTCCTTCCCGTTCTTCTTCACCTTGTTTTTGTCCTCCTCCTCCTCGTTCTCGCCTGCTTCTTCTTGTTCCTTCTCCTTCTTCTTCTTTCTTCTTCATCTTCTTCTTCTTCTTCTTCTTCTTCTTCTCTGCTTCTTCTTCTTCTTCTTCTTCTTCTTCTTCGTCTTCTTCTTCTTCTTCTTCTTCTTCTTCTTCTTCTTCTTCTTCTTCTCCTCTTCTTCTTCTTCTTCTTCCTTCTTCTTCTTCTTCCTTTCTTCTTCTCTTTCTCTCCTTCTTCTTCTTCTTCGTCTTCTTCTTCTTCTCTTCTTCTTCTTCTTCTTCTTCTTCTCTTCTCCCTCCTCCCCCCCTCCTCCTCCTCTTCTCCTCCTCCTCTCCTCCTCCTCTCCTCTCCTCCTCCTCCTCATTCTTCTTCTTCTTCTTCTTCCTCTTTTCTTCTTCTTCTTCTTCTTCTTCTTCTTCACAAACATCGTCCACAGCTCTGTGTAGAAGACCTAATGACCCATTAGCCCAGCGCTGAGGCTTTCATGAAGAGCAAGGGACATGCTCGGACATTCAAACGACCACTAAAAGCCTGACCCTTCACTTCCTCTCTCGGCTAATGAGACAAGGGAAAAGGTGCAGGGCGAGATAAGTAACTCCCGGGGGTCTTTGATTAAAGGAGGCACCACCACCAAGGTCCAGGGAGATAACCTCTTCCTCACGGAATGTGAAAACAACGCGAAAACCATCGACCAATCAGACAGCAGGTTTTTTTTTTTAAATATACGGTGTTCTGAAAAAAAAAGCATCACGTTTTCTTTCTTTTTTTTATAATCTGTGTAACTTTCTGGCCAGAAAACTTTTTTTTCCTTGTTTGATTCGAGAATCCTTTAGCCCTCTTTTACGTTTCATATGATTATAATTGTATCTGTTTTGTTTACTTTTAAGAGTATACATGTGGGACTGTACGACTCTCTGAAGACTGTAAAACGTCTCATCATTGGTCGATGTTTGTCGGGTCAGTTGTCTTTCTTTTCTTGGGTTTCTTTTCCTTTTTTTCACTTATACCTGATGACGGTCAAGAACACAAGTGTAGTTTCGTGGTTTGGAGTGTGTCCGTGGGCGCCTGTCTCTATGTGTGTGCCTGTTCAAAGAGTTCCATGCTATTCGGATTGAGAAACTATACAGGGCTTCCCTTGTTTCGTTCCGTCACACACACAAGTTTCCTGGAGCTGTTTGTGACGATCGACTCCAGGACCACGGACTTCCAGCCGGACACACTGAAGATCTGTTGTGACTGCAGTACCGATGCCAGCGTGTAAACAGTCTGTCCTGAAGAGCTCAGACTGAGAGGACGTAAAGGCCACCATTCTCAGTCATCATGCACTTTCTCGGATTTTTTTTTTTGTTTTTTTTTTGTGGTATGTTTGTTTGATTGGGTTTGTGTTGTTGAAACAGAGGTCCACCTTCCTGGTGTCGTGTGATCAGTGCTGGAATTCACTGGGGTTCAGTAGGGCCATTGTGGATTAGTGGTTTCATCAAACGCTCTCTCTCTCTCTCTCTCTCTCTCTCTCTCTCTCTCTCTCTCTCTCTCTCTCTCTCTCTCTCATACGCACACCACACACACACACACACACACACACACACACCACACACACACACCACACACACACACCCCCCACTACAGAGATAGAAATAGAGAGAGAGAGAGAGAGAGAGAGAGAGAGAGAGAGAAGAGAGAGAAGAGACGCGCGCGCAAACAAAGAGAAAGAAGAAAGAAAGAGAGAGACAGAGACAAAGATAGAGACAGAGAAAGGGACGAAAGGGGACGAAGGTGACGAGAGAAAAACATGGACAGACTCCAGTCTTGAGAACCAAGGGTTTCTTAAAGTGCCTAAGGCTACTACGTCGTTAATCTCACCATTCATCGAGGTCAGAGCTGAATTGCATCGGTCAGATCTTTGACTACATGAGGTCAGGCGTGGGTCAGGATGACCCCCAGGGTCCTGGAGAGTCTGGACAGCGGTCCGCCGTTCAGTCCTCATCCCGTTGTTTGGTCAGCCCAACAGTCCCGTGCAGTGTGACCTGATGTGGTCGTCACCAGGAGCTGCTTGATCCACAGCGGGGTCTGAGGGAACCACAACAAGGTCCAGACAGCCCGGTGCCCGGCCCCTCTGGACAGCCCGGTGCCCGGCCCCTCTGGACAGCCGGTGCCCGACCCCTTTCTTTGAAGCGACTGGCTGATGTGGCCAAAGGGTCGTTTTCGCAACAACGTTGAGCCTGAAGCTTAAAAACGACATTTAGCCTGCAACTTCAACGACGTTTAGCCTGCAACTTCAACGACGTTTAGCCTGCAACTTAAACGACGTTTAGCCTGCAACTTCAAGGACGTTTAGCCTGCAACTTAAACGACGTTTAGCCTGCAACTTCAACGACGTTCAACGACGTTTAGCCTGCAACTTCAACGACGTTTAGCCTGCAACTTCAACGACCTTTAGCCTGCAACTTCAACGACCTTTAGCCTGCAACTTCAACGACCTTTAGCCTGCAACTTCAACGACGTTTAGCCTACAACTTCAACGACCTTTAGCCTACAATTTCAACGACGTTTAGCCTACAACTTCAACGACCTTTAGCCTACAACTTCAATGACGTTTAGCCTACAACTTCAACGACCTTTAGCCTACAACTTCAACGACGTTTAGCCTACAACTTCAACGACGTTTAGCCTACAACTTCAACGACGTATAGCCTACAACTTCAACGACGTTTAGCCTGCAACTTCAACGACGTTTAGCCTACAACTTCAACGTCGTTTAGCCTACAACTTCAACGACGTTTAGCCTGCAACTTCAACGACGTTTAGCCTACAACTTCAACGACGTATAGCCTACAACTTCAACGATGTTTAGCCTACAACTTCAACGACCTTTAGCCTACAACTTCAACGACCTTTAGCCTACAACTTCAACGACCTTTAGCCTACAACTTCAGCAATGTAGCTGAGCTGGATGTCCTGCCGTTGGTGTCTGACAGAAGGTTGACTGGAAGAGGGTCGGAAAGGACAAGGTGAAAGATGTGACGATATTAGGGAATTAGGCTGGAAAAGAAGGAAGGAGAGAGAGAGAGAGAGAGAGAGAGAAGAGAGAGAGAGAGAGAGAGAGAGAGAGAACTTTTTTGCTCAAAGAAAGGGATAGAGAGACTCAAAATTGAATGAAAATTGAAGGCTTCGAAACTTCATTATTCAAGGGGAGAGAGAGAGAGGAGAGAGAGAGAGAGAGAGAGAGAGAGAGAGAGAGTCAGTCAGTCAGTCAGTCAGCGTCAAGCCTTAAAAGCTATTGTTGAAGGAGAGAGAGAGAGTAAAACTTGAGAGGAAATAAAATCTACTTTATATTATGTTCTCACTTAACCAAAGCACAAGCATGGTCACACTGTCTATCTTGTTGTTTACCATTCGTGTGACAACAGTTTGTGTACTACAATTACGTTTTGAACATTCCCGTCCAGTAAAGCGTGCCGTTAGTTAGACTATAAACCGAGGTTCCGTGTGTGAACGCACGCTTAACATCTTGCACACACGTAAAAATCCCATCACCAACTTTCGGAAGAGAAGGCCAGTTTGACCATTGGTATGGATGACACATTACACATAGCATGCACCTTCCCCGAAGCTGGAGTACGGCTACCTTGATGGCGGGATTTTTTTTTTAAAAACGGCCATACACACAAAACTCCATTCCCTTTGTTGGGTAGACGGGATTAATCCTTGCCTGTCTATACAGGGAGTGTCCACAGGTGTATCAGCATGTGTACGCAGAAAAAGAAAAAAAAAAAAGGGGGGGGGGGGGGGAAGAGTGTCTGAACCGTGAGCGTCGCCTGGAGGAGAGATGCGTGCTCCTGTCTGGACACGCTGTTGATGGACAGTTTGGAAGCTGCTAACTGGAATGTTACCGATGGACACGCTGTTCATGGACAGTTTGGAAGCTGCTAACTGGAATGTTACCGATGTGTTAGACACGGCTAAGACCACGTTCCTTTCTGCCCACATCATGACGAGCAAAGCATGCACAGTTCGGTTTCAGAATGTCGGCTCTCTGCTCGGCAAACAAACTGCCACACCTCTCTGTCTACGAGTGACAGTCTACGTGAAGTCCTTGTCCTTTTCTCAGACTACTTTCTTCAAAAGATTCAAGGTGACTTCCTATTCTGTGTTCACCTCATTTTCACACTCTTTACTATACTCTGGTGTTTGCCTTGTCTCTGTCACCCCTGTTTCTGAACAAACTGTCCCAGAAATTCTCAAGAACACACTTTTCCAAAGTCGTCTGTGCCGGATTCTGTTCCTACTGAACCTCCAAATGAAAACTAGAAATCATATACTGTCCACACAAAAAATGAAAGAAATGCATACTTTTTGATATCTTCACTGTGGATGCCAAAGCACTGGTAGGATGTAACCAACCAGTGGAAAAGTTTACGTCTGTGCTTCACGTGTGCTCACGCATTTAGCACTAGTCGGATTGCATGTGCACATTGCAAAAAAAAAAAAAAAAGAAAAAAAAAAAACCCTAAAATGTAGCAAGAAATGAAAATGGAAAGATTGCATAAAAATACAAACAATGCAACAATCAATGAATGAATACATGTCTATATACAAACCAACAAACGACAAAACGAACGGCGAGAGAGACAGAGAGAGTCACAGAGAAAGAGAGACAAGAGAATCACAGAGAGAGAGAGAGAGAGAGAGAGAGAGAGAGAGAGAGAGAGAGAGAGAGAGACAGACAGAAAAAGACAGACAGACAGACAGACAGGTAGAGAGATAGAGGGAGAGAGAGGGAGACTGCTATCTTCCTTTTTGTCCCTGTGACTGTGTAAACTGATATAGAACGCCACAAAGCCTTGAAGAGACGGAAGCCGATACATCACCCGAGAGTACCACGGGCAGTCCAAATCAAGCCATTCACGCTGTTTATAGCCCAGCCGACCTCAGAGTCCACATCATTATCTGCAGGCGAGTTAAAGGAAGGACAGAAAGAAAGAAGGAAAGAAAGAAAGAAAAAGAGAAAGAAAGAAAGAAAGAAAGAAAGAAAAAGAAAGAGAGTAAAATGTAATTGAGTTGTGTAGATGCTTAAAATGCCAAGACTAAAAACTACAGAACCTCCACCAGCCTTGAAGCACAAAGGCAGATACAGAAGCGCGTCCCCTGACAATGAATGAAGGTATTGTTCGGCCGAAGGGATTTACACAGTGAGCTCAGATACCCGAAAGGACACAAAGGCAGGTAACCCAGGAGTACTGACAGGAGGTCCTACCGCAGTGTCCCTCTGCCCAGCGACGCGTGTCCTCCTCGGCTGTCGTGAAGTGGTCTAGCTCTAGCTGTACCATCCTTGCTCTGACTGTGTCCTGCGCGCAGTGTGTTGTCATGACTCTGGTAGGACGTTGGTGGGATGTATGTAACTCGAACCGCTCATGCAGTTTAGAGACAATGATGAAGGCTGTAGAGATTTCCATCCGTATTTCTTGTCACACACACACACACACACCACACACAACACAGAGAGAGAGAGAGAGAGAGAGAGAGAGAGAGAGAGAGAGAGAGATTTTCTAGCTGTGGTGAGTCATGACATGTCATGTCAAAATCTGAATGCCTCAAACGGGGTTCATTACGCCAACAAGCAACTTTCATGAGTCAATTGGGTCAACAGACAGTTTGCGTTGGTGTACTAGGCCAGCAAGTAACCCGTCTTGAATTAATCAGTCCAACAGAGATCTCGCCATGGGTTAATAAACCAAACCACGGCTGATCATCAGTCAGTGTGTCCAAAAGTAAACTTTTCATGGATTGATTAGTCCACTACACATCTGGTCATGGGTTTGTTAAACTGCTGATCAAGTTTAAAGAATGCCAACAGGTAACACCTGTCAGAATTTCACCATGACGGCAACGAGGTTCATTAGTGTTATGGACACTGTTCATGTCCACTGTGAATGTATCCAGTGGAGTTAATAAGAGCAACAGTCTACTCGTGTCCAACTGTGGATATGTCTCCAGTGAGTGGAATTCAGCCAACAAGCTGTTCAGGTCGAAATGTGAATGTCTCCGATGTGTTTATCACAGACAACAGGTCATGTCCAATTTAAGTGTCTATACTGGGAGCAACAATGGAATTATGTCTATCACAGACAAGGGGTCATGTCCAATTTAAGTGTCTATAATAGGAGCAACAATGGAATTATGTCTATCACAGACAAGGGGTCATGTCCAATTTAAGTGTCTATAATAGGAGCAACAATGGAATTATGTCTATCACAGACAAGGGGTCATGTCCAATTTAAGTGTCTATACTGGGAGCAATAATGGAATTATGTCTATCACAGACAAGGGGTCATGTCCAATTTAAGTGTCTATACTGGGAGCAATAATGGAATTAGGTCTATCACAGACAAGGGGTCATGTCCAATTTAAGTGTCTATATTGGGAGCAATAATGGAATTAGGTCTATCACAGACAAGGGGTCATGTCCAATTTAAGTGTCTATACTGGGAGCAATAATGGAATTATGTCTATCACAGACAAGGCGTCATGTCCAATTTAAGTGTCTATAATGGGAGCAACAATGGAATTATCACACCGCCACATGAAGGAAGAAACAAATCACAAAACAAACATCACGGATTCCATATGCTTCGTTTGGCGGCGCAGTAATTTTGTTTGTTTGTTTTTTTGTTTTGTTTTTGGCTCTTGCTTCAACCTCCGCCTGCAGTCAACCCACCTGGGAACCGTCTCTAATGGAGGTCATTAGTCCCAACAGACGACTTCCTTCCAAAAGTGAAACATGTCTTCCAACAGGTGCTATCAGACCAGAAGACACTATTTTCTCCCTTCCACGCTAACAATATCCACACGCCCAGCCAGCCCGGGACAAAAGGAGGCACGAAGACAGTGTACCCTGACCCTAATCAGTTGCACAGGTGTGTGCTGGAGAATAATCCTGGCTCGCTCGTGCCGTGAAATTCGGCCTGTGTCTTGGTAGGTCACGGCGTGGGGGTGTTTGTCCGTCCTGTGAACGGGACAGCATCAGACGAGAATGCTCTCCTCTCGCACTTAACTCCCTTTGTTTCAGAGCTTTGTGTTTCGGGGGGTGGTTGGTTACGTTTGGTCGGCGCTTTGATCGCGAGTTTCCGCCCGAGGTCAAGTAAAGCAGGTTGGTAGGTAGATAGGTAAAAAGCCACCCGATAAATTCTTTACGGTTGGGTAGGTAGAGAGGTTGATGGGTGGCTTGGGTATCTGTTCTCTTTGACTGGTGTAGTAGCGTGGGGGGTGGTCTGTACAATGCGGACTAGCGATGTGATATAGGTGTTTTGCGTTTCTCTCTCCAGAACACAACGTGGCCCTTTCGTTCGTTCGTTCGGTGATGCCAAAGCCAACCCACCTGAGTGTGGAGGGCTGAGGTGTTTTTCTTATTTCATTGTTGACTGCTTGGACGTTAGGGTGTGTGAGTAGAATGTTGCTGTCATTCTCGTTTAGTGCCCGACAGGTTAGAATTCCAGTCTCGTTCGAATCAGGACTTCACAAGCCACAGGTCTTCCGGTGAATTAAAACTTACTCACACACGCACGCACGCACACCACACACACACAACACACACGCACGCACGCACGCACGCACGCACGCAATCACGCACACACACACACACGCGCTCGCGCGCGCGCACAGAGAGGGAGAGAGAGAGAGGGGGGGGGGTTCGTGTTGACATGCTAGACAAAGGGGGGGGGGGGGGGGGGGGAAGAAAAAGGAGAAATGCCTGTTGTTCTTCATTACAAGATGATAAATGGTGAATTTTTTCATTGGTTGAAACAACAAGAAACGTGTTTCTGGATTTGTAACATGTATTGTTTTTTAAGGTATCAAAATTCACTCCGACTAATTTACCCCGGTACAGAAAGACAACGTGGCTTACAGAGAGGGAAGTGATAGCCGACCTGTGAAGTTAGATCTTCATCGTGTGTTCATTTGGACCGCAGTGCGTTCATTTGGTCCGAGGTGTGTTCATTTGGACCAAAGTGTGTTCATGTGGTTCTGAGTGTGCGCATTTGAAATGTGTGCTGACTTGAACTGAAGTGTGTCCCTTTGAACTGAAGTGTGTCCTTTTGAACTAAAGTTTGTTCATTTCTACTGATGTGTGTGTTATTTGGAGTAAAGTGTGTTCATCTGAATGAAAGTGGTGTTTCTTTGGACTCAAGTTGTTTGGACCAAAATATTGTTTCGGACTCAAGTGTATTTGTTTGGATTTAAAGCGTGTTCATCCGAAACTGAAGTGCGTTTAGGTGCACTGACGTGGGTTTAGTTGGAGTAGTAGAGTGTGTTCATGTCGACGACAGATTTTACACTGTGTAGTGGCAGTTACCTCCCGCTGGTGTTAGTTCTCTGTGAGAAAAAGCAAAACGAAAAATTAAAAAAAAAACCTCTTCGATACGGGCACCTGCCGGATACGGATACGGATCATCCGTGGGATACTGCTGTAGTTCCTCTTGCTGCTGCGCTGGGCATGTCCGTACCTCTTGGTCACTGAGACATGAATTGTGGTCTGTGCGGTTGCGCCTCTGCCAGAAAGGTCAGTGTTGTTTATTTATTCATTTATTTATTTACATATTTGTTTACTTGTTTGTATATTCGTTCGTTTATTTTTTTTTATTTGTTTACTTATTTACTCATGTATTTATTTGTGTGTTTAGTTATGCACCTATTTCTGCATTTATTCGTTTCATTTGTATGAAACCTACCTACTTGTGTGACATCCATCGTACCTTCGAAACACCTGAGAGAAAAATGTGAATAAGAGATTAAACAAAAAAGAAATCTTGTACACATTTTCACTCCTCAGAGCTCCATACAAATGTGTGTGTGTGTGTGTGTGTGTGTGTGTGTGTGTGTGTGTGTGTGTGTGTGTGTGTGTGTGAGCATGCGTGCGTGCGTGCGTGCGTGTGTGTGTGTGTGTGTGAAGCGTCTTGTTTTATTTGTCACCGTCCACCGCACAAACACTAATCTAAGCGCAGATTCCATCCAGATTTTGTCACTGGACATTTCAGCCTATGCCATTCAGAATCGTTGGGAAGGGGAATCAATATGTTTTGTTTAATTTTACATGAACGTAGCTGGCAATAGATGTACTTAGTTTGGGATCAGTCTTTTAATCGGTGACGTGCCTCCGAGTTTCTGTCATGGCATATTCATTTTTAGACAGCTGCGCATTTAAGTTGCCTATAACCCTCGTACGGCGCCCGCAGTCGGCGGGACTGTAAACAGCATGGCGTGGATGATTCTGGGTCGTCGGGGTTGAAGTGTCCTCAGTGATGCTGGATTGGAGGCGCTTGGCGTGGAAGATGGAAATGTGGTTTCAGTGTCCAGTGACTGGGAGTTGGCGTCGGTGTTGTTGTGTCTGTTCCCCAGTGTCTCTTTGTCCTTCGCTTTCATTGTCTGTCTTTCCATGTCCCTCGCTTTCGACTGTCTGTCGGTCTGTCTGTCTGTCTGTCTGTCTCTCCCTCTCTCTTTCGTGAGTGTTTGTATGTATTGGTATGTGTGTGGGGGGGAGGGGGGGGGGAAGGCGCGCGCACGTGTCTAACTATGTGTGTTTGAAATGGTGGAGGAGAGAGAGAGAGAGAGAGAGAGAGAGAGAGAGAGAGAGAGAGAGAGATCTGTACTATTAGTTTAAACACACTCGCTAACGTGCAAATTTTCATTTGTTCCGCACCTATGAATTAGACTCCGGTTATGTAACCCCCTCCCCTCCTCCCTCCCCCACTTCTCTTCCATCATCCCTCCCCCTCCTGTTTCTTTCGTTCGGCGGCCTAATACTTTTTCTTTTTAGTTTTGTTTCCTCAAGAAACAAACAATCAAAAACAAAAACAAGGACACAAAGACCGGAAGCAAAACAACTAAAACGAAAAAAGAGAAAGAAGAAAAAAAACACATAAAGAACGACGACAACAAAATCTACTTGACCGACTTTCTCATACGAACAAGACAATGGACGTCAAAATGAACGCGAGCGGATTACATAAGCAACTACGTGGTAAACACCACCACGCCATGACTGTCACTAGGGCTGATTATCATGGTGACATCCCATTTGCTCACACATTTCTGAGTAGGCGAAATGGGAGTAGACCAAATGGGAAGTAACCATTATCATCACCGGGCAGGACTGGCACGTGAGGATGACTCCGGTGTCGTCACCCACAAAGTACCAGGAACGACAACTCGTGCGGCAGCTGGCATCATGGGAGTCGTCCCCTCCCGAAGCTCGTCTGCCGCTTGATCCATATCGATCATTACGTCTTATGCAAGAACTCATCGATTGACAGTTTAATGGCCTGCCGGCAAGAGATTTCGACCCGTTCTGACAGAAAAGGACACTAGGCTACAGAATACAGAGTTTATCTGTCATCAGTATTTACTCCCTCAGACTGTTGTTGACTGCAACCTGTGATGAATCAATCTTTTAGGAGTTCTAAGTAAAAAATATAAATTAAAAACAAAAGATATATGACCAGCCAGCTTATTTAGTTTTCTCATCCATCCATTGCCTGTACAGCAAGTAGCATGCGGACAATGTGAGTGAATTCTTTGTTTTCCTGTACAAAATTGACATTTTGTAAGCTTTTGATGGACGTCGTTCATTTGCCATTTTCAATATCAGACAAACTTTGTACTGTAATCACTAACAAAATGGGAGGACCTACTCACGAACTAATTCATTGGCAGCTCTAATGCGGACATTTAGAAACCGCGTGAATGAGAGAGAGAGAGAGAGAGAGAGAGAGAGAGAGAGAGAGAGAGAGAGAACTGAAAGTCAAATTGTTTTATTGCAAAGGCTACCGACCTATCTGCAACGAGGTCAAGAACAAAAGTAAAACACACACGCGCTCGGCGCGTATACTGAAAATTATGAAAGAAAATATTTGCATAACAAAATATTCTTCCTGAAATTACTCTGGCATTTTTGTGTTAACTGATAACAGTTCCTCTCTTCGTTTTAGTGCTTTAGAAATGAACATAGCTACAGAGCGAGTTACAATTCTCTTTTCATTTTGCAGTAAAAGAAGCAATGACACTTGATGAACATTTCTAGTATGAGGCAAAATGTATTTATCTCTTAAATCTTTATTGGATGGACAAACAATCAAAACATGTATTTCGTCCTCGATTTGATTACAGAATGGACAGTTTTTGGAGTTTAGTGTATATCTTTGATGGACATTCAAAGCACTAATGCTAAGTCAAAATCTCACAAACACATTGCAAAATTTAGGAATTGTAATGTCAGTGAAATATTTCTCATGCTGAGAGAGAGAGAGAGAGAGAGAGAGAGAGAGAGAGAGAGAAGAGAGAGAGAGAGAGAGAGAGAGAGAGCCAGCCAGACAGACAGAAACAGAAAAAATGCGAATGTTTCGTCAGATTAAGGCCAAGGCCCCATGCTGAAGGAGTTAACCACAACAGCAAAAATGGTCAAATGAAACAGCACTTCGTGATTTTCAAAACTGAAAAAAATGATGTGCTGCTCCACGATTTAAATCAAGACATTGCGGTTGGGATTGTCTTATTTGCCTTATAGATATACATAGCTCAGTGAGAGAGAGTGAGAGGAAGAGAGAGAGAGAGAGAGAGAGAGAGAGAGAGAGAGAGAGAGAGAGAGAGAGAGAGAGAGAGAGAGTATGCGTGCAGCAAAATGCAAAATGCAGTATATCCCAGAGAGAGAGAGAGAGAGAGAGAGAGAGAGAGAGAGTATACGTGCAGCAAAATGCAGTATCTCGCAGAGAGAGAGAGAGAGAGAGAGAGAGAGAGAGAGAGAGAGAGAGAGAGAGGGAGGGAGGGAGGGAGGGAGGGAGGGAATCTGAATGTGAATCTGAATCTGAAATCTTTAATGAGGATAACTGAATAAGCATTTCAATTCTTTTTTTCATCAGGTCCTCAAAAACAAAGCAAACCACATCACAAATTAAACAAAGGCCAAGAAAGAGCAGTAACAGTAGGTTAACAATAATATCAGCTATGACAATACAACAAATAATATTAATAAAGAAAGGATCGGGATGCAATAAACAAAATAAAAACAAAGGGGGCAGAGTACATTATATAAATCAAGACATAATATCTACACATACACGTATTCATGTACACTTACCTACTTGTACATATAAGTACAACTGAAAGAGAGAAAGAGAGAGAGAGAGAGAGAGAGAGAGAGAGAGAGAGAGAGGGGAGAGAGACGAGAGAGAGAGAGAGACAGAGAGAGAGAAAGAGGGGAGAGAGAGAGAGAGAGAGAGAG
>CM031596.1:22067020-22077020 GCA_018398815.1 Conus ventricosus | reverse complement strand
GGTGAAAAACAAGTTGGAAAGCTTATTCTTTAACCCTCAATAAAGATAATTTTGACTTGACTTGACTTCATACGCGCACACACACACACGCACACACACACACACACACACACACACACACACACACACACACACACACACACACACACACACATACACCACACACACACACACACACACACACACACACACACACACACACACACACACACACACACACCATACACACGCACGCACACATGCACACATACACGGTGGGAGAGAGAAGAGAGAGAGAGAGAGAGAGAGAGAGAGAGAGAGAGAGAGAGAGAGAGAGAGAGAAACAAGTAATTCTCAAAAGAACAAACAAACAACAACAGCACCAAGTGGCGTTGCTAATCACTGGCAACTCATTTAAGCGCAGACACCACAAACCCCGACGCCAGACAGCACTTGGTCAGAAGACTCACGTCAAGGCACGAGAGATTAGATCATTAAGCTGAGTGTGTCATTTCTGTCTGTGAACCGGAAAAAAAAGAAAAAACCCAGGGGAGAGAGTTGGAGCGAGGCGGGGTGAGGGTAGAGGGCCCACACAGGCATGGAACGCTCCGCTGACGATTTAACTCTACGGCCGCTACCGGAGGTGTGAGAAGAAGAGCGTTGTAATGTAGCACTGGAACTGGACTGGTCGTCTGTCATGTGAACGCTTCTGAAGAAGGAGACCTGCAGCATCTAATAAAGGTAAAACCTCTCGTCCTAAAAGAATTCCTACTACAGGCCAACCCTATGAGCTACAGTGAGACTGACTCTGAAGCTTTTTCACAACGATGTTTCAAATTTTAAGAGTAATTCTTAGTGAGTCCGCCAGAAACAAGGACAAACAAGTTACAAGACAAAACACGACGCGTTTCGACCTCTTAGGCTTTCTTCAGGCAAGACAAACAACATTCAGGACAATGGAAACGAAGAACGAGCAATCACTTATCTTCTCATATTCGGCGCAAGATGGGCGTTGAATGAAAAGGAAGCCGTTGGAAAGGGGACAAATGGAATTAATATGTTCCATTTTGTTGATGTGGAAACACACTACGTCTACATGGCCCATCATGTTTCTGTCAGTCGCTGGACTTGTCACTGGGTACTCCGCCTGTCTAACTCACGGCACAGGACCACACAGAATCCGCAGATCAAGATCCGTGTACCCACCTACCTTGATTCATGTCGTAGGTCATGAATGCTGATGATTTAACACTAACTTCAAGGAAGGGAGGAATTCTGTTTAACGCCCCCGATTTACACAAAAAGGTGACATCGAATGAGAATAATATTTTTCACATTATGTTATTTAAGGAAGAAAGAAATCATTGAGAGAGGAGATGCACAAAATTTTGGATAGATCTAGTGTGGAACGACAACGGACGAAAGGACGAATGGAATATGAACATTTGAAGAATAATGAAAAGATATTAAGTTGTGAACTTTGTAAGTGAGATAAGTGGTTGATTTAACAAGAAACCTTATTCTCTACTGAAAGTCTTCCAGACTAGAGAAACGACGAGTAACGAATCTAAAACGTCAGAAATATCAACACTCCTAGCATCTGCGAATTCGAGAACGAATGGTAGCTGTTGACAACTATTATTACCACTACTACTACGACGACGACGACGACAACAACGACGACGACGATGACGACAACTACTGCGGTTCCTGCTGTTGCAGCCGCTGCTACTGCTGTTGCTGCTACGCATATTTTCATTATTACCATTTTTGTTGTTATTATTGTTGTCCTAGTAGACCTTGTTCTCCCCATCTCTCTTGCCGCAACCATACGCGAGAGGGTAGAGGTGATATAAGTCGATTACCTTGCCCGTCCAGAACTGTGTTAGTCTTCCTCTGTTCATCGTCAGGCAGCAAAGAACAGCTGAGAACAGGTGCCAGGATGGATTTTCAGCTCTTCTCTGCCTCTGGACCTAAACAAAAGAGGGAAGTACAGTGACCAAAGGCTGCGGACATTACAAACAAACGGTCAAATCTAAACGTTTAGGAAAGCGGCCATTTGCGGCTCTTTTGTCATCTCAGACATTAGTTTGGTCGACCTCTTCCCTCGCCCTTGTGTGTGTTCTGTGGTCGTCAGAGTGTGATAAAGGTGGGAGAAGAGAAGCTCCACGTGGTGAGATTCTGGACAGACTTCACTATGGGCAGAGTGGGAAAATAGCACGATGTTGGTGATAGTGTTTGTTTGGTTTCGACACAATTAATGGCGGCGTTGTTTTGTGCGCGGGGTGGGGAGGGGAAGGAGTGGAAGTCGGTTGGGATGAGTTGAAGAAGGCGTGTGGCGCAGCAGTGTGTGTGTGTGTGTGTGTGTGTGTGTGTGTGTGTGTGTGTGTGTGTGTGTGTGTGTGTGTGTGTGTTTCTGTCTGTGACTGTTTGTACATGCGCGCGTGTGTGTGCGTGTGTGTCAGCTTGTGTGTCTGTGTGTACCTGTGTCTCTGTCTGTGTGTGTGTCCGTGACTGTGTTTTGTGCATGTATGTATGTCTGTGTCTGTGTGTGTCTTTGACTGTTTGTGCAAGCGCGTGCGCGTGTTTGTATGTGTATGCGCGCGAACGCTTGTGTGTATGTGTGTGTGTGGGGGGGGGGGGGGAGAAGGAATGAGACGGTTTAGTGTTAGTTTTTGTTTTTGTATGTATGCGTGTGTGCGTGTGTGTGTATATGTGTCCGCGCGTGTGTTTATGTATATGTATGTATGTATGTATGTATGTATGTATATATATATATATATATATATATATATAAAAGGGGCAGCAGAGGGACATCCGGAGTCATGAACCGGGTGTGGCCCAACCCCCCTAGAGTGTCAGGAGATAAGGGCCGAAACACTTGCTTGAAGGGGGCTTCTCTTCTGAGGACTCTCTGCTGCCACGCTCTCCACGAGTTTCTTTCTACTATATATATATATATATATATATATATATATATATATATATATATATATATATATATATGTAAACCTCCCCTTGTTCCTACTGTAAAGAAACGCACAAGGGGAGATCGGGTTCAGGAGAAAGTTGGACTAGGTTTAACCAAAAAGACAAATGAGTCAGGCCCAGTGAAGATTTTCTTTCTTTTAATTTGGTCTAAAGTTTTATGCATAAAAAGGGCTGGTGACAATGCCCAACAAAAGGAAAAGAAAAGGTACAAGTAAAGGGGAAAAAGGAAAACTAAAGGTAGAAGTAACGACAAAGGGCTCTAGCAACCGTGGCCTGTAAATGACAATGCAAACGAACGTAAACCACAAATGCATCTTACACCATTGCATAGTTCACATACATCCGAATCATTTCATAAGTTCTTCCACGTGACATAAAAGTATCATTTAGCAAAATTACGAAGCTAGGTCAGTCTCAGGGATGAAGTATCCCTCATTCTACTGCGAGCCAGAGCATATCATCCAGGAGACACATAACCAGGAATGCGCTATACTATGGCATTCAGAACCATAGGTTCAGCCACTATAGCTCTTTTAGTCTCTTGTATTGGATTTGCACAGAGGTTATCAACAATGATAACCTATCCAAACAAGAACTAATCGAGTGACACAACGACCACTCTGAAACCAGGGTGAACCTAACCTCAAAGACACGGTTCAACCCTGTGCTGCCCTAAGTCAGAACAGCAACTGCCAATTATGTGGATTCACATCCCTAACACAATTAGTCCATCTCATTCCATGTGTTCCATCATACCTGCTCATCCTTCGCTTCTATAATTAAGCAACAGGGGATAACAGCCTTCATCCCCAAATTACAGTCAAAGGAATCGACTGTGAACATAATCAAGCGCAACGCTTCGACTCATGAAATGAAAAAAACATGAAACAGCAACAAAAACTATGCGAATTTCAGTCGACATTAAAGGCAAACAGCCTATATAGGCAACAAGCCTGTAACCTTCGTCATGCATATAAGGGAGACAGATACATAAAACCGGTATGGCAACATGTTCTTCAGAAAAGAAACATACTCAGTAGACAGAGAGCGAGCAAGCGAGAGAGAGAGAGAGAGAGAGAGAGAGAGAGAGAGAGAGAGAGAGAGAGAGAGATTTATGGCTTTTTCGCTCCGGTCAAAAAGCACTGCAAATCATCTATTACAATAGTCCATAAGTCAATAACACACACACAGCTTTATTTTTCTGTCCCATTCGAGACACTTGGTTATAGGGCCGAACAAACAAGCCTTACACATTTCTGACCCAACATTTTTGTTGTTGTAGTCCAAGCAGAGCATGTATCAAACTTGTGTACTAGTTAATAGGAAAATTAAGTTCCCAGAAAGTGATGATGTCATTCTTGCACAATTGTGTGTGTGTGTTGTCATTGTTTGAATATCGCCTGACCTCTTGTGTACAAGCTTTCATGCCGTATCTACATTATCTACAGGAAAATAAACCTAGTCGAGTTTGTATTAAAAGAATTGTCGGGAATTCGCCTATTCAGTCATCTCAAGAGCACAGATATATTACATTTTTCATGACAACCACTGATTATCAAACTAAGAGCCCCATTTGTAATGGCCGCTCATCAATGCCGAACACATTGCTGCCAGACCAGCTGTACGCAGATGACATTCAGTTGGTCGAGTACAGCATGGTTAGCTGGCTGGTGGGGAGCAGCCTGCAGAAAACACCCTTTCCTTGACCTGCATTCACGCTTGGCCTCTGCAGCTGTGGGAGAGCTGTAAACTCCCCTGCCTCTCAGAACTAAGTGGCTTGCTCTGAACAGCCGTGCACAGCAATATTGCCTTACCGGCCATCATTTAACGACTCCTGTCTCAACTGCTGAATTATCAAATTCTAGAAACACCACTAACAATCTGTCTACTACATCACTCTACTATCTGCTTATTCACTTACTTTTAAGGACTCCATAACTTCTGTATTTTATCTCATTTATTTATTTTTTATTGCCACAGAACTGAATCCTTAACTGAATTTCTATCCTGCAATTAAGTAGGCCTTTCCTTCAAATATGAACTCGACTTCTAAAACAATTTCAAAATCTTAGTGCTCAATAAAACCTATAGAAAACCCAAAGGGTCAAGAACACAAAGCATGGAACAATCAAATCTCATTTCATGATAACAATGCGCACATAGCAAAACACAAAGTACATAGTACTTAGATGCACGGCCAGAATACAGAAATGGAAAAAATGCATCAACTTACATTTCTGGTGCCATCAGAACACCATCACCACACTTCACAGACTAAGGTGTAGTCCTCTCCGTTTGAGATTTGGGGCCTGACTGAATAACTCCGTAACTTCCAGAGCACCCACGCTTCCCCTAGCGTCACCTAGGGACGCCATCTGTCAGATCCCTACGCCTCATGAATATTTATAAGGGTCTTACATCTTTAACAGCAGCTATTAACTGCAAACTTCATATCACCTACATGTCCCTCTAACTTAAGCATCCAACATCTTCTCAAACATTGCGTGATTCTAGGTCTCACAAGTTTGAAATAAAAAATAGTAATCAGAACTATTTCCCTTAAAATCTCCCCGGCTGACCAACAACCTCAATAGTAAGCCCATCCCACAACTACTGGTCTTCCTCTTACATAATGGGGCTGGCACCTCCATAAACTTTCCTCGGTCTCTTCCCCGGTCCAGCCGAGAGTATTCCCTCTTTGGAATTTCCGGCCCGTCGCCGGTCAGTGCCTACAATGGGATCCCTCCTTAGATCGCCACACAACTGGGCGAACTCATCGGTGGTCATCAGACTACCTCCCTCGGTTAATCTAAAATCAACCATGGCACTCCTCAGTGGAAGCACACAAGAATCTCTGGTACACCATAGGTGGTGTACACACACACACACACACACACATATATATATATATATATATATATATATATATATATATATATATATATATATATATATATATATATATGTGTGGTGTGTGTGTGTGTGTGTGTGTGTGTGTGAGTGTGTGTGTGTCTGTGTGTCTGTGTGTGTGTTGAGAGAGACAGACAGTCAGTCAGACAGACAGAGAGTGGCACACATTATTCGCCTCAAGAGCGCCCATTGATACTGGTTGTCCTTGCTGATTCCCACGATCATCAGCTGTGTGGTGCAGTGTGTGAGGGACGCCCTGAGAATAGAACGGCCAGAACGACTGCAGCAGGGGAGGGAGTCTGCAGCCAGCAGCCAGTGGCAGCCGCTGTCCAGGGAATGGTCATCCCACCCATTCAAAGCCCCCTCACATCCCTCTCATATTCACCTAATTGCATTTCGATCCCCACTCCTCCTCCCCCGCTGTCCCGCCCCCTCTTTGCCCCCCACCCTCCTCCCCCACTCCACCACCTCTCCATCACGCTCCACCGCTTCCCACTTCCTCTTCCGTCCCCGCCTCCAACCCCCCACCCCCTTCCCCATTCCCCATTCCCTCTGTCATATCCCTGCCTCCCTTCCTCTTTCCACATGCGCTTTTATTATTATTGATGTGCACGCTTTCGTTCGGCGTAACAACCCCCCCCCCCCCTCCCCCACCCCCAGCTACACCCCTCCCGTCTCTCTCACTATATGATCCGCCGTCCACCGTTGCATGCATGTACTGGCATTTTCTGTAGCAGTCCAACATCAAGCAGTTAGAGCAAAGTCGGTGTGTTCTCTATGTCTGTCGGAGTCTGCCGGCCCTACGTGGTGTGTTTCTGTTGTGAGATATACTTTCCTCCTTTCCACTAATTCTGTCATTTCCCAGCCCGTCTCCTCTCTCTCTCTCTCTCTCTCTCTCTCTCTCTCTCTCTCTCTCTCTCTCTCTCTCTCTCTCTTGCGCGCGCGCGCTTTCTCTCTCTCTCTCTCTCTCTCTCTCTCTCTCTCTCTCTCTCTCCTTCTCTCTCGCTTCTCTCTCTCTCTCTCTCTCTCTCTCTCTCTCTCTCTCTCTCTCTCTCTCTCTCTCGTTGCTGCCCCATCTTCTGTGCGACTTCAGTGGCACTGCAGCCATGCCGCTCTTTCTGACCCGTCGTCCACAGCCCCAGCCCCACAGGGAGCGCCCAACGTCAAGTCGTCATGAGGCAACCCACTAGAGGAGACACTGCACTGCTGCTGCAGAGTCACTTTGGTGATGTTTGGTGGTGCTCGTTCTGATCCAAAATACGCAGGACACCACCTACCAAGCCCCTCTCTGACGACAATGATTGCTTAGTCGCGGAGGCGGTGCGAGTGAGCCTTCCTTCCGGAAGGCTCCACCACAGTCCGTCGCACAACAGTCTCCATGAATTTGTTGATGCCGGTAATCTCGGCAGAATCGAAGATGGAGTATGGCTGCCTTAATGGCGGGATTTAAAAAAAACAACGGTCATGCACACAAAACTCCACTCCCTTCGTTGGGCAGATGGGATTAATACTTGCCTGTCTATACAGGGAGTGTCCGCAGGAGTATCAGCCTGCGTACGCAGGAGAAGAAGAAGAAGAAGAAGAAGAAGAAGGAGAAGAAGAAGAAGAAGAAGAAGAAGAAGGAGAAGAAGAAGAAGAAGAAGAAGAACCACCAAGCTCACAGACATGGAGAGGCAATCAAAACTGAGGTCAGCATATGTGAGAGCTGGAGATGAAGGGCCACAGAAGTTGAGACTTTTCGCTGGTTTTTTTTTTTTTTTCCAATGCTAATCGATGAGGATGATGGAGATGATGTCATGGATTTCCGTTCTGGTCTGAGACTGCAAAACAGGGCTGTATGTTACGCTTAGTTTCATAATACATCTCGGCGTCAACCATTCCTCAGAGATACAGACACCAGCAGTGTTGGTTACGGAATTTGAACCACACTCTCAGAGGCGCGTCCATTAAGTCGATGAGACACGACTGTGCTGTCCCAGTCTTCCTAGTTGAGCCCCGGCAAAGTCAACTCTGGGTAGGAGTCGGTCGGGGCAGAAAATCACTCTCAGTCTCTTTCTCTCCCACCCCTTTCCACACACACCCTTTCTCTTTGTCCCTCCATCCCCCCCCCCCCTCTCTCTCTCTCTTCTCTCTCCTCTCTCTCTCTCTCTCTCTCTCTTTCACTCACCCTGTCTCTGCTACCTTTGTGTGCGTGTTTGCGTGCGCGCGCGCGCGCGTGTGTGTGTGTATCTGTGTGTGTGTGTGTGTGTGTGTGTGTGTGTGTGTGTGTGTGTGTGTGTGTGTGTACGTGTGTCTGGCGGGGAAGAAGGGGGACACAGGAGGGGGGGGGGGATATATTCGTCTAAATCTTACGTCATGGCCCCAACATTAATTTTCATCTTACATTGTTTATATCCTGGATGACCTCGATGGACCATATCAGGTCTGTCGCCTCGTCAACGTGCAACGTCAATTTGCTATGCACAGGTTCAAACAAAAAAAGAAAATTAAAACAGATTTTCTAAAGCACGCAAAGATTGCTTAATGGTCTTTTTATCGTAAAATTCTAGATCAGATGAGAGATAAATAAATTCTTTTCAGGAACTTAAAAAGAAAAAACATTAATTGAAATATATGTGAACAAGGTTTTCATTGAATCTGCTGTGAAATGTTTATGTCTGAAAAATTCACTATGAACGGGAGGGGGGGGGGGGGGGGAGTTAAAAAAGATCACATTAATTGAAATATGTAAGCAAGGTTTTCATTGAATCTGCTGTGAAATGTTTACGTCTGAAAAATTCACACTGAAGGAGTTAAAATGTAACATTTTCAGAAAGTAAACGAAGTGAAGATAAATAAAATACCTCGCAACATGGAGCACAACGCAAACTCTAACCCTTTTTTTTTTTAGTTCAAACACCTTCAACAGGATACAGATAACCACCATTCACAATCAGAAAACAAGGAACATGTTAAACACGATGACATGCCAGTGTTCGTAGACGCCATTCTGAATTGAACGTACTTTCCGATCGCGAACTTAGTTCCTCTTGTTTGCGATCTCTGCCATTTTTGTCCACATTAATTAAAGGCCTGATCTTTCTGTTGGCGATCAAGGATCAACGCGTTTCGTGAAAAGGGAGTAACCATAAGAATATCAGTCTGCGACAACTCTCCTGTAGAGAAAACCAGTTAATGATCGGTTGACCGAAATTCCCGTTCTCAATTCGAACGTAAATATTTTCATTCGGTACGGTCCACTTATGTTTCACAATGCTTCAGAAATCGATAAGAAATTTCCGAGAAGCTGACTGCTTTAAAAAAATCCACTTCACAGCCTATTCAAGACAGTTCAAAGTTCAGCAGGCCTGATAATGTATATAGGTCAGTGGAGCACCTGTGAGCAGAATGCGTTCCCTCCCTTGAGAAAAGATCGTTTTTCAATTAAGAATCGTTCTCGGTTCGCCGTCACTTCGCCAACTAGATCGTTGTTCGTGATGGTTCGTCGTTAGTTGGCGATCAAGACTGGTAAGCGTTTGGTTCGTTCAGTCAAGAACGGTCTGACAACAAGTCGCTGCAGCGGCTGTATGTCTGCTAACAAGTGCTGTTACGATGACTACTTTATTAGTCATTACAGCATGGATGTCAGACGCGGGATGAAAACATGTCAGATGTCTGTGCTATACTGTCCTGTGTTGAGTTTTTTTCCTCCTCCTCCTCTCATCACCATCCATCCCTCTGATGTCCTCCCCGTCTCTGTCTGTCTGTCTGTCTGTCTGCTCTGCCTGTCTGTCTCTCTCTCTTTCTCTCTCTCTCAAACTCTGTCACACACACACACACACACACACACACACACACACACAACACACACACACACACACGCACACACACACACACACGCATGCACCTACGCACGCACGCACGCACGCACGCACGCACGCACACTCACACATGGTTGTCTCCATATTGCAGAATTTCTCTCTCTCTCTCTCTCTCTCCTCTTTCTCTTTCTCACACACACACACACACACACACACACACGCACGCACGCACGCACGCACGCACGCACGCACGCACACACACACTCATTTGTCTCCAATTGCAGAATTTCTCTCTCTGTCTGTGTGGTGTGTGTGTGTGT
>CM031596.1:22057020-22059520 GCA_018398815.1 Conus ventricosus | reverse complement strand
TTTCTCTAACGGATCCATATTTGGCGCATCACTCAGGGCCCCTCCCTCCTCATCACCCAAACCAATCCACGCACGCACCACGCATGCATACACACACACACACCACACACACACACACACACACACACACACACACACACACACACACACACACACACACACACACACACACACACAGCGCACACACACACACACACACACACACACACACACACACACACACACACACAACATACATCCTCTCTTGATCTCCCAAACCTTGTTTTTTTTTTTCTCTCCCACATGTGATAAACCAGTTAAGGTGGGCGGTCGGTAACAAGATGTTGTCGTCACGGCTACTTAACACTCACGTCACCGGAAAAAAAGAAAATAAAAAAAAAGACCCAGATCAGGGGAAGAGGAGACGGGGAGGAGCAGGGATGGGAGAAAGGGAGAAAGCAGGGTAGACAGAGTCGGATGGGTGGGGTGGGGGGTGGGGGGTGAGGGGCATGCGGGTGGGGTGGGGGGGGGGGGATGGAACGCACCCAAGGGGAAAGTGAATCAGGCGACAACAGCGAGTTCTGGTGGCGGACTTCTGTTTTTGTTGTTGTTGTTGTTGTTGTTTTTTCCTCCGGCTGTTCTTCCCATCTTGGTCCTCGCTCCAAAGTCTCTTCACGCTGCTTGAAGTATCTTCCAGTTTCTTCACCACCCACCACCACCTCCTTTCTACCTGTATCTTTAGCACGCTGTACCCTCTTCCCCTCTCTCTAGCCCATTCATCAACACGGGGGGGGGGGGGGGGGGGGGGGTAAGGGGGGGGGGGGGAGAGAAGAAAAAAAAGAACAAAGAAAACTGGAAGAGGGTTAGTTTGTGTGATTATGATTAATATGATATCCTTCCTTCCAGCCCACCAGATGTGTCGAATCTGCATGTGTGTTCCCCCACCGCTGTCTTGTGTCATCTTTAAAAAAGCGTTCAGAGAGAGACAGAGAGAGGGCAGGGGAAGAAAGAGAGAGAGAGAGAGAGAGAGAGAGAGAGAGAGAGAGAGAGAGAGAGAGAGAGAGAGAGGTGGTGGGGAGGGGGAGAGAGAGAGAGGAGTCAGAGACAGAAAAAGAGAGGGAGGGAGAAAGCGGGGAGGAGAAGCTTCAGAGGGGGGGGAATGGAAGATCGTGGGTGAAGAGGAGGGACAGAGGGGGGGGGGGGGGGGAGAAAGAGAGACCGAGACAAACAGTCAGACAGACAGATAGGCAGACAGAGGCAGAGAGAGAGAAGACGGACAGATGGACAGACAAAGGGAAGGATTGGGGTGGGGATAAAGGGGATAGTGGAAGCTTGTTTTAGCGCATACCTTTCGTGGATGTTGATAATGCCTGAGTATTCAACAGTTCCTTATTTTAGTTATGCTGCGTAAAAGTTCTATTTTGAATCAACGATCAGTTCAGCTCAGAAGCGTGGTTTTGTTTTAAAAATATAGTTGTTTGACTTATAGCAAAGCAGATGCGCTTACAAGACACAAATCAGCATTATGTTTCTGCGCTCACATCTGAGGAGTTTCAGCAGAACTTAGTTGCAAGGATCAAACAAGAATTGAGAACTTCGAAAGAATGTGTTTTCATCATTCTTGACAGTGTGAAAACACTTTGAAAATAGAACAAAAATGAGGAAAGTGCAACAAGGCAGGAGGGAGGACATGGGGCGTAATATGCCGGTTATGTCTGATGCACAGAAGGCAGGAGGGAGGACATGGGGCGTAACATGCCGGTTATGTCTGATGCACAGAAGGCAGGAGGGAGGACATGGGGCGTAACATGCCGGTTATGTCTGATGCACAGAAGGCAGGAGGGAGGACATGGGGCGTAACATGCCGGTTATGTCTGATGCACAGAAGGCAGGAGGGAGGACATGGGGCGTAACATGCCAGTTATGTCTGATGCACAGAAGGCAGGAGGGAGGACATGGGGCGTAACATGCCGGTTATGTCTGATGCACAGAAGGCAGGAGGGAGGACATGGGGCGTAACATGCCGGTTATGTCTGATGCACAGAAGGCAGGAGGGAAGACATGGGGCGTAACATGCCGGTTATGTCTGATAGCACAGAAGGCAGGAGGGAGACATGGGGCGTAACATGCCGGTTATGTCTGATGCACAGAAGGCAGGAGGGAGGACATGGGGCGTAACATGCCGGTTATGTCTGATGCACAGAAGCAGGAGGGAGGACATGGGGCGTAATATGCCGGTTATGTCTGATGCACAGAAGCATATGCGCACATGGAAGACACGCCACCTCCATACACTGAACACAAATAAGCATTGCCTACATTTATATGCATATATGAAAAAACTCATGCATATGGTACCTGTATAAACTGGACACAAAGAAACATAGTCTACATCTACTTGCAGATATATGGAAGACACGTACACTGGTACCTGCATACACTGAACACAAAAAAGCTTATCCTACATCTCTGTGCGCATATGGAAAACATACATATGGTCCCTGCATGCATTGAACACAAA
>CM031596.1:22032020-22037020 GCA_018398815.1 Conus ventricosus | reverse complement strand
TTCTAATCTTCGTCATTTTAAATGGATTATGCATCATATTGAGTTAATTTTTCTTTTCGCAATTTTGGGCTCTGCTATAAATTTGCAATGATTTGTAATCATTTCGTCATTTGAAAGTAAAATTTAATATAACATTATGAGTTTGAGAAATCGTATGAAAAATCAATTTATTTCGAAATGTTACTATCTGTACAGTGGAACAAGAAATGTTTTCATCCTCAACATATAACCACACATAGGGCATGAAGATTTGAGGAAGCCTAGGCAAATACATCTTTTCTTTGTATTCAATCCGAGGTTCTGAATCAAAATCGAGCAAAATTAATCCTATGCCATTTGTCTGTAAAAATATATAGTTTATTTTCAGCTTAAAAGACATTTTAAATGAATAAAACCAACTGTATTTTTCATGTTCTCAATGCCGAATGCCAGTTTTGTTTGTACGAACATATCAGTCTGTCTTAAACTCTGAAATAAATTGTCTATCATTTCCAAACACCCTGAATACATCCATAAAATTTACCAAAACCGTTTACGATAATACATTTTTTACTGATAGGCCCAATTCTCTTTTCCATTCTCGAGTTTAATTACCATCATGTGTTATGCTTGTTTGCACAATCGGGGCTGAGGCAATTTCTTTCATTTATCATTTTTAACCGGGTATTTTATGCACTTGACAAAAGATCTTATGTACAGAGGATATCGGCCGGTTTCTCGTATAGCTAGTATTAGAAGATGTAAAGGTAAATGAAGGAAACGTTTTATAGCATATGTATGCACTTTTCCATTTTTGATTAGAGTACAAACCCCATATTTCAGCAGCATAAGTAAGAATTAGGTTCTATTTTTTCAATGATTCAAAATTTCAATTACACCCTTTCTACCTTTCTGCTTCCTCTTCCAAGCAAAAATTCAAACTTAATCTTGTTGAAAAAATCAATCCTAGGTATCTATAAGAATTGACTACTTTTTTTCTTCTTTTCCCATAAACCATTTTTCATGCATTGAAAGGTGTCCCATTTCTAATACAAATTGACAGTTAATCCTAACGATTGTTTCTTCTTTTAATGACTTTATTGGTTTTGAAGACCTATAATTGTTTGAGACATTAGAATGACATCGTCAGCAAAAGAAGCAAAATAATCTCAACAGCTCCTGAGTTTAATGGATACCGTTTTTTCCCTTTTTTTTGATTTTTCAATTGCTGACTCATTAATAAAAAAGGGAAAAACAGTTGTGG
This sequence comes from Conus ventricosus, assembly GCA_018398815.1. Lineage (NCBI taxonomy): Eukaryota > Metazoa > Mollusca > Gastropoda > Neogastropoda > Conidae > Conus > Conus ventricosus. The sequence continues at coordinate 22,035,777 of CM031596.1, read as the reverse complement.
GCTCAAAAGGCAGCCTTGTTTTTACACCCTTTGGACAGTCAAAATAATTAGAATATTCACTCTTTGCACGCACACTGCCAGCACAGAATTATACATCCCACGAATAGCCAATAAAGTTTTCCATTCATTTCCACTTTACGCAACCGTTCCAAAGAATATTACGATTAACAGAGTCAAAGGGCCCTTCTAAAAGTCAACAAAGGTATATAGAGTTTAGAATTGCTCAATAAATATTTCTGTACAAGTGAATATAATGTAAATATATGGTCAATAGTACTATAATTTGCTCTGAAACCTGCTGTTCTTTAAATTTTTTCCTTCTTTTCGCCATTTTGATAATCTTTTGTTCAAGATATGAGTAAAACACTTTGCTTATAGTGCTAGTGAGTGCTTTTACCCCGATAAATTTTCTGGATTGCTGGAATCACCTTTTTTGTAAATTGGAAAAATAATAGATTTAGCCCATTCTAAAGGGAAAAATTTCTGTGTTCAAAAAGTCATTAAATAAGCGAACAGATAGTCAATTATGATCGAATTTGCTTCTTTTAACATTTCTCCAACAATTCTATCAGGTCCAGCACTTTTCCTGTCCTTAAATGTCTGCTACCATCCATTACTTCTTCTCTAGAAATGGTGTTATTGAACATGGCACAGATTCATCCTCCATCATCAGTGAAACATCTTCTTCCAGAGGAATAATATCTGAATCATTGAAAAATGCAAAAAGTGATCTACATTGTAAGATGGAAATTTTATTGTAAATTAAACTTTTCTTATTTAACGGATCTTATTACTGACCAAAAAAGTTTTAGAATCTTTTGTAGAATCTCTTTAAATTTTTTAGTTATTTTCTTCAAATTCTTAATTGCTTAGTTTCTTCAATTTGATGTTTTTTTCGTGACACGCATATTTACTCTTTTTTTTTTTTATCACTAGCTGTTTTATATCTTGAAATCTTTTTAGCAGCCCTTTTTAAATACTGCTTTCTTTCTTCACTTCAACATCAAACCCGTCATTGTTTTTTATTCGACCTTGACCTACCGTGCGGACCATGCATGCAGCAGCTCCATATAAAGCATTAACAAAAAGGTTTTAAACTATCATTTATATCAATATCCATTTGCGAAGGGCGACTGTAAACAACTTTGGAACTCATCACTTTCAAGTTCGTCTTTATATTTATGGAATTTTCAAATTTTACCAAACAATTTTTTCTTCACTGGCTGTTTAACCTGGTTACTTTCCAGAAATTTCCCCGGGGAACGTTATTTATACAACTTCGATTGGCAAATGCCACGAATGAACACAGTCACCAACTGCAAATCAAACTTCGGTAAAAAATCAAATGAATCAAAAAGTAATCACCCAAATACATCCATTAGGGGATACAAAAGTGTAACTACCCTCTTTATCTCTGTCACAAAACCCCTTTAAAATATTTATATAAACAAAAAACAAAAATCCAGTAACGTTTTCCCAAAGCTATTCACAACCATATCTTTTGAATGACGTAAAAAAATGTCTTTCCATTTCATACAAATCAAAATATACATAGTTATATCTTATGCTCAGATTGCATCTGACTGTTCGAGCGTTCATATCACCAGTTACAATAAAGTATACATCTCTTTATCAAACTTTTCCGTAAAGCCTCTTCTAATAAAAGTAGCCATCTTTGATAGCCCTTTTCATTATATAGAGGACCTCCCTCTGGAACAGTATAGCAACCAACAAAATGATATCTTTTTACACCAAAAAAAGTTTTATCTATCTTATAACAAATTGTATTGTCACAATTTATCTGAAACTCTTTTACATATTTTTCTAAACACTTTTTACTAAAAGGAGCACACCTCCGAGTTTCTTCCCTGAAATTTAAAACTTTCTAGCTGAAACATGAAATTTCATATAATCATTGAAGATGCATTTATAGTCAAAGGACGAATTAAAAAGGTTTCTGTAAGGCAAAAAAATCGAATTTGTTAACATAATGTACAAAAGAAACTTCAGTAGTTTTGGAAACAGATTTTCAAAAATTATAACTTAAGAAAGTCCATTGTTGTGGATGGTCTAGCCCGTCCCATTTGCCCTTTTTCAGAGTTTGAACGCAAGGCTCTAATACCACCCCTACCTTTCCCCACATAGAGACTTTCTGGGCTGGTTACACAAGTACGCTCGCATGCCACTCGTCTATCGGGCACAACTCCGCCACGGGCCGTGTGTTCGTCGTTACCCTGACGTCGATCCGTGGAGACACCCGCTACCGACCGTTTATCCACTTCGCTGACCTCCGCCTCGAACCGCTCTGCAACCCCTCTGCAACCACCCGCCTTCACGGTTCACTGACTGTGCCCTTTCCCCCTCGTCACCCCGTTTAACGGTACGCGACCCATTGACAAAAATAAGATGACGGGGTGGTGTGGTCCAGTTACCCCTGCGTGTATATATGTACACACTCTGGGCGCTGAGAGGCGAGGGAGGCAACCCGTGGACAGCGAGTGAGGCTCTCACTAGGAGACGCTGCTGCATAGAGACAGGGTCACTGTCAACAGTGTGTGTGCCGGCCTTGGTATTGGCACATTACAAAAGGCATGGTGATATATCGTCTGTCTTTTTTTGTACTCCAGTTCTTATAGAACAGGGAGTACTTTACAATGGGAACGAAGAAATGGTGTCTGTGTGTCTGTCTGTCTGTCTGTCTGTCCGTGGTCAAAATGTGTTCCCCCTCGCTCCAGACAAACCTGCTGGACGATCTTTCTGAAAATTTGTAGAGATGGGTTATTATGGGTCACGGATGATGCCGATGTTTTATTTTACCAGAATAGCCCTTACTAACGGCTATAAAAAGATAATTTTTTTTATGTACAGTTTTAAGCAATAACGGTAATCAAATTTTGTAAGCTTTCAGTTTGGGATAGTGGATAGTGTCCCCGCCCGTCACGCGGGAGACCGGGTTCATTTCCCGCTGGGAGAGCAGGTTTTTTTTCCTCTTACATACAAAAATTTTTACCCCCAAAAGGGGGAAAAGTGCTATAGTGACTGAATTTTTTTTCTTTTTGTTGTAAATACTACTTACTGGGAGTACGTTTATATGCTTTGCATCTTGTTTTAGTATTATTATTTTTACATTTGATGGAACTGGTGTTTGAAAGGCACTTGTGCATCAGTAAGTAAATAATCCAGTTTCTTTTTTAACCTTTTGTTTACTTTTCGATGTCCCTTTCCCACCTCTTTCCCTCTCCTCTACACGCCCCGCCCCCCTCCCCCCACCCCCCACATCCCCCGCCCCCCTGCAATTCTCTGTTCTTCCTTCTCCATGTCAACGTGTTGTGTGCCCGATTCAGTCCCGTTCTCCCTTTTCTATGACACAATTGGGGACAGCCTCAAAGCTGCGGGTGTGGTGTGGTGGGTTTCTGTGGTGGCATTGTGTGATGCCAGGAAGTCTGTAAGACATGGGTGAATGACTAGGTGTGAGTTTGTTTTTCGCCAGGATAAGTAACCCCTGTCATGGACACCAGATGTCACCTGTCTGGAATTTCAGAGCGCGCGCGGCGCGCACACAACACACACACACACACACAACACACACAACACCACACAAAGGAGAGAGAGAGGAGAGAGGGGAGAGAGAGAGGGAGAGAAAAAGGGCAGACAGGAAGAACATGACAAAGCCCCTAAAGCATGCATCACAGGGATGCACACAACACACACACGGGATGGGACTAACAATAGCAGCGCGCCGCGCGCACACACACAC
>CM031596.1:22029886-22031920 GCA_018398815.1 Conus ventricosus | reverse complement strand
GATCGCACTGGCAGGTGGGTTACTTTGCCTGTCATCGATCGTTTGCCGACACTGACGGAGAGCTTGTTTGTGCAGGCCTCGATATCCCAGTGGCTCACTATCTCCACGACTGCTACTTTTTCATCCTCGTCTGCTCCATCCGTCGGGAAGCCTACGCCGAAACTCGAAACTACTGAACCGATTTAACGAAACTCAGTGACAAGACAGAATGAGGTTCCCAGGACGAATCCACTTTTTTTTCTTTTTTTTTTTTTTTTTGGGGGGGGGGGGGAGGGTTGCTCCTCCGTCGTACGGATCCGGCTCAAAGTTACGGATCCTTGTAGGATTCGTTCGATGTCGGCGGAGGGTTGCGCTCGCTCTCCTATGTCCTTTCCGTTTACTCAGCAGACAGGCTCACTGATTGCATTCTGACCTGCGGTATGAATAATGAACTTTTTTTTTTCATCTACGTATACATATTTCTGTCTCTATTTATTTGTTTGTTTGTTTCTTTGTTTGTTTATATGCTCAGTAATCACAATCGTTGTTTAACAGACAAACCCCGAACAATTTGACTTTTTTTAAAAATCATTTAGGCTGAACGTTTAAAGGCTTCTGGAAGAAAACGAACCTTTGTTTGTCTTGCCCATGGAAGACCCAGCTGGTCGAAACGCCTTGTTTTCATATTGTCATAAGTATTGTTCGTTTTATTCGTGTGGTGGTCGAGTCACCAAACATTTTCCTCCGTTTCCTTGTTTATTTGAATTAATATTCAGTACATTGCATGCTGTTCGTACCCAAGCCAACGGCAAACGGCTGCACTCGAGTTTATTACAGCAATCTCGCTAATTACAAAATCAAGGAAGTCAGTTACGTTCAAGTTTTACGTCCACGTCCACAAAGAGATGATGGTGACTACCGAACACAATCGTCCTAGGAGACTCAAGGTGATGGGATCTATCTTATAAATACAAATACACCAATACTACCCGAACAACCTTACACACCACAAATACCACCCAAAACAACCTTACACTGCATAGATACCCCCAGAACAACCTTACACTGCATAGATACTCCCAGAACAACCTTAGATACCACCAGAACAACCTTACACTGAATACATACCCCCAGAACAACCTTGCACTGCATAGATACCACTGGAACAACTTTACACTGCATAGATACCCCCAGAACAACTTTACACTGCATAGATACCACCAGAACAACCTTACACTGCATAGATACCCCCAGAACAACCTTACACTACATAGATACCTCCAGAACAACCGTACACTGCATAGATGCCACCCGAACAACCTTACACTAGATAGATACCCCCAGAACAACCTTACACTACACTGATTACCACCTGAACAACCTCACACATCATAGATACCATCAAAACAATTTTACACTACATAGATACTCCCAGAACAACCTTACACAACCTAGATACCACCAGAACAGCCTTACACTACACTCATTACTACCAGAACAACCTTACACTGCATAAATACCATCAAAACAACCTTACACTACATAGATATCACCAGAACAATTTTACGCTACATAGATGCTCCCAGAACAACCTTACACAACATCGATACCACCAGCACAGCCTTATACTACACTCATTACTACCTGAACAACCTTACACTGCATAGATACCACCAGAACAACCTTACACTGCATATATACCACCAGAACACCCTTTACACTACACTCATTACTACCAGAACAACCTTACACTGCATAGATACCACCAGAACAACCTTACACTGCCTGGATACCACCAGAAAGCCTTACACTACACTCATTACTACCAGAACAACCTTACACTGCATAGATACCACCAAAACAACTTTACACTACATAGATATCACCAGAACAATTTTACACTACATAGATACTCTTAGAACAACCTTACACAGCATAGATCCCATCTGAACAACTTTACACTGCATAGATACCACCAGAATGACCGTACACTACATAGATACCACCAGAACAACCTTACACTACATAGATACCCCAAGAACAACCTTACACTAC
>CM031596.1:21995629-22011386 GCA_018398815.1 Conus ventricosus | reverse complement strand
TTCTAACTACCATCTCGGCCGTTCGGCAAACAACAAAGCTTCAACAAAACACTATTTCTCATAACATCTAAAAAAAAAAAAAAAAAAAAGAAAAAATAATGGCAGTAATCTAGGGTCCTAGGAACTGTACTGACAGAAAATCATAGCACTACAGGGCGTCGAGTCTAAGGCTGAAAGAAAGGAAGGTTTTTTAAATAAAAAAGACAAAAAAAGGTAAACTGAAAACCTCCTGCAGTGCCGACAGGTAAAGCGATTCCATTACAAGACAGACAGAGCGGAGCGCTGAGATCCATGGCGCGGGCAGGCAGCGGGCCCAAACAGGCTCTCAAAAGTGATGCTCTTTCTTTCTTCTCCAGCCCCCTGAATATCCTCCCGTGCGCACACATGTTCCACGCCCTTTTTTGCCAAACAGAAAGGGGTACATGGGAACCACCCTGGAAGCCTTCAGCTGCACACCGTCATGATCATGGCCAGATCTTCTACAACTTCCTGACCACAAAAGTCGTCATTACTCCGTGAGTTAATCTGATGATAAAGGGTCAATGAACTAACGAAACGTTTGTGTGTGCGTTGCGTTCGTGCGTGCCCTGCGAGCGCGCGCGCACAGTGTGGTGTGTGTGTGTGTGTGTGTGTTGTTTGTGTTGTGTGTGTGTGGTGTGTGTGTGTGACTCTTAAACATACACCCTCCTCCTCGCAGAATGCATTCTCAATCGTGATTCTCAAAAACAAAATGAAACTGGTTCTCCCGGCTACAAATGTTAATCATTCAACACGCTTGGAAACCGAGGAAAACTACCCCACCCCCCCCCGCCCCTTCTTCCCCCCCCCCCTTTTGAAGTCTCACAGATCAACATATAACCAGCTTTGCCGGTGCTGACCATGTATGTGCCGGCACGACACCATGAAACCCATGTCACAAACACACACACAATATTCTCAGAGAAGAGAGAAGAGAGGAGATGGGCACCGCCCCAACGTTCTCACAACGTGTCCAACGCAAGAAGCGATGATACTTAGACTACCAGACTAATGTCCTCAGAGAACAGGAAAACACCGGACTCTAAGCCACTTTCAACCCCACCGAGTTTTTGGGCGAAAAGTGGCCTAAAAGCCGCCTTTCTGTGGCAGGAAGAAAGAGAGAGAGAGAATCACCGACACCCCTGACAAAACCCTTAAGGTCAAGTTGCCCTCAGAACAGACAGACAGACAGAGAAAGAGAGACAGACAGCGACAGACAGACAGACAGTTTTCGGGCGAAAGTGCTCTAGAATCACAACATATAACTGTTCTCTGACAAGTAAGACATCAATAACCAAAAAATAACGATTATCCTACAACAAACATACTGTGGTAGGGTTATCCGTTTTTAATACAAATTACTAAACTTTTCAGATTTTCGTTTTTGTTTAATCCTATGTTTTTCTTGGTCATTTTCAATACAGCATTTTCGCGCAAACATTCTCAATTGTCTCCGTCTTTCAGTTAAATAAACTAACAGTCCTTTAACTGTTCTCTAAAGTCTTTTAAAACCAGATTAAATTTCTGGCATAAAATCACACACTTATTCTAGCATGTCGTTCCACTGAAAGCAAGTTTTTGATAAAGTTTTCTCTTTTTAACTATGTCTATCTGCTGTACAGACAACATATAATAAATAGTGTCTGCGTCTTCAAACAGTCCCTATAAAACTTTCTAAACACTCACTCTGTGTTATTGCTAGGAACACCTAAATATATGTATCATCTGTCAAATAAACCTCTATTATGACATGCTTTGTTCCATTTAAGTGTTTGGACAGAAAACCACAAAATGATTAAAATTAGAACGATAAAACTTGTTTTAATAGGTACTAGGACAAAAATATTGTTTTTCCACAACCATCTGGCCCACAAAATAATGAAGCAATGAGGAGTTTTAGTCATAAAGTTTAACTGCTCCATAGTTTTAATAAACAGAACTTAATCTAATCCGGTTATTGTTTTTTATCAATGCCCTCTGTTAAACTTGTTTCAGTATAATAAAATCCTATAAGGCAAAATGTGTAAGAATAATCCAATTTATGCTGTAAGATTGGTTCTATTAAGACTAATATTGATTTTTTTGCTTGTTGTTATGACGCTTATATCCTCAGCCATTGTGAAAAAGACAACAGTAACTTTAAGACTGTCAACGTCTAAGCTATGGCCAGCTAATTAGAATTCCATTAAAAAGGACGCCACTAACGCCCACAACCCCATCCCTCTCCTTATCTTTATAAGACAGAAATATTTCAATATTATTGGAACGTGTCTCCTAATTTCATTAGCGAATGAACTGTAATTTTTGCAAAGCATCTTTTATACCGTTTCTCTTCTGTGAGGATGTACGGTTTTTTCCCATACGCGTTATTTCAATTTCACTTTCCGACTATTGTCGCCGGGCATAAGACTTACATGTAAAAGGGCCAGAGTTGAATGCTTTTCTGAAACTTTTTTGACTGCCTAAAATATGTTAAAATAGTGCCTTAAGAATTCCAAATTTTATTTCCCATTCTATATATGGTTCCAAGTGCCATTTTGAGGTCAGGTGTTTCACGACTATTTTATATTCATACTGACCAACATTATTGCATCACCTTAGAAAAATTTTTTTTGCGCAGCTGATCCTAGTTTAGGAAACTTTTTTGTTGTCGCCACCCTCTTTTTGCTTATATCACCATCTTTAGTGGAACTCAAAACCTTACAAAGGTGCCTATCTCACCGTTCTTGCAATCGCAACGCTGCAAGGTCTTTTTAATTCTAATGTATATACCCCTAACAGCCTAAGTAACTCCGGATTTCTTCTGGCCCACACGACATTTTTAGTAAAACATAATATTTTATTTCCCAAAACAATGTCAGGTTACCACAATTGAACGACTTTCCTGTTTTGTCTTTGATTTTTTATATTAAATGATCACCCTCCACAAACTAAACTTTTAAACTGTAAATTAGGGAAAATGTATATAAGTTTCATAATCGCAATATGGCTGCATTCCCTGAAGAAGAGCCTTAAAACAGTTGAGGGCCTCCATCAGATAATTTTTCATCTTCTTAGCCTCATCCTAATGAACATAGAGAATGAATATAATGCAAGATTGAGCGGACTTTCTCCCTCAAAAAGTAGTTACGTCCTGGGGCAACTCTAAAACTATTATTGTAGCTGCAAAGCCTAACATTTAGCTAGCACTATACTAAAAAAGGTAAATGTTCTGCTGCTTTTTCAGGTTTGAAGGTTAACATTGTTGTCAAATTTTGCATTGATAAAGTTTTGAGAGAAATGTTTTTGAGTTACTCATTTCTTCTTTTAGTGAGCCAAAACCCTAATAACCCACAGCTATATGTTAACAGCTAACAATTTTTCCTTCATAATAAATTTTTTAAATCTTATTATTCATCTTGGATTCAGTTAAATTAAACCATAACTACTTTGTAGATAATTTCTGGAGCTCAACCATTCTGCTTCCGCATTGTTATTAATAGCCCTTATCTACAAAACGAGGACCGGACTTGAGTTGTTATATGTATCCAAACATTTTTTAAACAAATAAAAAGTTGCCTTCAATATACTGATGCAAAATATTCTGTTTGGTCCCACTACATCTTAAAATAAAAGCTAACTGATACACATTGACATTAGCTGTGACCCAAACTGCCTCTATTCTAAAAAGGGAATAACTCCATTGAAGACTATCTAACCCCCTATTGAAAAAAGAGCCACAACCAGAAAGCTTGGTTTAGTCATCCGATGCAGTTTTATCAGAACCAGATAAACTTTGCTGTGTCTTGTGCCGCACCTGGGTGTTGGAGTGGCGTAATGCCGATCATTTAAATCACCATGATCTATTGGTGAGGTCAGTGTACAAGATTTCATTTCTATTACACCTTCAGGCGTATTTTGACTGACCAGCAATCAACCATTACCGAATGACAATCGTTTAATCCATTCAGCAACAGAAAAGACATGAAGGCCTTTTGAAAGGATCTGAAACGAATTTAATATAAAATCAAGACAGACTTTAGGACAAAAATGGATCTTGATCATGGCATAGGCACTGACCCCTTATTTTCGGGGTCACGCATCAGAAAAGTATAAATATGTCTTGAAACCTCCGTTTCAAAAATGATCATGCCCAGGTCCATAGAGCAAGAGCATTAAAACCACATGGACGACATTTATCTTAGACACTTCTAAGGGCCTAACTAGAGCCGGAAAGAACGAATAAACGACACTAATCGTACTTACTTTTGGTGTTTGCTAGGATCGCAAGCACAGGCAAGATCGAGCATAACTGATCCTTCTACGCTTGACGCGCAAAACAATACTTACAAATTTAGAGGACGCCATTAATTTTACATTGATTTACCTTCAAGTATTCAAAGGTACCAAAAAAAGTTTTACATACGCAAGATCGAAGTAGACTTTTGCTGTGGCAACTGTTTAACATGCTGCCATTCTGACCTCAACTCCAGTAGGATAATAATAAACTATTAATAATGAAATTTCTTTAGCAGGCAAGAACAGAAGGTGGGAAAAACGACATAAATACAGATCAACATAAAATACCAACAATAAAAGAACACCCAAATTAAAGTCATCTAATCCCCGAAGTCCAAACCCAAAAGTCATTGAAAGACTCAGCAAGCTTCGGACTCTGTTCGCGATGACCATGAATATGAAATGACAGCGCTTTGTTCCTTGGATTAACTGGCCTGATTTACTTGGTCTTTATTCTTACTAAATATTAACAACATTTAAGAGAACTAAATGTCCATAAGTGCTCGGCCATAATCCAACTACTTTGCTTGCATAGACAAAAGCCAGCTGACAATACACCCCGAATATTCCCTGGTAAAGCGTCTAAAAGCTTACCAGCTAATTATGTTAATAATTCGCAAGAAGTATTCAAGCTGTGTTTTTTTTTACCCATGAATTATCAGGTGGAGGCGATGGTGGCGGAGGGCACAGTACATTGACCACCGCCGCCATAATAGCCAACACCAGGTACTTATTGCAAATCCTAAGGCTGTTTATAATACGCTACTAATGTTTGACGTCCGTTGCTCTCTAAACATGTTCCGAATTCGTTCTGCTAGCGTTGTGTCTTTCCATATAAAATTTTTCGATAGTTTCTCTTATTAACTATTCACTTGAGTTCGTAAATGGTCTCGGTAGTAGTTAGCAAACTTCTATCCTTGGCTATCTCTCTTGTTCAAGATCTTTTTAGTCTTTGGTTATTCTTTCTTAATATCAGGCCTACGATGCGTCCGTCAGCCTCACCGAGTTTTTTTCTTTTTCTCTTTTTTATATGCCCATCTATTCACCTAGTTTTGCTAAATGTTTGTTAATCGCCTCTGAGTTCATAAAGCATGATCAAGGGCTAATAATTTCTCGCATGGGTAGCGGTGATTCGTGTATATGTTCTTTAACGCTGTTTCCATCTGAAAAACTGGATCTGCTTCTATTACAATTATTAATACCACCTGCTGATTGATTTAAAATTCTTTAAATTCCATGTTTGCATTTGGTTATCTGTCGGAGTTCTTGCATGGTGTTTATGAAGTTTAGCACTGCCACCGCCCTTAATTTTGGACTAACAAGGCCAAAGGCATTTTGATCTTTCACACAGATTCTATTTTCTAATTGACCCACTGCTAAAAACTTTGATGGTCTTTTTTAGTTGTAAGCTGAACAAGTTTCCCTTGGTCGCTCCTCACAAACAAATGGTCTCTTTTACCTCTTCAAAATCATTAGGGTCTATAAAATACGGGAGGTTCTTGCCTAAACTTTTGTATAAGATCTGACACTTACTTTCTTGTTAATTTATCCCGCCTTGTGGTAAAGTACTCCCGATTTCTGCCTAATTCATCATGCAATGATAGCCCCGAGCGATGCTGCTCCCAAGGGAATCACTCATATGTCTCTTCCAATCAAAAACATCATAATCTTCTTTTCCCTTTCAATTCCTCCATGTTTTTAAATAATTAACTTTTTATTGTTGCTTCAATAAAAAAATGTCACAAGCACATGCTCCATTCTTAACCCGCAATAGAAGAACTGAAAGAACCCCATTGGCGTGAAGGGAAATAAGCAAGCGGACAATTACTGTTCCAAATAATCCATCTACAATTGATGCGGATCAAAAATTCTTACTGTCAAATTTCCGACCTAGGAGCAAATGACTTGGATTGTGCCAGCTCTGCGCGTCTTACTTTCAAAATAGCGCTTGATTCAACAACAACGAGACCCATACATACCGTGATGTACAGAAACCTGGGCGGGCAAACGTTAAGAAAATTTCTAATAAACTTGAGGGCAAAAATATTTTCTTTAGCACAATGCCAGACATAATTTTAACCTATCTGAACTATGGCTAACCGGAAAGAAAGGGAAGAACTTGCGTTTCAAAGGAATCAGCAATGAAGAAGCCACTAAAACTTAGAAAAAGGCGCTGACTCGCCTCAGTGCTAAAAGCAGCAAAAGGCTTTAGCTGTAAGTTATGCGTATAAGTAATCGCTTTTCCCATTCCCTTAGATTTTGATTGTTAAAAGCGCATGCGCCATACTTTCAAAGAGCAAAAAAAGACAGACAGTCAAAGAACTAACTTTAAGAATACAAACGTGTTATTAGATTCAACAGACACCGAAGCAAAGTACAGCATTTCAGACATCCTAAGTAGAGTTTGACGTTGGTAGCAACCCTAATTTAGCACAGGCTGATGAACATCAATATCAGTCAAAAATTAGCAATATAATACGAAAAAAAGAGTGTTTCATCATACAACATATCCTAGAAGCAGGGCAGACACTATTGGAATTTTAGTTATATTAGGCGTCTTCAGCAAATCGCATTAATATTTTATTGCTGTGTTAAGATTAAGAAACATTCAAAAGAGAAGTGAAAAGTTTTTCATATCCAAAAATAACGAAAGTACCATGTTCGATTAGGCAGCCCTAACCCAAATCTATGCTAGCGGGCTTAAACCTTATCAGCATTTTTTGATGAAATAAAAAACGGTTTGGAGGTGGGAGGTGTAGAAATCCAACAGTTGACCTTGTGGCTAAAGATCTACACCTACACAATGTAGGCTTGATGATTAGTTTAACAAACATATACGTTTATGCTTGACCTAAGGTCAACTAGATAATCATTACCTGGAAGCGGAAAACTGATAGAGACGTAATTAAACATTCAATAGAAGAAAGAAGAAGAAGCTGATTACCGTAATGTACATTTGTATATTATTATATGATGCCAGCTGATATTGAAGCTAACAGATTAGAAACTGTAAGTATATACTAAATTATTTTTCCATTTTAGAAAAAAAGCATGTCTGATCCGGTTTATCCAATGTGCCCTACAGCGCCGCCAAAAAAGTAGATAGTAGGCAGATTCTGCTGTTATAGAAACCCCAGCAGTAAAAACCTTCAGATAAACAAACATAACACAAATGCAACAAAACGAACAGACCTTTCAAAATACAGCAAAACCAACCGAAGTATTCTGCTGCCTTTAATGCTTACAAATGTTCAAACTGGAGCATCGACAATAACGCTCTATCAGCAGAATGATGTGGTCTCATAGCAAACGGGCTAAGGCCACCCGCAGCTTTAACCTCTAGGAGGTTTGTCTTAAGCTCCTTTGCCTGTGTACATTAGCTGTTAGGTGCCGCCACAAAAAATAAAAACTAAACTCCAAAAGCACACAGCTATGGGTTCAACTAATACCAGCTAAACTTAGCTCTTTAAACTGACAATAAATAAAGCGCTAGTTGACTCAAACACACGGATGAAGAATTTAATCGTTTACAGGCCATTTTGATACTACACAAGACAAAATTTTGATCTTCAAAGAAAGGCGAGGACCAAGTTTTCCCAACAGCCAGACGGCCGACAATAAAAAAGGAAAGCTTCAAAAAAAAGTAAACGAGACATTAAACTCTGTTCTAAAACAGCTCACAGTAAACAACATCCAAGGTTTTATGCTTTATATTTATGAGTCCCAGCGCAAAAAGACCGTCGATAAGTGATTCTGATTAAGCCGTTGTAATTTTTTTTAATTTAAATAAATATTTGCTTAGAAAAGAAAGACAGCATGGCTAAGATATATGAAGGAACAAGACGATTTTTGAAGGAATCTCGGAGAGACGTTTAGCAGAGCACTGAATGATATTGAATTTAGAAGTCATGACACAACAAACGTACCGGCAAGTGTTTTCAATCTATTTCTCAAATTCCAAGTACACTAACAATAGACCCACCGGTTAAAGTAATGTTAGCTGTTTTTAATCGACTATGTAACAATAAATGAAAAAATCTAAAGTCCTGGTCTCAACCTAAACAGAAGCCTAACTTTCCCATAATGACTTAACACCTCTGTTGGGCAGACAACTGCTTGCACAGTTGACGCTGCCGCTGAAGAAGCAAAAATGAGAGCTCTGTTGGTCCAAGGCGAAGTCTTAGAGATTAGATTAATACACTAAGTATGCGCAGAATGTAGCAAGGCTCACATTCCGCCTACCCCCGGAGTTGTTTTAAAGAGAGCAGTTTTAAAACATTAAACATTCAGACAACAAATGTTTCATGTGGTGCGTTTCTTGCATGGCTGCAATCAATCCCGCGAACACGCAGAAAAGAGTGACTAAACCTATCGCAATACGCCAAAGAATCTTAACTTCAATGGAATATCCTTTCCTTTAGTGTAGACCAAATTGATCATTTGAAAGAACAAAACAACCCAATAACTGTTAATGTAATACACATGGGATGGAGAAACAAATTTGGTGCCAATTAAAGTGTCGCAAGAACAGTCCACCAATAGGCGAACCAGCCAAAGCATGTGACATTACTCCTAATGTTTTCACGCAGCGGGCTACAGCATTACACATTGAAACGCACAAAGATTAATTATTGGCCATACTTCAAAAATTTGGCATAAACAAGAATTAGAGAATCATGTTTAAACCAGAAAGCCCATCTGAACCACCGCGCCGAACCAAGCAACATAGGTTAAATATCTGATAGACTGTAATACCAGCCCTAATAACGGTACTCCCCCTCCTGGATCAAAATAGTTTTAAAACTGAAACGATGCAAACCAAGTCCCCTACGAGTTTACGCAACTTCGAGTCGCTTATTGTTTCCTTATGACGGGCCCGCACCACAAAAACTTCGAAAAACAATCTTAATGATATCAACATATTTGTTCATTAGCCACAATAATTGTTAGGTCGGAATGGCGTTTATTCAGAGCCAGAAAAAAATAGAGGACCTATCTGGCAGAAACATTCATACAACGCATGCCCGCAAGTGCGTAACGCCTGTTAATAATCAAAACATAATACTGAAATCAAAATGGCGGCCTGAAAGACCAACAACAGTATGACTCAGCCACGCATTGTTGGATTTGCGTTTATACTAACGCCCCAGAGTGTAAACCCCACAGTAATAGAACCATGACCCAATAGAGGGGGGGGAACGTTCAGAGGCGGCGCAAAACCCATTCAATCTTCACCAAAATTTGAACCAAAAGACATGGAACGCCTTATTCTTTCATAACTTGCGAGGTTAACGACACACATCTTATAATGAAAGCAGTGCGATGCCTCAGGTAGCAAGCATTGCACATCATGCAGAAAAGTACATGTTTTTTCACTTAAATAACATGTCTATTTATGACTCCTATGCATCACATGAAGGGCTCATAGATGTCCCAGGCTATGTCCTAAAGTCCTGCCCATAACGAAAAATATTTTGACTCAACTCTTGTTAGAAAGGAGTTAACCCTTATTGAAAACATGAACAGTTGGAAAGGTTTGGCCGAATAACTCACTTCCCACTAACGGTGCGTTCTTTTCTATCTAAGAGAAAGGGGTCAGCGACTCCCGATTACCCAACTGCTCAAGATTGCGTGCAAAATTAGAGTGTAAAACGATGGAGACAACAATGACTCTACTAATGGCAGATACATGTTTGCTGGCGACGGTCCTTTGAAATTATAGGAATAACCTTAAAATTGGGGAAACATTACAGCCTGGATCCGCGCATTACATTTTCTGCGCCCTGATGAGTTGGGGAAGCTTCTTAAAGTTTACTGGAGTAAAGATTGATTTATTGTCTGACCTACCAATGATTCAGATGATTGAAAACGATTGCGTGGAGGAATTAGTATGGCGTCGCATCATTACGTAAAGCAAACAACAAATACTTGGACGACTATGATCCGAGTAAAAGGTCTAACTATCTCATGTATTTAGATGCAAACAATCTGTATGGATGGGCAATGGCGCAATCACTTCCGTTACGCAACTTTAAAATGTACACAGAAGACAATCCGAATAATATTCAAAAGGCATTAAAGTGGTTGGGCAGTTTAACGCCTGACCAACAGCGTGGTTTCATTCTAGAAGTTGACTTAGAATATCCTCATGAACTCATGACCTGCAATAATGACTATCCATTAGCAGCAAAAGTCTAAAGAGGATCCAAGAGAACCACCTAAACTTGTGCCTAACCTTCGGGGCAAAAAAAATTATGTCTGTCATTACAGGCTTCTACAATTTATTTAAACATGGGTTGAAGTTGACAGCAGTTCATCGCATAATTGCTTTGATCAAGAACAGTTCATGAAACCATACATCATGAAGAACACTGATCTTAGAACTAAATCCACAGATGCTTCAGAAAAAGACTTTTCAGTTAATGAACAACAGCTGTTTTGGAAAGACTATGGAGAATCCGCACAAGCGCAAAGATGTCAGATTAGTCACCAGAGAGAACGAAGCAATTAAGCTGACTTCAAAACCAAATTATCAGGACTATAGAAGATTTCATGATCAGCTTTTTGGCATAATGAAGAAAAAAAAGAAAGTCAAATTGGACAAACCTGTATTTATATGGGTTTACTGTTTTAGAATTATCAAAGCTTTTGATGTTAGAATTTCTTTATGACTACTTCAAACCTCGTAATCCAGAGTCCAGAGTACTTTACACAGATACAGACAGTTTTGTTATAGATATCCCTACTGAAGACATCTATAAAGACATGGAAACCGAAGTAGCTAAAGGAGCGAGCGGATGGTACGACACATCTGATTATCCAAAGATTCGCCTTTGCATTCAATTACTAACAAGAAGGTTTTAGGAAAGATGAAGGATGAATTATCTGGAAAGGTGATCAAGGAGTATGTGGGGTTAAGATCGAAAATGTACAGTATTTCGAGCCAGGAGAAAATCATTAAGAAAGCAAAAGGAATATCTCGCAGCGTTGTGCAGTCAAACATATCGCATGACAACTACAAAGAAGCATTGTTTGGCAAAAGACTTTTCATCATAACAACGTAAAACTACGATCTAATCTACATGAGATCAACACAACTGTTGTAAAACAAAGAAGTCATTAGATAGAACAAACACAAAACGGGTGTTGTTAATCCAGAGTTTCATATGCAATCGGGCACTGAGGACCGCATAAACAGGGGTTTTTATATTTTTCATCAACTTTTATTATAAGATCAATCATAGCTTCATCCAATCATTTAAATCTTTTCTCATGTTTGCTTGACGAGTTCGAATTGTTTTTATTATTTCAAGATATTCTTTTTCCCAATTTGGGGTTTGAGTTGTAGGTGATCTGGATGATTTAGCATGCATTGATTAATCCTCGAAAAGTTTCCTTAATAGCATTACACGCCTGAAATGATTCCCGTATCATTTTCAAGGTCTCTTTCCTTTACCATTCTTGTTTCGTTCTGTCGCTTCCTTCTGGCCTCCATTTTAAACCAAAATATGTTTACGTAAATTAATTAAAGCAGAACTGTGTCTGGGGAATTATCTGCAGTTCTTCTTTCACAAAAGATCTTTGAGGATGCTGGTTGTTTTGTTGTGTCAGTTTCTCGTAAATAATACACGGGCGGAATTCATTTTTACAATTCTTTTATTTCATATGGATCAACACTCCAAACTGGATCGGTTGCCCTGATGCGAGTGTCCCCTTCTGCTTCTCCTGGTAAATAAAGGTACCTTACTTTCAAACCAAACGGTAATAGTTTGCTGGGTGTACTGAGTCTTCAGCAACATTTATTGTTTTTCTTTTGATTGCTTGTACTGGTTTTAGTCCTTAAATTCTTCATTATTCATTGCGCGCAAAACTGAGGGCAGTCTTCTAACCCATTCTGTGTTGCGAGAATTGTCAATCAGCCTCTGTGATACTGGTAGGAAAAAAGTTTTCGGATAACTGTTTGTTTAAAGTTTTCGACTAAAGCCTGTGATCTGTGAACTCCTGGAATGCCTCTTCTAATGGTAACTCTATGTTTTTAACAACAATTGATTCACTTGCCCTTTAAATTCTTTTCCATCATCGACTTGAATCATGCGAGGTAAGTTAAAGGGCCTCGTTGATATATCAGTTGTATGGCAACAGCAACAGCAGAAGCACTCTTTTGTGTTAATGGTTCAGCATCTTGTATCTTGAAGCCATGTCAATGACTGTGAGTGCGTACTTAAACTTTTTCGTCTAATCCTATCAGAGGGTAAATATAGAAGATCCATTTGATGGTGTCGTTTGGAGTTTGTATTGACAAAGTGTGGGTCTCTGTATTCGTCTAGGCGCCGGTAAATAAATTTGCCAAATCGCTTGTTTAGATAACCATTCTTTTGCTGTTTGTTCACTGACCCTCCCGCTGCTTGGCTTAGCTTTTAATTGCCGTGATTCCCTTCCAATATCCTTTTGGCGAATAATAGATTTTGTTCATTTTTTACTCAGCCAATATTATGTGCAACAAAATACACAACGGTCATACCAACGACAATAAACCCGATTTCTTGCATCTTTTGTTTTTCTGATGTTGATAAAAGTCACTGAATTTTGGTGGGGGCAATGTCTGGACTGGTTTGCCTGTTACTAGATAATATTGTTTTTATTGCTTGATCAACATTTTTAAATGTGTAAGCTGCATCCCCTGTTCTTTCAGTGTGTCATTAATAAAATCTAACTGCTCAAGTCTCTGCCTTCATAGGCGTCTTGTGCAGCTGCTAGTTGCTCCATAGCTTTGTTATGTCTTTTTCTCTCGCTGTCTTTCCCCCCAGTTTACTAAATGCAAAATTACTGCCACTAAAAGCAAGCGCATTCACCACAGCGCCGCCTATCATTATTGCGAGTGAAGCCATTTTTTATAAATGTATTTTTTTCTTACATATTTATATTGTCTGGAATTATTCCTTGCTTGACTAGAAAATCTTTCGTGGCAACCGAATGCTGCAATGATAGCAATCAGCTTTGCTGAATCCTCAAAGTCTAGTTTGCCAAGATCTGCTGGTTTAATTCTTAACAGCTTTTACCAAGCATTGAGTATCCTACACTTAGTCCTCCAATAACAGCAGAATGGTATTACAAGGTTAGCAACAGTTTTTCGGTGCTCATTTTTATAAAATAAAATAATTATAATTATTAAAAAACATGAACAGTGATGATCTACTACAGCTACAAGGCGGCCTAAACCTGCCTGAACTTATGAATGACCAAGTTGATGATCAAGCTATTATGCCCAAAAAGGAGAGGCTGTATTCTTGGCAGCATGTGGGAAAACAAAACAGTTCCTCGGAACTGAATTCAGCATTGAACAAATTCAACAGATGTCGCCGCAAGACATTTTAAAGTATCATAACAGGTATGAAGCGCAGCTGGGGTCTAGAATGGTGAAAAGTGTGGGGCAAACGGTTCTTAGTTTGTACACTAAACTAGTCAGTAGATTTGCTCCATTGATCTGAACAAGATTTTATGTATGATTTAAACGCAGGATCCAGTTTTAACAAAGTCATTAGAGTCTCTAGGAATGTGATCTATACTACAGATTTGGAACATTGTTATCGCCATTAATCATGGGATTAATAACTTTAATCATATATAGATTTTATTTCCCTTCAAAATGACCGAGCTGGAAAATCAGCAGAATCAGAAAACACTGAAACAGGTGGAGAAAGTAACCAAGCCAGAAAATCAGCAGAAAACGCTGAATCAGGTGGAGACCATTAAAAATCCTGGGCGTGTTGAAGCATGGAAAAAAATTAGCAAGTGGAACAGACAAAAAAAATTAATGTTACAGAAATGACTCATCATGAAAACATAAACACCGCCACCGCCAGAACAAGTTGATTCAATGCCCGCTATAAAAACTCCATGTGATACAAGGGCAACCAAAGTCTTCATGGAATATTGAACTTAAAACTGTTGCCATTTTGGCGCCATTGCTGCTGCTGGGGGCGGTTATTACTGTTATAAAATATATAAAGAATGGCAACAGAAAACAAAAGAAATCAAAAAAATCTGAACCGTTAAATACAGAAAAAGACAACTGCACGCCAAAACCGTCAACAACAAAAGATCATTTTGATCCATTTATAATGCAATAATATTTTAAATTTTTTAATAAAAAAATCATGGCGTATATAAAATGATAAAGTCAATAATAAAGACATGGAGTCTATAAAAGACATTTCCATAGACCAGAATTGTAATCAATGCGGTTGCTTCGGATGTAAGACCTTCCTTAAGATCTATGCAGAAAACGCTGAGCAAGACAATCCTCAACGATGACGCTTTTTTGAGGCGTGTGTGTACTATATTAGACATCTACTATTTAAGATAAAAACATAGCTTGTATTTTTTTGATAATTATAAGATAACTTGAATACGAACTTGTTGTACTTAGAGATGACTTAATCAAGAACTTATTAAGAACTTGATCAAGAACTTAATTAAAAACTTAATCAAGAACTTATAAGAACCTGGGGCGACTTAATTAAAAACTTAGAAGTAACTTAAGTAAGAACTTGTGGATAACTTAAGGATGACTTAAAGACAACTTAAGTAAGAACTTACTTTGGGGTAACTTAAGTTAAAAACTTAGAAGGAACTTGAGTGTGTGCATGCGTGGGTGGGGGTGGGAGGGTGGGGTGGAGTGGGGTAGGGGGGTGTTGCATGCGTGGGGTAGGACAAAGCAAACACCAAACACAAACAAACAACAAACACACAATAAACAGTCCAGGTGGGGTGGAGGGACGTGCGTGCGTGGGGTAGGCCAAAACACACAAACACCAACAAACAAACAAGAAGTGGAACTACCAGGCTGTGTCCCGCGCGCAACCTCAATCAACCCCAAGTGATCACATAGGGTCGTTTGGCCTAGTTGCCGCTGAGCTTTGCTGGTGCTGCCGCGCTTTGTAGTCAAGCGATCACATAGGGTCGTTTGACCTAGTTTGCCACCAAGCTTTGCAGGTGCTGACGTCATTGGCGGCAAGCGATCACATAGGGTTGTTTGGCCTAGTTTGCTGTGCTCCTCTTTCTCAAACCAGGCTTGCAACTGGCTTTTGGCAGAGTTACAGCAATTACAGCTGTAGCCAAGCTTTTATGGCGGCTCTAATCGCCAGTAGTAGTACATCCGTCATTGTATATTTGGAGCATATATATGAAGATAGTGCTGGCCACACACTACTCCTCTCCATCTGGTAGATGTACTAAGGTCTGCCTAAGCCCTATCTAGTTATTGCCAGAACCCCCGAAAATCGCCATCCGATTGCATAAGTTTAATAATGGTTTGGCGTTTGCTACACAGTTTCATTTATACTGATTCCTAGCTTGTGGAATTTAGGATAGTTATAAAAACACACAAGAAAGTGAATGAGTTTCCTAGCATACGAATCAGACATGTTCACCTGCGTCTTAAGAAATAAACGCCATGTTT
>CM031596.1:21985210-21989629 GCA_018398815.1 Conus ventricosus | reverse complement strand
TTGTGGTTGGGTTTTTTTTGGTGTGGTTGTGTGTGTGTGTGTGTGTTGTAGTTGATTTAGAGTCTGTTCACATTTGGGTGATATTAGACTTTACAGGGGGGGGGAGGGGGCTTTGGGGGAGGGGGAGGGGGACAGGAGGAGGAAAAGGTAAGAATTAATGTCAAGAACAGTACAAATTTAAACATAAACTACACTCTCATAATTATAAAAATATGCTAATTTGAGATTGAAGATAATTTTTGCAACCTCAACAATTTCTGAACTGAAAGACATAGCGTGAACCGGTTTAGATTTCGAAATTTCAATGTTTGCTTTCGAAAAAAGAGCATTTAAAATAGGCAATGGAAAAGTATATGTTCACCAGATAATGGCTAGAACATGCACACGCTATATATATACACACGTATGCATGTTTATGTCGTGCTGTTCGTTTGTGTCTCCTGTTAATTACCTCATTATTAGGTGTAATCTGATGCATCTGCTTTCTCACCAGCCAGTGCCAGATCATGGAATGCATTTGGACTAGTGAGAAATGCGATCTATGGTCGTTTTGTTTCCCTCATGTGTGGTTTGTGATATTCCAATATTTTTTGTGCGTTTCATTCTTCTTAACTGGAAGGGTGAAGCATTAAGCTGGAAGGGTGAAGCATTAAAGCTGGAAGGGTGAAGCATTAAGCTGGAAGGGTGAAGCATTAAGCAGATGGCTACCGCTGTCGGCACAGCCTTGTCTGATTCGCTGAATGGATGTCAAACCGTTAAGCCGCCATGTTAGTGATTGAGGTGGTTATCATTTGTAGGCCTCCTTTTGTCTTTGTTTATTTGTTTGTTTGTTTGTTTCAGGATGGGGCATTTTTGGTATAGTATTCACAGTTTTGACAAGGCCCTGTGTGATTGTGTGTGTGTGTGTGTGTGCGTGCGTGCGTGCGTGCGTGCGTGCGTGCGTGCGTGCGTGCGTGCGTGTGTGTGTGTGTGTGTGTGTGTGTGTGTGTGTGTGTGTGTGTGTGTGTGTGTGTTGTTTGTTTGTTTTGTCAGCTTAGCTACTGTAACAGAAAAGTGCCGCTGAACTAAACTCGGTGGAATGTAGACCAGTAGAACATTGTTGTGCATCGAACTGTTGTATACTGTTTACTACACCCGCACAGCACCAAATGTATCGTGCTGTACAACACTCCTTGTGCTGTACTGTACAGCACTGTGCAGTACTGTTTTTGTCCTGTCCTGTATACGGTACAAAGGTCTGGCCGTGGTGAAAAACAGCCTTGTACACACCAGTCTTGTCGCTGATGCTGACTTCTCTTCTGTCTTTCATGCTGGTTCCATTTTTTCTCAAGACGCTGCTGATCTGGCAAATGCCAGTGACTTGTTCGCTTCTTCCTTGCACATCGCTCTATACCAGCTTCCTTCCTGCCACGCACACTGGGCCCCACACCACCAATGGAAAGTAGGCACCGAAGCGCAATAATGAAAGCGTTTCGAAGCAGAGAATACAGCTGACGCGCTATGAAAATAAATTGATCACAGTCTCACTGACCAGCCAAAACAGGTCTCACTGACCAGCCAAAACAGGTCTCACTGACCACCCAAACAGGTCTCACTGACCAGCCAAAACAGGTCTCACTGACCAGCCATAACAGTCTCACTGACCACCAAAACAGGTCTCACTGACCAGCCATAACAGGTCTCACTGACCAGCCATAACAGATCTCACTGACCAGCCAAAACAGGTCTCACTGACCAGCCAAAACAGGTCTCACTGACCAGCCAAAACAGGTCTCACTGACCAGCCAAAACCAATCGTTTCACGTGTTTTTGTACGGATTCTTCTCGATGATGCCGCTCACAATGAAGCAATCCATGAAGTGACCAGTCACACCTGATGTCAGATTTCAGTCCTGTCCAGACGGGGAAATCGTGATGGTATTGCTTAAGTGCACTAAGTTGATGTATTATTAGTCAGGCTTAACACACCAAGGTTATCTTTGCACTCATACACGCATATGCACACTCATGCGCCCATCAAACATTCGCCTCTCTCTGGGAATGGGATGTCACGCATTTCGTCTCTCTCCTAACACGACTGAGAACAAGAAATACAATTTCTATGCTACTTATAATTAATCATGAACAATCAAATCACACACAATGAAATATCAGAACATAAAAGATCAATACATCCTAATCCCGGTTATAATGAAATGACTTCTTACCTGGCCAGGTTTTCACACACCACAACCACGCTTTCACACCACACCACAGTTCTTGAAAAAAGTCTCTTCACGTCTTCTTCAGCACTGCTTGATGGTGATGCCCTTGGTTGACTGGCTCCAGGCTTCAGGACTGGGTCTTCATGGTCGTCTCTGGGATCTCGACGTCGAACTCTTCTTCTCGTCTTCTTCACCCACCTCTGGGTTCAAATTCAGTTTGTCTGTCTTCACCCACCTCTGGGCTTCAAACTTAGTTTCCTTTTCTTCCAGCTTGTCCCTTTAACTCTAAGACCTTGCTGTCTCTTCTATCTCCCAGACCACGTTTCTCTCGACCCTTTCTCTGTCCTGCTCACTCCTCTCCTCTCTCTCTCTCCTCCGCCTTCTCCCTCTCTCTCCTGGTGTTGTTCTCCCTCACGTTGTTCTCCCTCATTTATATAGGGAGGGAAACAAAGGATTCCCCTCCGGGCCATGCCTTTGTCCACGCTGCTTCTCAAACCCCTAGTTCACAAGTACCCTGAATTCTCCATTCGCTACATTCTTCCACACATCACATTTACACACACCCCTACCTAATTGATTAGCAAACATACACTTAGCCCAGATGGACATCGAAAAATTCCCGCCAACTTCGGTGGTTACTCAACACAGTAATTATCTTAAGGAGGGCTACTACAACCTCCACACGCATTCAGCCAGCCTGACAATAGAACCAACACAGTGACCCACGGCAACACCATCCGAACGACTCCAAGACCCCTGCTCTTCACTGACTGTTTACAAAAGAACCTCAGCTGACCGAGCATTTAGCGCTCACTTGGAACGTCGAGGTCGTAGTGGTTACATCCCTTCCCCTTTCGCCACTGGGCAGGTCCGAACTCTCTCCTAGGTGTTGTTTGTCATCTGACCACGTCGGCCTTCTTTCACACCGTTCGGCCGTGTGCGATGGGTAAGGCACCCTGGTTAATTGGCCTATTACTATAATTGGTCTATTACCTATTTGTATACTACGTACAACGTCCCTTTTGCCTCCAAGCGTCCAATGCCCTTTTGTGAGAGGTTTCACGCTCCTTGACAAGTCCCTAGAAACGCCAGCGGGCTTCTGCGAACAGTTCAGTTCAGTTCAGTTAGGCCGATCTCCCGATCGAGCCTCTGTGACGTACTCCTTCCACTTGCTCCTGTCCAACATAGCGCCTTGATCTCATCGATGTTTTCGAGACCAGTGTCCCTTTGGAGAAGATCAATGAAGTCTGTTGTCTTCCTTCCCCTGTTCGCTCTCCCCCCCCCCCCCCCCCCCTCCCAGTTGGCTGCAAACATCCCTTTTCTTTCGCTTCAATTTGCTTGAAACCAGCTAGAACGTATCTCGATGAGCGGTATGAAACTAGCATGTAACTTGCTGAGCAGTATGAAACTAGCATGTAACTTGCTGAGCAGAATGACACTAGCAGTAACTTGCTGAGGCGTATGAAACTAGCAGTAACTTGATGAACGGTATGAAACTAGCATGTAACTTACTGAGGCAGTATGACACTAGCATGTAACTTGCTGACAGAATGACACTAGCATGTAACTTGCTGAGCAGTATGAAACTAGCATGTAACTTGATGAGCGGTATGAGAAACTAGCATGTAACTTGCTGAGCAGAATGACACTAGCATGTAACTTGTTGAGCAGTATGAAACTAGCATGTAAACTTGATGAGCGGTATGACACTAGCATGTAACTTGCTGAGCAGTATGACACTGGCATGTAACTTGATGAGCGTAATGACACTAGCATGTAACTTGCTGAGCAGTAGACACTACATGTAACTTGCTGAGCGGTATGAAACTAGCATGTAACTTGCTGAGCAGTATGAAACTAGCATGTAACTTGTTGAGCGGTATGAAACTAGCATGTAACTCGCTGAGCAGTATGAAACTAGCATGTAACTTGCTAAACGCTATGAAACTCACATGTCACTTGCTGGGCGCTTATGAACTAGCATGTAACTTGCTGAGCGGCATGACACTAGCATTTAACTTGCTGAGCAGAATGACACTAGCATGTAACTTGCTGAGCAGTATGAAACTAGCATGCAACTTGCTAAGCAGTATGAAACTAGCACATGCGACTTGCTGAGCAGTATGAAACAGCATGTAACTTGCTGACACAATGACACTAGCATGTAACTTGCTGAGCAGAATGACACTAGCATGTAACTTGCTGAGCGGCACTA
>CM031596.1:21970210-21980210 GCA_018398815.1 Conus ventricosus | reverse complement strand
CTC
This sequence comes from Conus ventricosus, assembly GCA_018398815.1. Classification (NCBI taxonomy): domain Eukaryota; kingdom Metazoa; phylum Mollusca; class Gastropoda; order Neogastropoda; family Conidae; genus Conus; species Conus ventricosus. Next base: position 21,980,207 of record CM031596.1, on the reverse strand, counting down.
TTCTCTCCTCTCTTTGGTCTTTCTCTGTCTCTCCCTCTGTCTCTGGTCCTCTCTCTTATCTCTCTCTCTGTCCTCCTCTCTCTCCTCCATCTCCTCCTCTCTCTTCTGTCTCTCCTCTCGTCTCTCTCTCTCTCTCTCCTCTGTCTCTCTTTCTGTTACTCTCTCTTTCTTCCTCTCTCATGTCTGTCTTTGTCTCTCTGTCTCTCTGTCTGTCTGTCTCTCTCTCTCTCCTCCCGTCTCCCTCTCTCGTTCTCTCTCTTCTCTCTCTCTCTCCTCGTGTCTCTCTCTCTCCTCTCTCCTGTCTTCTCCTCCCTCTGGTCGTGTCTTGTCTCTCTGTCTCTCTGTCTCTCTTCGTCTGTCTGTCTCTCCTCTCTCTCTCTCTCTCCTTTCATCTCTCTCTCCTCTCTCTCTCACGTTCCTCTCATTCGTTCTCTCTCTCTCGCTCCTACTATTCCTCCTCCTCTTCTTCCTCTCCCTTTGGCCGGCGATTGTTTCCAGCACGTGTCATTGCTCAGCAAAGAGTTGTGTTGTTTTGCAGGAAAACCCGTTGAACCACCAATGGTAAGAAAATGTAGTGGAGGAGTGGAAAGCGTCCAAAGACGAAAGTACTAAAATGTTGTGCCGACCGGATTAAAGGGCAGATCCTGTGGTGGAGTGGTTGTGGGGTGTGTGTGTGGTGTGTGTGTGTGTGTGTGGTGTGTGTGTGTGTGGCGGTGCTAATGAGGTGGGTGGATGTGTGTGTGTGTGTGTGTGTGTGTGTTGTGTGTGTTGTGTGTGTGTGTGTGTGTGTTAGTTCTTCAATTTAACGTCGTCACTGTAGTGATATTGGACAAATTGGTCAGAGCGCGCGCGCGCGTGTGTGTGTGTGTGTGTGTGTGTGTGTGTGGTGGTGTTGTGTGTGTGTGTGTGTTGTGTGTGAAAATTTCCCCTCTACCTCTCCCCGTTTTCCCTTCGCTGAGGACGAGGAATGCCAAATATTTACTCAAATTTTTAATTAACGTTTGGGGGGGGAGAGGTTGGCGCTGACAAAATATCCTATGCAATATCAAAATGAACGCATACACGCAAATGAAATGCGATGCGGTTTTTTGAAAAAGAAAAACAAAAACAGAAAGACAGAAAATAATCAAATCGCCGTCTCGGTGACTTAGAAAATGTGCTCAGAATATTAATGGGTGAAAACAGTGGGTGTACACAAACCACATGGAGGAGAACCGCATTTTTTGGCTCTCTCTCTCCTCTCTCGTCCTCTTCTCTCCCTCTCCCCTATTCCTCTCCTCCTGTCTCTCTCCTCTCTCTCTCTCTCCTCCTCTGTCTCGCTCTCTCTCTCTCAGTATTCTGACATTCATCCAGCCAATTGGAACAGGTATCCAGTCATCTCTTTATATGCCTCAATAAAATCACGTGCTTGGTGCGTTGTCAGTTTGCAAGATCACACACACACACACACACACACCCACCCACACCAACTCACACACACAACACACACACACACACACTTGACTACGACTGATACCAATTTATTGTCAGATTACCGGGTCAAGGTTGTACTGACAAACACACCCACTCACACACACACACTCACACCCACACACACACACACACACACACATCACATACACACACACGGACCACACACACACAACACACTGACTGACTGACTGAAACCAATTTATTGTCAATTAACTCAAGGTTGTACTACAAACACACACACACACACACACACACACACACACTCACACACACACACACACACACACACACACACACACATCTTCAGCGTCCTAGTCCCCAGCCCACACCCCCACACACCCATCTTTTTTCATTACCTCCACTACTCAACTGGCGCTCGGAGCCTCGCAAACACAGTTGGAGGGTCGTGTGTGTGTGAGTGTGTGTGGTGTGTGTGTGTGTGTTGTGTGTGTGTGTGGTGTGTGTGTGGTGTGGTGCTGTGTGTGTGTGGTGTTGGTGTGGGAAGGGTTGGGGAGGGGGGGGGGCTAGGTATGTATTTACAGCATGTTACTCCAGGCAACAGTGCCAGCCACGTCATTGTACACTCAGGTTAAAGACAGATGGTTTTTATCCTCGCATTTCGATCTGGATCGGTTGGGGGGGGGGGGGGGGGGAGGGGGGGGGGGGCAGGGAGGGGAGGCGTAGGAGGGGGGACGTAGGTCAGGTGTAAATAGTTACCCCCCCGTCCCCCTCCCCCCGCATTCCCCCCGCCCCCCCCCCCCCCGAAGAACTCTGCATCACTTCGTAACCAACAAAATCCGAACGGCCAGTAGGCCTGCACGCACAAGTCCCCACAAACACAAACGCGCGCGCGCACAAACACACACACACCACCGCACGCACACACACACACACACACACACACGCACACACACACACACACACACACACACACACACACACACACACACACACACGCACGGACGCACGCACGCACGCACGCTCGCACACGCGCAACACACACACACACACACACACACACACCCACACACACACACACAGAGTTTCAAGTCATTTGACGTAGTAGTTAGGGATTTGGGGGGTCTGTATATCATCAGAAGAAGCTTAAAAAAAAAGAAAGAAAGAAAAGAAAAAGAAAGTAGCGGCAGTGTCTAAATGCCGTACTACATCGTGCTGCGGTGTGTCGGTTTTGTTCTCTCTTCACCTCACTTGCCTCACTGTCTGTCTGTCAGTCTGTTCTGGCTGGTCCAACCCTGTGCTCCTGTCTCCCCCCTCCCTTTCCCCCCCTAGTCTTCTTGTGGCCTGTCACTGTCTCTCTGTCCTGCTTTTCCTCAACACTTACAGCAGATCCATGAACTCCTTGTTCAAAGAGATGTCCCAACTGACGTGATCTTTTGAGTTTCAGAAAGAGTCAACATTTTTCATCTGATCTGCAGATTTTAACCAAGGAATGACTTGTAGTAACGAAATTTCTGTGTGTTTAGATGGTGTGTTTTTAAAGGGCTTTAAAGGGTTTGTGTGAGTGAGTTGTTGTTTGTTGTTTTTGTTTATTGTTTTTTTTTTCACGACTTTGAGTTGAACTACAACGCGGGGTGACTGCCCTAATATGACTCTTTGCTGTCCGGCTGGTTATAAGCAACATTACCAATCTATCTACCTATCAATCTGCTTTCTCTCCCCCCCCCCCCATGCCCCCCCCCCCCCCAGCTCACCCACCAGCCCACGCCCCCCACTCCTCCCGCTCATGACACGTCTTCCAAAAAGGAAGGCTTGAAAACAAAGCGGCCGGGAGATGACTGGCCCTGCACCAACATAATTACGATTGAACCGCGGAAGTTGGGCAGAGATAGTACGATCTGGAGCTCCAAGGACTGTCAATCGACACCAAAGTCAGGCTCTCAACACCAACATCAAAGCAGTTTCTATTGTTACGGAGCGGAGACCTGAGAACTACATTTCGCCACCACCTCCAAGAAAGTGCGATGTGTTACATAACAACTGCTGCGCAAGATTCTCACGCAGCCGGTGGCCAGACACCATCAACAACAACGACTCTGAGAGAGAACAAACCAGCCTGCCCGCAGAACAGGTAAATCAAGAAACGACGTTTTTGGGCTTGGATTGGACATTCCCTGCGGAAGCCTGCAAGCAACATCACCAAGAACAAGCCCTAACTGGAACCCCCCAAGGAAAAACGAAAAAGAGGTCGGCCAAGGAACACCAGGGAACGCAGTGGATCTGGATGCAGACATCAGGAACCATGGGGATGACTTGCAACCACCTTGGAGACAAAAGCCCAGACAGAGATGCCTTGAGGTCCTGGTTGGCGGCCTGTCCCCAGGAGGGGTAATAGGCGAGATGATGATGATGATGATGATGATGATGAGGATGATGACTGAGGGGGTACTCAGGGGTTGAGACAGGGGAAGTAATTACATGAGCTGAGGATGTAGGAAGGAGTAGTTCAGGGGGTACGAGGTTGAGACAGGGGAAATAACTGCTTGTTGTTGAGGCACATTGGTTCAAGCGAGAGGTTTGCAATGCTGTTATCTTTGTAGGTAAGACTCTTCTTTCAAAACATTTCCTTCTTTCCATTCTTTTTCTTTCTTTCATAGTATTTGTTCTTCCTTCTTCTTTCCGTCTTTTTTTCTCATATATGTTTGTATCTCTTCCGTCCAAAGACATTATCTCCTCCTCACACTTCTTCCTTTCTTCCAAACGACTCCTTGAAACCCACCCCAAACTAAACCTCTCTCTTCTCATACACGACACACACACACACACACACACACACTCACACACACTTACACACACACACTTACACACACCACAACATCGCACACGCACACACACACACACACACACAAACACACACACACACACACACACACACACACACTAGCAAACACGCACAAACACACACACACACACACACACGCACACACACTTTACACACACACACACGACACGCACACACAAACACACCACACACACACACACACACACAACACACACAAACACACTCACTCACACACACCGTTCAATGCTCGTCTGGAGCTAATTATTCTGGGGTGGTACTGTTTTCCACTTCACCGTGTTCTTCTTCTCCCAAACGCGCACGAATGCTATTCTCCAATATTCACCCGCTTCCCTTCCCACTCACCGCCCCCCCTCGCCCCCCTCTCGCCCCCTTCCCCCCCCCCCCCCCCATTCCTCTCTCCTCCGAACCCCAAAATTCAGCCTTGTCGGACGTTATCTTACCAAGCCCTGTTCGAACTGTTATTTTTCGTCTGCATTTGAAGGCGCCTCCCCTGTGTAATGTATGTACGGGTGTGTGCGCGCGCGCGCGTGTTTGTGTGCGCGTGTATATATATATATATATATATATATAATGTGTGGTGTGTTGTGTGTGTGTGTGTGGTGTGTGCGTGTGTGTGTGGTGTGGTGGTGCGCACGAGCGCTTGGGGTGTGCGTGTGCGTGTGTATGTGCGTGTGCGTGTTCTGTTTGTGTGGTGTGTTTTGTGTGTGTGGTGTGTGTTCGGTGTGTGAGGTGTGTGTGTGTGGTGGTGTGATGTGAGAAGAGAGAAGAGAGAGAGAGAGAGAGTAGAGAGAAGAGAGAGAGAGAGACGGACATTCAGAACAGTGACAAACATCTATTCTCAGGCGGAGAGGAAGAAGGCGGGAGAGAATGTGTGTCTATATTCACATTCCCCGTTTTCGAAACCATTACGTTCGACTCTTGCTTTTCTTTTCCTCCTACCAGCGATGTGTGTGGTTGTAGGGTGTGTGAGTGTGTGTTGAGTTGTGTGTCTGCGTCGGTGCGTGCGTGCGTGCGGTGCGTGTGTGTGTGTGGATGTGTGTGAGGTGCGCGCGTGCGTGCGTGCCGTGCCGGGTAGCGTGTGTGTGTGTGAGTGGTGTGTGTGTAGTGTTGTTGTGAGTGTGTACGCGCGCACACACATGTGGTGTATACGTGTGCATCTGTATCTCCATGTAATTGGGGGAGAGAGAGGAATGGGGGTTGGAAACGTGTATACATTGCAATAAAATTTCTGCACATCTCTCTCTTCTCCGCTCTCTCTTCTCTCTCGAGTCCCCTCTCTCTCTCTCCTCTCTCTCTCTCTCTCTGTGGGGGGGGGGGAGAAGGAGGGGGAAGGGGGGGGGTAAAGCTCATCTGTCTGCAAAGATCGTGCCAACCCCGTTTTTGTAGGTGGTACAGGTCAAGGGTTTTTTCTTCCTCACCTTTTCCAATCACACCTTTTTCTGCTGATCATGAATCATGTTCCGGTTCTCCCCCTGATGCGAATCGTACGAACGTTATTGTTTTTGTTCGCTTTTTTGGAGAGAGAGAGAGAGCGAGAGAGGGGGGGAGGGGGGAGGAGAGGGGTGAAGGGGAGATCATGTGGCAGGGAAAGGGACCGGGGGAGTGATGGTGGGTGGGTGGGGGGGGGGGGGCGCAGAATGGAGAGAGGGGGGAGGAAGTGGGGGGGGGTTGTTGTCAGCAGGTATTCATACCTTTTGATCACCCGAGGTTAATATAGACAACGCGGCGAGACTCTCGTGTTGTTGTGACGTACGGTAGGCTGTGTCGCAAAAGACCATGCAGCGTGTTTTACAGTGAAACCAACTCGGCAGCGATCCGTGATAGCGTTTACCGTGGGAGAGCTTCTCGCATTCGTGCCGATTTCTTTTCTTGCTGACTTCACCGAGACATGGAGATGTTATGCGGCTGTCCGCCTGTGTGATGATGAAGGAGGAGGAGGAAGGAAAAGGAGGAGATCGTGTGGACAAACTGGTGTATGAACTGCCAACACCATCATTTTGTCGTTGTTGCCTGGCTTTTGGTTGGTGATGGGGTAACCAGCCGGATGATACAGCCATACAGGGGTGCAGTCCGGGGTCTGTTTTCTCTTCGTTTCTTGCCATCGGGACGGCCGGTGAAGTCAATATTGAAGTAGCAATATAGCGCGTGGTGGTGTGTGTGTGTGTTTGTGTGTGTGTGTGTGTGTGTGGTGGGTGGGGTGGGGGTGGAAGGAGGAGATGGAGATAGGGCTTAGAGAGAGAGATTGTGTGTGTGAGAGAGAGAGAGAGGAAAGAGAGAGAGAGAGAGAGAGAGTGAAGAGAAGATAGAATAGAAGGAGAGAGAGAGACAGACAGAGAGATAGAAGGAAGAGAGAGACAGAGTCGTGTGGTGTGTACGTGCGAGCATGTGTCTTTTTTTGTGTATATGTGTGTGTGTGTGTGTGCTGTGCGCAATGTGTGGGGAGTTGTGTGTGTGTGTGTGTGTGTGTGTGTGGTGTGTGTGTGAGAGAGAGAGAGAGAGAGACAAGACAGACAGAGGAGGAGAGACAGAGGGAGAGAGACGACAGACCGACAGAGTGTTTGTGTGTGTGGGTAGGTACGTGCGAAGCATGTCTTTGTGTGTGGTGTGTGTAGTGTGTGTGGTGTGTGTGTAAGTGTTGGTGTTGTGTGTGAGTGTGTGTTTGCATGCATGTGTGTGAGTGTGTTGGGTGTGATGTGTGTGTGTGTGTGTGTGTGTGTGTGGTGTGTGTGTGTGCGCGCGCAGTGTGTTGTTATGTGTTATGCTATGTTAACGTCATTTTGTCTTTGTGTACTAAGCGAGAAAGGAAGATAGAGTCAGACAGAGGAACAGCGACAGAGAATGTTCTCGCCTTGTACTGTGGGAAGGCTAGGTTTACTGTGTCAGATGGTTTTACCTCAGTTTCAATAACAGGCCACCATCAAACTCAACAATTTAATGAGAACAAAAAGACGAGCATAGACAACACACTGGATTTTTTTTCACCACTCATTTGAAGTGTTTTTGACGCAGGTGTTTTTTTTCGCCCTTGTGCTCTGTGTTCCTCAGGGGCCGGGTTGTGATAACAGTGTTACTTTACTCGATTTCTCGTGACAGCACTTCTCTCGCCTGCTCCTGCTCCTTTCCATTTTGGGGGGCCCATAAGGAATAGGGCGCGAGCGCGTGCACAGAAAGACACGTACCCCCACACATGACACAAACACACACACATGTACGCAACGCACAACCACGCACTCACACACACACACACACAGACGCACGCACCACGCACGCACGCAACGCACACACATACACACACCACGCACGCACGGCACCACGCACGAACACACGCCGCGCACACACACACACACACACACGACACACACACACACACACACACACACACCCCACTCGCGCACTACCACACACACACCCACCCACGCACACGGGCACACAACACGACACACGCACCGACACACACACACACGCACGCACACACACCCACACACACAACACACACACACACACACACTCACACACACACACACACACACACCTCCCTCTCCTCTCTTTCTCGTCTCTCTCTCTCTCTCTCACTCTCTCCTCTCTCTCTCTCTCTCTCTGACAAACCATCTCGCTGTCGAATTGAATTAATTTAGGGGCTTCTTTATCTCTCTCTCTCTCTCCCTCTCTCCTCTCCCTCTCTCTTCCTCTCTCTTCTCTCTCTCTCTCCTCTCTCTCTCTCTCTGTCTTCTCTGTCACACACACACACCCACACCCCACACACACAACACACACACACACACACACACACGTATCTCGCCACTTGACTGGCCGTTTTGATTCCTCCTAATGTTTCCTGCAATTTCTTGGTGTGAAGCAGACACACCTGTCGTAAACTGTCCCCTCCCTTTTAATCCCACTTTTTGCCAGAGCACGCAGATGGGCTGGATACAGCAAGTTGTCGAAACGAAGCGATGGCGTAATGAATCCATCGACGTCTGAGGGCTTTGGAAGGGGAAAACTGGCGTTCATGTCAAACTCGTTTTTTACCGATCTTTGGCTCCAATCCCGTGTGTTTTACAGGCGTATATTTCGAAACAAGCCATAGTGTGTTTGCATTTTAACAATGATTTGTGAGAAGAAGAAGAAGAAGAAAAAAAAAAAGTACTTTAAAAAGAATTGTTCTGTTTCCGGCCAACGCAAGAGACAAACAAATTACAAGACAAAGCAACGACGCGTTTTTCGACCTGTTTGGTCCCAGTTCAGGGAAGACAAACCACATTCAAGACTATGAAAACGAGGGAAATGGCGAACAATCACTGACCTCCTCGAGTTGGCGCAAAATTAATGGGATGAGGTGTGAGGTGTTGTGTTTTTTTCCTTTTTTTTCTTTTTCCCCAATTACTTCTTGATGGCGGTCTCTTCTTTGCCTTCGGTAACAACAAAACGTCACAAAACGGTTCTAGGAAAGGCAGAGGACAATGTGAACGTTACGGCTTAGGCGGTGGTTATGCTGACCCGTCGACTAGATCGGCCGACAGTTAGAACGTCCCGTCAGCTGAACGGAAAATGTGGTATAGCTGAACCGTCGCGGACACGCAGACACACGTGCCAAAGCCACTGCCACAACACAGAGAAAATGGCAAGGAAAGAAGAAGCGGTGGGTGGTGGTGGTGGGGGAGAAACGACAAAAAGACAGAAGAATTCGTCCGGGATTTTCTGGTGCATCCCATAAACAAACTGCGACCCATGCATGGTGTTTATCATAAACCTTATGCCTCAGCCGTGGAATGTGAGGATAAGTTTTGTGGGCATATTTAGAATGAAAACCAACGCGTCGTTCCTCGTCCATAGTGCATGTTGGACAGGAAAGGACCCGAAGGGACGTTACTCATCCAAAACATCTATCACGAGTTTTTGGTCCCTTCATCACCCGTTCAACCGTCCAGAACGGAACGGTTTGGCAACGACCGTCCGATCGACGGTGGATAAACTTGACGGGTCCAAGACGGCTCAGTATAACCACGTTCACACCGTTCTCATTAAGCCCAGAGAAAGATTTGCTGAAACTGCCGTCAGTTGACGGCCGTCTAATTGACGGCGTCTAGTAGACGGTCCTATAACCACCTGCCTTACACGTGGGAAACTGGCGTATGTCTTTCGGTAAGCAAACGACGATTGAGGACATGATGATGTCCTCATGACAAACCGCGTTTCCCAACGCTTTTGACTTCACGTGGCGGGAGCTGTGATTGGTGAGCGTGTTTCTGAGAGTTTTGGGATTCTTTGTTGCGATCGCCTAAACCTTGAGGTGGTGGATCATTTTTCTTACAACGCTCTGTGCCCCCACAATGACAGTGGAACTCTTTCCCGCAGGACTGTCCCACACACGAAAACTAAGGGCAGAGACCTGCTGCCAATTACACACGCGATTGAGGAAAAGCTTATGGGTCACTGGGGGGTCCTCCGCATACAGCTGCCTTCGTCAGTGCTGCTCTGGGGTCCTGTCGGAGTGAATGAAGAAGAAGAAATAACGCTGTGGCGAAGGGTGCTAGTGATGCAATGACCGACTATAGAGGACAATATCTGAGTCTAAGTAAGCCATCGCTTCATGCCGTTGGACGTTGGGGAGAACGTTGGGCGTGCCCATCTCCCCTCTCTTCCTCTCCTCTCTGAGTATTGTGTGTGTGTTCTGCTGACATGGGTTTTCATGTGTCCGTGCAC
>CM031596.1:21962710-21965210 GCA_018398815.1 Conus ventricosus | reverse complement strand
AGTTAGAACTAGGGCATTAGGGAGAGCGTAGATCTTCGTCAACGTCGTGAATTCGCCCTTTAACCCGGCCCTTTACTATGATTTAACGGGTTTGTTCAACGGCCACATTCCATCTTTCGAGTAAGTTTCGTTGGAACCAGTTCGATGAATGTGTGTGTGTGTGTGTGTGTGTGTGTGTGTGTGTGGTGTGTGTGTGTGTGTGCTGTATGTGCCGTGTGTGAGTATGTGTGTGTGTGTGTGTGTGTGTGTGTGTGTGTGTGTGTGTGTGTGTGTGTGTGTGTGTGTGTGTGTGCATGTGTGTTGTGTGTGTGTGTGTGTGTGTGTGTGTGTGTGTGTGTGTGTGTGTGTGTGTGTGTGTGTGTGTGTGTGTAACCTGACGATAGAGATCAGCCGACCGACGCAGGTGAACACGTCATACGTTTGGCAGAGGCAGCGCACTGGGGCAGCCCTAAAGGCCGTTCTTCACTGAACGAGCTTGTCCATCGCAAACCCAGCTCGTCCCGTCCGCCATCTCGGTGATCCGTCTTCGTTCTTCATCGCCCCGATCTTGCAGTGTGCGATCCGGGATCGGTGGGGTTTCAGAATTCCAGCTGAGCCCGCTAGCTTCGTGGTAGAAAAAGGATCGGCCGACATGTTTTGAAAACTGGTTGGGCTTGCGCAAAGGGAAATAACCGTGTGACATCTTATATAACGGAGAAAAAAAAAATGTGACAAAGTTTCTGAGATGGAAATTAGTTTGTGGTTGATTGCGCTAAATTTCCATTCACGGTTCGTAAGTAAATATTTTCGTTCGGAACCCCCGAATGTGCAAGTGTACATTGCTTTGCAACAACAACAACAACAACAAAAAAGAATACTTTTCGGACAAAGATAGTGTTATGATCGATTTCACGGCCAGTTCAAAACATGTCCAAGTTCAGCAGGCCCTGCAATGTGTCTTGTCGAGCACCTGTGAGCAGGTGGTGTTACCTCCCTTGAGAACAGATCGTTCAGACTTCAGCAACAGTTTTTGCTTCCTCGGGAATGTGCAAACTAGATCGTGGAGGGCGGACTTAGGGCAGGAGAGAGTGTACGGTTCTGTTTCATTCGTGACCTAGATTGGCGAACCAGTGGTTAGTTCTCTTAAGAACGGCCTCTAGTAAAGTAGTCTTAACGATAACAAAGTCAATCGTTTATAATGCAATCCGTCCGAACCAAAAACTTAACATGAGTTGCAAGTATAATTATTATTACTATCATTATTATTATTATTATTATTATTATTGTTTGTAATTATTATTATTATAGCTCAGCCAAACACAGAAAGCCTTTTTTTATGACTGTCCAACGTATACAGTGGAAGAAAGCCCGTCGCATCATGATCAGATCAGATCATGGAAAAGGATTGCATCGTGACAAAGAAACAAAGCAGTGACGACATGGTAGCTGAACTATTGACGTGCCACACAACACTAGGCTGTGTTGAGAACAGCACCAGATATTGTGACCCTTGATTTCTTACTCTCCAATTAAGAAGAATTTGTACAAAAAGATCACACACACACACACACACACACACACACACAACACACACACACACACAAATAAATCCCACAACAATACAATTTCTTAAAAAGATAGTTTTTTCATTCGACCAGCTCGTAATGTCCACTCTGGATAGAGTACGATTTTCGCTATCTAGTGGTCAGTTGACCAGGGGAAAAAAAAAAAAAGCAGACGTGTCAGAAATTGTCATCGGAACCAACAAATAAAGAGTTTGTTGAACAAAGATCGGACGATGGTCCACAAAGACAGAAAAACAGTAGAGGACTGTACAAAGAAAGACCAAAAGAATAAATAAGTAAACAGATGCATTGACTAAATAAATGAAATGAGAAGGCCGAGTCAAAGAGAGTGAGGGAAATGAGGAAACTGCCAGGAACCGAACCTCCATGAGATGCTGTAGCTGTTTGCATTGAAAGATCTCCCTTGCATCCCCCCCACTGTGACGGTTTAATATCAAATTCACGTTCAACTGAATCCACAATCAAAAGAAATGGGATAGGACAGAAAGGAAAAGAAGAGAGAAATGAAGAAGCACAAGAATATAAACATTGAAACAGAATTTTAAAAAACCCCTAAAGCAAGGTTCTTAGCTATGGAAACAGACGATAGATGAGGTCATATAGACAGCTGGGGTCAGCTGGGTTTTTTTTTTGCTGCGGGTGTGACTGTGCAACTCAGGGGCCGCCGCTCTTTCACATCATACAAGGCAGTTAACACCCCCTACTCACCCCCCTCCCCCTTTATCAAGTCCCTCTTCCCAGGCCCACCCACACGAACAAAACGCTACCTGTGATTCACACGAAAAAGGGACAGGATGGAGAGGGAGGAGCGGGGCTTGAGGAGTGGAGGGGGTTGGGAGGCGGGGGAGGGGGGGGGGGGTGGTGGGGTGAAGAGAACCGTCAGACCAGGTACCGCGTTTCTCACCTGCCGCCACAGATCTGCCCCTAGCCGTCGG
>CM031596.1:21945210-21957710 GCA_018398815.1 Conus ventricosus | reverse complement strand
CCGCTACACCCACCTTGTGGCTTGCCCTGGCTTCCCTGCACACTCCCTGCACCAGTGCACCTCCAGGACAAACCGCAAGCGCCGCCTTGCCACAGCTGCGCTAGTGCGTGGGGTCAGGGGGTCCCGTCGGGACCCGTTCCCTGCCCAGCAGGAGGTGAGTGTGGCCACCACGTCAGCCAGTGACATGAGCCAGTTCCACAGGATCCCCCCCTTCCCTGTTTCTGAGGGACGTCTTTGTGTTGTGAGGGCCCCGCCTCTCCCTCCACGTCTGGATGGACCTGTACAGGCTGTGAGGGTCCTGCCATGACTTGAGGGACGTCTTTGTGCTTGTGACAGACCCACCTGCACACGTCTGGATGGACCTGGTGACGCTGTGAGGGCCTGCCATGTCCTGAGGGACCGCGCCGTGTCCTGAGGGACGGTCATGCTGAAGTTCGTCCACACCAAACCACCCAGAGCCAGGTCCTCGTCCCCTGCCTCACCGCCTGCTGTCTCCAGCCTTGACCACCCGGCCGCCGCCGCCCGACCCTGGGACCGCTCCTCCCCGCACTACCCACCTCGTCCACCCGGCACAGCGCCACCACGACAGACCCTACCCGCCGCCTCTCCGCACGCCCTCCCCCCAGCCCTCCTCGCTTCAGGAGAGGTCTTACTCCCCGTCCCCTCTCCTCCAGTTCTCCCATGGCGACAGGTCTCAGCCCCTTACCCCTTCCCACCCCAGTCCAGACCCCCCAGGGCTGAGGTAGCGACCCACCGGCCCCCACCCCACCACGCCAGGGTTGAGAGAAGTGGACGAGAGTCACCGGGCTTTTGTCCAGAGTCCGGCCAGCGTGTGGCGGGTCCAGTCAGGATCGACAGTGACTACGACCAGTTGAGGGTTCCAAGCCCCCAGGCTCACAGCGACAGAGGTAGAGGTCTGCATGTGGGCGTTGTCAGAACGCCCAGTTACAGCATACCTCCTCAAGGTCCTCGGGGATTGGAAGCGGACTACAGTCAGGCGGAGTCGGCGAGAACGCCCGTTGTTCGTGACAGGGAGAGGGCGAGCGGGAGGGTTCTGTTTCCCTCCGATTCTTCCGAGGAACATGTCGGGCGTTTCCCTGTGATCGAGGAGGAGGAGGGGGTAGGACGGCCACAGGCCATCCCTCAAGGTCAGATCCTCGTTTCTGACAGACACGGACCACCTCGGCCTGATGTGCCCGCGACGGTTCACCGTTCTGTGAGAGAGGACGTGGGGACAGTCAGACGACCGGAACCACTTGGGCCAGAAGGACACGTCCTGTGGGACAGGCCGCCTCTCCCGGCCGTCAGACGGCATCCCAGTGTGGAGAGACACAGAACCGAGTCTCCTGGCCCGGGCCTGTGGTCTGTGAGGGAGGGAGACCTTTCCAGGCAGCCTAGCGTAGGACACCCGTTCCCCCAAACCCACCCACCCAGAGAAGCTCACCATCACCTGTCTCATTCCAGCCCCGTTCACGTGACCGGGACCGACGTCGACCTTTACTTCTCCAAGCCAGGGAAATTCCCTGTCACCGACAGTGACCGAGAGAGTTCCAAAGCCTCCTCGGTCAGGGAAAGGCACGTGCGCATCGCTCCTCACCCAGCGGAGATTTACATAGGGTCACGTGATTCTCACTTATCAGTGTCAGACAGGGTTGACTCTCCCTCAGTGAAATCCTTGCATTCGATCCTCTCCAAGCACCCCAAAGACAGGGACCACCGCATCAGATCATCATCCTCCTCCAGAGACGAAACTGACGTGGCAGTTGTGACGCCATCAGGCCTCAGTGACGTCAGACAGACGAGAGAAGGACAGACGTCAGGCAGCGTCCAGTCAAGGACGTCAGCAGAGCCCTCTGTCAGGACAACCGATTTCAGGCGGTCCCCCTCTTTCCACGAGAAGCCCGGCAAGAAGGCAGCACGGGAGGAGGAGGAGAAAGGCCGGGAGGGGGGCAAGAAGGGGAAGAAGGCGGGGAAGGGGAAGAAGGAAGGGGGAGGAGGTGGAGAGAAAGGCTGGAAACCCAAGCTGCTGTTCTCTGGCTCCTGGCTGCACGGTCCTTCACGGCACCGGATCTTTGCCTCCAAGAGGGCTCAGCCTCAGCCTCAGCCTGCAGTATGTATGGTTTCCTCTTTGCTGCCTAGTCTCCTAGCTCACAGCGACTGCAGTGTGTATGTGATGTACAGCCTTTCGCCTCTCCGTCTCTAGGCTTGTAATAAATAAAGCATGGCACTCTCACTTACGCATCTCCAGCCTTCGGCGCTAGTCGTAGTTCACGTCACGACACTATGTATCAACTTGTGATCTTTGTGCATGGCGTCCTCCGTATCGCTTTCGTTTCTTGTCGTAGAGAGCTCTGCACTGCAGTATCTATCAACTTTGAGTGTAGTGTTAGTAGTGCATGGCACTCCATAGTGTGTGATGTTGTCTTTGTGGTTTTTTGCCTGTGTGCACGGCACGTTGTACGACTTGTGTCTCTGTCCACCCACACACTGTGTTGGTGTCCCTCTGTGTCTCTGCACATCTCGGCTTCAAGTATATAGAGTGACATGTGTGTACAGAAGCTGCGTTCTTCTTCAGCTTCGTGTTAGCGTGTACATGCGTCGTGCAACATTTGCATTATTATTTATGTTTGTTCAGTGAAGAAGTATCTCTTTAGTCAGATCTTGAGTTTGAATGTAAAGCCGTTTGTGTCATTATGGAACTGGTGTGTGGTGTGTGTGTGTGTGTTGGTGTGTGTGTGTGTGTGTGTGTGTGTGTGTGTGTGTGTGTGTGTGTTGTATGCTCTCTCCCTCTCTCTCTCTCTCTCTCTCTCTCTCTTCTCTCTCTCTCTCTCTCTCTCTCTCTGCGTGTGTGTATGCATGATGTGTGTGTGTGTGTGTGTGTGTGTGTGTGTGTGTGTGTGTGTGTGTGTGAATCTTGACTTTTTCTTTTCCTCCTCAGTCTACAATCCTATGTGTTGTACATGTCTTTCTCCATATTTCGTTACATGCAGTTTTTTTTTATGTACTGTTGGATTTATTAACACACCTTCCAAAAGACTTTTTGTCTTTTCCCCATTAACTACATAGAGGGAAAAAAAAACACGTTGTTTTAGGATCTGGAAACCCAACTACACCTGGAACCCGTTTGCTTTTATTACGGTCACATCAGTCATCATCTGCTTTAACCTGTCGTTTGTCTGCCGTGTTTTATTGAGGTGACATCTGAGTGACCCGTTGCCTCAACATGATTTCTTTCTTTCTTTTTTTTCTGCTTTTTTCTTCTTTCTTTTCCTTGTTTGTTTGTCTGTACCGTTCTGTGTTTCTTAATATTAGGTGTGTGTTTCAGTCTGTAAGGTCTTTTTGTCAGATTATTTTCAGAGCTATCCGCTGGGTGTGTGTGTGTGTGTGTGTGTGTGTGTGTGTGTGTGTGTGTGTGTGTGGTGTGTGTGTGGTGTTTGTGTGTGTGTGTGTGTTAGTTCTTTAGTTTAACGTCTATTCACTATAAGTGTTATTAGACGGGGGAAAAAAACAAAAAAAAACAAAAAAAAAACAACAACAAAACAAAAACAAAAACAAAACAAAAAAAAAAACATATGATTATGTGTGTGCATGTACGTGTACGTGTGTGTGTGTGTTGTGTGTGTGTGTGTGTGTGTGTGTGTGTGTGTGTGTGGTGTGTGTGTGCCTGTGTGTGTAAGGGGGGGGGGAGAGGGTGCAAGAGAGAGAAAAGGGGATTGTGTTAGGGACAAGAGGGGAAGGTTGGGATGCGTGGTAAGATAGGTAGATATTTACTTATCTAGCCTTTAGTGTATGTTGATCGGGGAATTAAAGTATATCAAATGAAACAAGTTTAGTAGAATTGGAGCATAATGCAGGGGATGGGTGGGGAGGAGAAAATTTGCTGGTGGGGATGGGGGTCATCAGGTGGAAAGGAAGACGGAATAGAGGGAGTGGGAGGGTGGGGGTGGGGGGATGACCATATATATCATATAATCGTAACTCTTTTATATCAATGTCGTACAACACAACAGTTTTAGTTTAATGTACATCAGAGATAGATACCAAGTGGACTGGAATTAAAGATTTCAGAGAACACGCAAAGTAATGAGTGATTATTTAAAATATTTTCAGTGGATACTGGTGCACTGGTTGACAACTGGTCTGTTAACTTTATCTTAGGAACAAAGTGCCTAACTCCTGGGCAGTGAAGAAGTAGGTGGTTTACACTTTATTGTTTGCCACATACGCAATGTATATTTTTAGAGTACTTTGTTCTAAAAGCATTTAATCGAACCTATACATCAAACTAATAACATGTCTGGAATGCATTACAGATAAATTGTTTAAAAAGGATTTCGGATTCGCTGCATTCTTTACTTGTACACAGTGCTGGTAATACTGACTATTTGTTTTCTTGTGCAGTTCAGCAACCTGATTTTGAGACACTTTTTCTATGCGCTGATTAATTCATGCAGATCTAGTCGAATGTCGAGATGCTGTGACCCTTCTTTATTTTTTGCTGCCCTTTTAGCCGCATGATCTGCCCACTCGTTTGGGGTGATTCCGGAGTGAGAGGGAATCCAGCAAAAGGTAATACTGGTACCCTTTAGAGACAACTCATGAATAATATGTTTTATTTCAATAGTCATTTCTAGTCGTTTTTTATGCCTCGGGATTTAATGGCTTGTAAAACAGACTTTGAGTCCACACAGAATAAGATTTTGCATGTATCCGTCGAAAGATCTACAATGTAATTTAATGCCATAAGTATGGCTACAAGTTCAGCAGTAAAAATGGAATAATGTTTACCAATGTAGTATCGTTTTTTCTGTTTTTAATGAGGGTATTACAAAAGCTGCACCAGTATTTCCATCATCAAGAACTGATCCATCGGTGTATATCTTTAGATAGTCTGTATACTTACTTTCCAAGTGGGAATCAACTAAACATTTTAATAGGTTAGGGGAATGGTTTTTGAATAAATCTGTGTGATCAATGTCAAATATTGGTTGATTTTGTTCCCATTCTGGAAGTGGAGAAAAAAGGTTTAATTGCAACATTTTTTCCCGTTCAGCTCTGTATTACAGATAATATCTGAGGCAAATGTATTGATGGACTTCAACGACTGTATTGTTCTAGCTCTTTTTGCAAAGTCAGTTTCTGAATTAAGATTTGTTTCTTTTTGTGAAAATGTTTCATAAGCAGAAGTTTTAAGGATAAATTTCGCAGCTGAGGCTTTTCTTTGTTCATCGAGGGTAGAATACCTGCTTCTGTGTAAGTTCCTAAAATTGACGCGTGTATTGGTACACCCAGAGCAAGTTTGTAAGCTTTAGAATCTATGCTCTGCAGTTTCTTTAACAAGTGCGCTGGAGCGCTGAAAAAAACCTCCTGGCCATACGTCAGCCGTGACGTACAAGGGAGGTAGCGAGAGATATTAGTGCCTTTGTGTCCTGTCCCCATGCTGTCTGCTTATTACCTTCAAAAAGTTAAGACTTTTTCTAGCTTTGTTTGTTATGTATCGATGTGGTAATTCCACGAAAGTTTTGAAGTGAGGTAGACGCCAAGAAATTTGACAATTTGTGTATATTTTATGATTGCACCATTAATCGTGAATTCAGGTAATTTATTTGGGTCATAGCCTGAATTAAACAGCATGATTTTTGTTTTTTCCAATGATAATGTAAGTCCATTTTCTATCATAAAGTTGTTGATTTTATTAAGTTCACGCTGATGCACTTTCTTTGTATAGTTCAAAGCCCTGACTGGAGTTCTACGTTTCATTGTCACCTTCATCCACAAACAAATATCATCAGCAAACTGAGCTAGAGTGGTATCTTTGGACAAGTCTTTCGGAAGATCAGCTAAAAGGATGTTAAACAAAATTGGAGAAATAACCGATCCTTGGGGCAGACCCATACTTAGCTGTCTGGGGTTTGAATATGAATTTCCAAGCTTACCTGTATAAACCTATTAGATAGAAAGCTGGCTATGTAATTGTACGTGTTACCTGTTATGCCTATGTGTTTAAGTTTATAGAGAAGGCGAGTGTGCCAAACTTGATCGTATGCTTTTCGGACATCAAAAAATGTCGCTAGTATATTTTTTCGCCTTGCGAACTGCTGCTTTACTTGGTTGTTAATTTAACGAGATGTTCAGTTGTAGATCTGCCTTTTCGAAATCCAGCTTGGTTGACAGGTATTACTTTATATTTTCGCAGTAATGAACTAGTCTATTTAAAACAATCTTTTCCATTAGTTTGCATGTGTGGGATGTTAAGGCGATTGGACGATAGCTGTTTTTATCTGCTCTGGGCTTTCCTTGTTTGTGTATTGGAATAATGATTGAGTGTTTCCAGACGAGAGGGATATTACCATCAGACCAGCATTTCTGTAGAAGAAAACGAAGAAATTCTATAACATTATCTGGCAAGTGTTCCAGCATTTCATTTGAGATTCCGTCTAAACCAACGGATGCTTTCTTCTTAAGACTTGAAATACATTCTTTTACTTCGTACAATGTTATATCAGCATTTATATACGATCCATCTATATTATTTGTTTCTCTATGTGTTCTATTTTTTTCTTGATTTTCTCTATATCTCCTGCCTTTCTCTGAGAGTCCAGTATTTCTACTATAATTTGCAAACATTTCAGCAAATTCTTCAGCTTTTTCTAGATTTGTAGGTATATCTGTGTTGTCCAGTTTGATAGGACACTGTGGCAAGTTAATTCCATTCTTCATAGTTTTTAGTTTTTCCCAGACTTTTTGCATGTCCTTGTGATTTGATACTTCATTTATGCAAAAAATAGACCAATATTGCCTTTTTGCTTGTGCATTAACCATATTGGCTTTGTTTTTTGCTTTTTTCATCTCTAAAAGATTTGGGACAGACTTATCTCTTAAATATATTCTAAATTTTGATATCTTTTCCTCCTTTGCTTCTTCACAAGCTTGATTCCACCAAATATTACCCGAATGCTTGTGAGATCTTACTGACTTGCACCGCGGGATAGATTCATTTGCAGCATCTAGGACCGCATTTGTAAATAAAGTATATAAGCTATTGACATCTTTGTTGTTTGCGTCATTAACTTCAAATGTAGAAAGTAAACTTGAAAATGTATCCCAATTTGCAAGTCTATAGTTATACTTAGGTACTTTGTCCTTGGTTGGATCTGTTGATTGAAATTTTTTAGTTTCAAAACAAGTGACAATAGGTAAATGATCACTATGTAGGTTGTCATCAAGTGTATTCCAGCTGCAGACCGGTGCCACATCTGGGGACACTAAAGTTAGATCGATGGCACTCGCTCTGTGACTAGATTATCAGGAATACGAGTTATTCGACCATCATTAAGGAGATAGAAGGAAGCATCAACAATATTTTCAACGAAACGATTACTTGTAATTGATTAACAGTCCTTCTCCCAAAATGGTGAATGTGCATTGAAATCTCCTACAATGAGGAATTTTTTACCTTGGTCCGTCTGGAGTGTTCGAATCCACTCTGTGTTAGAATCATTTGGACCCTGTGGTAGGTAAACAGATATGACTGTTAAGAGTGAAGAGTTCAACTGAACTGTCACGGCACAAGAATTAAGATTGGGAATATTTGGTGGAATAGGGTTAGGGCATGAAGTGTACTTTACCCCTTCATGAATATATATAGCTGTACTGATTTCCCCATCGGTATCTATCTTCTGATGTATAGGGGGAAAATAGTAGTTTTTTAATTTAGGTAACTTGTCTCTTTTAACGTTTAGAGACTGAAGAGCTAAAAGTTGGTATTCATGGTGCGACAGGTGTTGCACGAGGTGATCCAAGTTCGTACTGATGGAGCGACAGTTCCATTGGAATACGCTGAAGTTACTTTCCGCAGACATCAACTAAATCTTTCACAATCTGATAAGTTAACAGGAAATAAAATAATAATTATGATAATGATAACGTCACTATTATCTAAGGGGGAAAAAATGGCACGTGCAGTCAAAAATTAGCCGACAAAAATCACAGCAGTTATTTGCGCGCAACGCAGTCTAAGGGCACAGAGGTAAGTGAATTTGCAAGTGTGCAGACGCATGTGACAATTCTTAGAATATTGGCCAGTCTCCTAGGACGTCAAATGGGTTGAACCAGCTGCGGTCGAGGTAGGGTGGACGTAGGAAGGGTCGGGCATAGGGCTGGCCTCCTGGGCGTTTCCCACAGAAGATCCCTGACGTGTCGCCCCACGTTCCCTGCCAGCAGACTGGTCCCGCTCTGTGACAGGTGGCAGTTGTCCTTGAGATGGTAAGCCTTATGTTATGATGATCGACGAGCGTGATGTTGTTCACGTCGAGCAGCTCGGAGGTAAGGATGGCATTAAATAACTGCCGATTTACCTCCATCTTCAGGTCTTTCACAGTGGAAACTTTGCTGACGACGAATCTGGTGTTAGGATTCTTTCTTGATGCGTCTTTAAGTGATTTAACGAAGTTGTTGCACAGCTTATTTGGCTCTGTTGTCTTCAGGTCGTTAATCCCACAGTGGATAACCACAGCATCAAGTTGAGGTTCTTTTGAAGCTATCTCCTGCAAGTGATCTTCCGTTATTTTCAAAGTGTTGCTTCGTTGTTTTGAAGGTTTGAAGTGATAAGACCGACCAAGGCGTGTTTCTTGTACTCCGTTCATAACAGAGTCGTGAAGAGTAAGTACATTCGGTAGATTGGAACTAGTATTCGATTTCTTTTTGGAATCTACAAGATGACGAGATTTGTACTTGACATCATCTCTTGGCGTGTCAGCCTTGGAGGTTTGGCGTCATTTGTCTTCGAAAAAGCTAGGGCAGGACACCTTTTTGTTAGTCCCACCTTTCTTCGATGGTTTTTCTGCAGCAGACGTCTTGTGCTGTGCAGGATGACTCGCAACGCCTGACGACAATCGGCTTCCCGCCACTTCAGCGTAAGTGGGTCCAGCAGGAGGGCAGGGGTCTGTTTGTGTTTTCCGTGGTCGTCATGGAAACTTTCGGCTTGGCGATGTTCTGAATCATGCCGTTTTGAAACTCCACTGCTTTTTCTAGGGAGGATATTCGGCAGCAAAGATTTAAAATGACTTGCCGTAAGTCAGGCGTTGGGTCGGATGTTGCGCACAGCACAGGTGTCGAGATGACGCCGCTGCACACTGACGCGTTCGAACAATCCACTGTCGTTGGTGTAGGATCAGTGGACGGCTTCTCGTTTCGTGGGTCGCGTTGATGACTCTCCGAACGATCGGGCGTGTTTGCGTTCGAAGCTGACCATCGTTGGGAAGCCCGAGTTATACGTTTGCACGCGGGAGTGCCGTTACTTCTGGATTTCATGTCTTAGCCACTTGCAAAAACTTTTACCTCTCGAGAAAAGTTAACTGCTGGCAGTCTCCGCCATTTCCTGTGACGTCATCGTGTGTGTGTGTGTGTGTGACTGTGTGTGTGTGTGTGTGTGTGTGTGTGTGTGTGACTGTGTGTGTGTGTGTTTGCGCGCGCGCGCGCGTGTGTGTGTGTGTGTGTGTGTGTGTTTGCGCGCGCGCGCGGTGTGTGTGTGTGTGTGGTGTGACTCTGTGTGTGTGTGTGTGTGTGTGTTGTGTTGTGTGACTGTGTGTGTATGTGTGTGTGTGTGTGGTGTGTGTGTGTGTGTGTGACTCTGTGTGTGGTGTGTGTGTGTGTGGTGTGGTGTGTGTGTGTGTGTGTGTGACTCTGTGTGTGTGTGTGTGTGTGTATGTTTGTTTGCCTAGTTAATTCCGGTTACCTGCTGCTTAATGTATTTCCTGTCTCGAATTTGTATGAGCAAAAGTACAATTACTGAGCCGCCAAACGAAAAGAACAAAGAAATTACAAGACAGACACAACATGTTTCGACTTATTGGTCTTCTTCAGGAAGCACAAGTAACATTCACACATTGAGAACAACGTGCAGTGTTTGGTGTTGGGTGAAAATCTAAACTTGTGGAACGGCATTGAAGAAAAAGAGGAAGAGATTGACGGGGAGAAAGAAGATCAGATGGAAATAGGAATAATGAAAAGAAGAAGAAGAAGAAGAAGAAGAAGAAAAAGAAGAAGAAGAGGAAGAATGATAATAATAATGATAATATAAAGATGAGGATAATAATGATAATAACGATAATGGTGTAATAATAATAATAACAATAATAATGATGATGATGATAATGAAAATAATAACAATAGAGGATGAAGAAGAGAAAGAAGAAAGAGAAGAATAGTAATTACAATGATAATAGTATTATAATCATATCATAATGATAGTAGTAATCACAATCATCATCATCGTCATCGTCATTATCTTCATCATAATCATCAACATAATCAAAATTATTAATAGTCGTAGTCGTTGTAGTGGCAGCAGCAGCAGTAGTAGTAGAAATAGTAGAGCAAGAAGAAGGAGCGGAAGGATAGTAACCAACACATCATCATCATCATCATCATCATCATCATCATCATCATCATCCCCATCATCGCATTGATTATATAGAAAACGAAACTACACATGTAAAAGAAGTACACAGTGATGTTTGTGAATGAAAACAAGAGTAAGAAAAAGGGGGGTGAATGATAAAGAAACTGTAGATAGTAAAGGAAAGAGAAGAGAGAGAAACAGCATATAACGTACGCATGAGGTAAATGATGAGTAGTATGATGGTGTGTCCATGGAGAGTATTGCGGGTCGGTGCTGCTATGGTGGACAGGCACATGTTGTTTTCAGTGTTGATACCAAGTGCGCAGAGGGCCCCCAGTCAGGCAACAAGGTGGGATTCCTGCATGGTGCACTCAGAGTTGTCACTCTGTAATTGCCAAAGCGCCAGGACACACACAGTGGATGGCGTACACACACAGTGGATAGCATTCACAATGTTGCGACTCTGACAGAACAGTGTGCGTTTAATTTTGAGCATGCCTTTGGGGGCAATCTAGGATGGATCCAGCGTCATGAGAGCAGATTTTACAGTGGGCTTTTGAGGAAGGAATCGTAACAAAATTGTGTCCTGACTTTCTATTTGGAGCACACAAGTAGGTCTTTGAGGCTTTCGTCGCGCCAGACCGTAGTGATACTTTATGCCTGGTTACTTCAGGTTGATCCATTGTTGAATGTTTTTTTCTGCTTTAAAGTTTGCTTCCAATTAATTCTGAGCTCTTCGTTGCTTAAGTACAATTCAGTCTTTGATCTTCAGATTTCTGGTTTCGTTGTCTTTTAGGTTTTAAGGTTTTGAATTTCTAGTCTGTATTGTCTGGTTTTCAAACAAAAAGATCTTGTCACTGTATATTTTTTACAAAACCCTATTAACTCAAAAAGCCGACAACTCAGCTTCAGATTATAGGAGGACGTCTCTGGAAATCTTAGAACCTGAACGCATTCCAAGTTTAAAGACTACGGGTGAAATACTGGAGACCCAACTTGCAAGCCTGGATGCACAGAAAGTAAAGCTCCTTTCACAACTGACAACGTTGTTAGGCTCGAAAATACAAAGACTTTTTTATGCTCCATTTAATTGAAAACAGCAAATATGAAATAACTGTACGTTTTAGCATGGTTAAACGCTCTCACCGATTCGAATGCAAGCGGCCCGCACGAATTCGTGATCATCGTTTTCCATTGTGGTTTAATGCGTTCGTTTTACAGCGAACGTTAGCAACTTCATTGCCATCGTGAATTCAACCTTAGAGACATGTTTTGAAATGGCGTTAATCTTTTTTTAATGGTTGTGAGGGAATGTTTATTAACCAGTAAAGCCAGTTTGCAACTTTTTGACAGGTGACTGCTTTCGTGCATGTGCACACACTTACATACACTCACTCACATACACGCCCACGTATTCTGTATCCCCCAATATATCCTCTGACATCATCGTCAGTGAAAAGATGTTGCGTTGAAGAAACTTACTACACCGTCTGCTTGCGCTCATACAGAGAGAATGAGAGAGGCGAACGCGCACGAACAGAAAACTTGAAGACAGCGACGCACAGCATGTTGGTAGGATAGTGCCAACTCAACATCAGGTGAATACAAAAATCCGCGCTCATATGCGCACACTAGCACACGCAATAGGTTGAGTCAGTATCTAAAAACACACACACGCCACACACACACACACACACACACACCACACCACACACACACACACACACACACACACACAAATCGTCATGTTGCTTGGAAACTGAAACACCCCACCCCACATCCCATTCTTCCCCGCCCCAATGTCCGCCCCCTCCCTCCTCTTCTTCACCCCAACCTTTCCCCAGTTCCCTCCTCCCTCCCCCCCCACCCCCCTTATGTTGTTTGCCAAAGTCATTGCATCACCAAATGATGGCGAGGTAAATAGCCCCGTGTCTGGGTCCTTCACCCCCCCCCCCCCCCCCCCCCCACCCCCAACTCATCCGTGCGTATTTATATGCTCATCCGTGTGTATTTACATGTTTACGCCCTCACTCCCACTCTCTTCTTCAGAATAGCTTTCTATAAGAATCTTGGTTGTACTGTGTTTAAGAGACCCGTT
>CM031596.1:21935210-21942710 GCA_018398815.1 Conus ventricosus | reverse complement strand
GAAGGCAAGAAAAAGGGATGCAATCTTAATTCACACAAGCCATTTTCTGCTATCCATTGTGAGGGGACGAAAGAACGAAAAAAAAACCCAAAGGAACAGACAAACAGAAATAACACACACACACACACACACACACACACACACACACACACACACACACACACACACACATGCGCGCGCGCGCGCCGCCACGCACACACCACCACACACAACAACACACAACACACACACACACACACACAACACACACACACACACACACACACACACACACACACACACACACACACACACACACCACACACACACACACACACACCACCACAACACACACACACACACACACACACACACACACACACACACACACACAACACACACACACACACACGGACACGTGGGACAGCGCAGTCCACCACACAAGGCCGAACAGTCCACTGAACTTCGATCGGAACCTGCCCCCAACCCATCGTGCATCTCTTACTATATCTATCACAGACACATCAACGCTCTTTCTAGGTACATGTATTCTCAGTTCGTTTCAAAACGAGGTGACTGAGGGCGGAAAATGAAGAACATTTTCAAAAAGAAGAGGGGTTAGTTACCGCCACAGATACAGACAAACGGATTACAGGACAAAACATTCCCAGTGTCGCATCTGCGTTTTAGTGGTAACTGCAGGTCACTTTTGGCGCTATTCCTCATTTCCAGTGACTCACACGCGCGCGCGCACACACGACACACGTAACACACACACACACACACACACACACACACACACACACAACACACCACACACACACACCTCCTTAGGCCTTCCCCTGTCGGTGTTATTGTGTTCGCTGAATCCGAACCAACTTTCACGAGGGGTACGTATCAATGTGCCCCCGTCTCATTGTGCCCCCAGTGTCGTCTCATTGTCCCCCCGTCTCATTGTGCCCCCGTCTCGTTGTGCCCCCGTCTCGTTGTGCCCCGTCTCATTGTGCCCCCGTTCATTGTGCCCCGTCTCGTTGTGCCCCGTCTCGTTGTGCCCCCGTCTCGTTGTGCCCCCGTCTCATTGTGCCCCCGTCTCATTGTGCCCCCGTCTCGTTGTGCCCCCGTCTCGTTGTGCCCCCGTCTCATTGTGCCCCGTCTCATTGTGCCCCCGTCTCGTTGTGCCCCCGTCTCGTTGTGCCCCCGTCTCAAGGCCAAACTTTGAAAACACAGCGTTCAGTGTGGTACATGAAAGATCCACCCCCACCCCCGAAGGCTGACCCACTGAAAAAAAAACAACCCTAAGTAGCGTAACGCATAGCGGGTAACGCTATGCAGCAGGGAATTAAATAGTTTACTGCTGAGATAACAAAAATTAGTGAAGAGAAGATTTCGATCTATAAGTATCACTAAGCCTGCGAACATAGACGGGGTCAAATGAGACGGAGCAAAATGAGACGGGGCACAATGAGACGGCATTTTGGGGCACAATGAGACGGGGCACAATGAGACAGGGCCACAATGAGACGGCATTTTGGGGGCACAATTTGACGGGGGCACAATGAGACGGGGGACATGACGGGGGCCACAATGAGACGGCATTTTGGGGCATAATTTGACGGGGCACAATGAGACGGGGGCACATTGACATGACCCCCTCACGGGTTGGTAGATCTTAAGAACGTTTATGTCATAATTCTGCCAAACATGAACGAACGAACCAGAAGACAAAACACGACGCGTTTCGACCTCTCAGGTCTTCTTCAGGCAAGATAAAACAACACTCAGGACAACGAAAATGAAGAAAGAGCAATCACTTACCTGGTCAAAATCGGCGCAGGATAGGCTTTGAATCGTTTATGGATATTAATCATGTTAAAAAGTTTGTTTGTTTGTTTTTCATGGACGTTCATGCTTTTTTGTTTTTCTTTAGAAATTTGCGAGAAGTGTTATAGGGAAAGCTAATTCAAGCAATGTGGAAAAACGATGGCGAGGAAAACGGTTCCTGGATCCGCTCTTTGGTTGACGGATCCCCACCAAAATGTAACGGATCCATCGTTGGGCCACATTCTGTCCTTCCACCAAATTTCGTTGACATCAATGCTGTAGAGTCTGCATAATCTTGCTGACAGACAAACAAACAAACAAACACACCCACAGATGCATGTGAAGACATAACGTCACTGGCGCAAACATTCACAAAACAGAACCGTGAAGATGAAAAAAAACCAAAAAAAACAGGTGATCATTCTTGAAACCTAAAACGAAGAGAACCACACTTCCACAGATGAGCTCTTTTGTTTCAGAATTGAAGAAAGAAAGAAAGAAAGAATGAGATCTCAAATCAAGAAAAGGTTTTGAACACACAAAGAACATGTTGCACGTGCTACTTCGCGTAAAACCAGCAGGCCGTACTTGTAGTGCGAGCGGCTGCAGAGAATTACACACTGCTGGGTAAAAGAGGCTGAAGAAAGTAAGACAAAGGTGATTGGACCGGAAGGGAGAAACCGAAGGTTGGGGAGGGGGAAAGGGCGGTGTGGGTGGTGGGAGGGGGGGGGGGGGGGGCGTTACCAGTCACAGGAAGCGGCTGGTATAAAGAGCGAACTACAAACATATACAGGCAAGGGAGAAAGAGAAGCAGGAAAGAGAGATGGATGAGATGGGGAAGGAGGGGGGGGGGGGGAGGTTGAGGAGGACGGGGTAAAGAAGGTGACCTACTTTTCTGTTGTGTTAAATAAACTGCTGAAAAGAGACTTCCGTTTATTTGTGGAATTTGCTTATAAATTGTGGAGAGAGGAAGTGGGGTGGGATGGGGGGGGGGGGGGGTGGGAGGAGGATGGGGGTAGAATGAGAGGAAATGGGACAAATGTGAAACTTTATTACATGTGAGTAGGAAAGGGCGAGTGAAAAAACGGATACGTGTGCGCACGCGCAAAATACATGTGCGTGCACGCACCCCACCCCCATCTGCACCACACCCACAAGCTGGCGTGCACACACGCAGAGGACACACACACACACACACCCCTTGCACACGCACTCTCAGAGAGCGAGAGGAGAGAGAGAGAGAGAGAGAGAGATGAAGAGGGAGCTGGACAGACGGACAGAACAAGAAAGAGAAAGGACGGGGGGGGGGGGGGGGGCGAGGAAGTGGGCAAATAACAGAAAGTGTAGGGCGGAGGTTTGTAAGCAGCCCACGTGAACAGGCGACCAGACAATAACAGAGCCGGGTGCCATTGTGGAGGTCACTCACCGGCCGCTCAATGTATTTGTTCAACAAGCCACAAACCGCACACTGCCAGCCACTGAACGAGACCACATGACGGCAGACATTATAAAAAGAAAGGAGGGGGGAGGAATAAAGGGGGGGGGGGGTAAGCTTGTTTACACAGCAGTGGCGTATATGCAACGTTTTTTTTGGTGCATGTCCAACGTTTCCAAGGTACTAAAACTTGTAGACAAACGAGTTCGCCTCCATAAGACTTGAATCTTCCCCTCCTTCTCCCCTCCCTTCCCCCCCCCCCCCCCCCCCCCCCACACACACACACCCCAGGTCTTCATTTCTTTTCGTGTCCATTGGTTTCTGTAGTGACACGATAATTATAGTGTGTGAAACAAAATTTAATGAGATGGTCAAAAAGGGCCAGGTGAAATACGATTGTATACTGACTTCCATAAAAAACGCGAAAATTTGAAAGGCTATTTTTCGGGTGAAAAGGGGTGAATATACAATATTGAACCATTGTGGCAAGTTGTTTGGGTCCAAGACTCGCGTGCAGTGAAAAAATTGTGTGAGCAACACATCATTCCCGGCATTGGAGGGTCAACAAAAATGGCAAACTGCTTGCTGCATGTGAGGCACGTGCACACCATGCAGAGCAAAGTTAACCAGCGACAAGTACGCAGGCATGCAGCCTTTATAAAGCCGCGCTACAAGGTTCAGGTAACGACTTGCCGTCTGAGCGCTACAGAGATGCCAAGACTACGAGCAGAGGAACTCAATCGTGCCCTAGGCCATCTGGAGGCTGGTGTGGATGCCAGGCAGGTCGCCAACATCTTTAACGTCCACATCTCAACCATCTATCGTCTGCAGCACCGCATGCGAGTCACTGGTACCACTGATGATCGTCCCCGGCCAGGCCATCCTTGGGTCACCACACCAAGAGAGGATCGCCATCTTGTTCGAACCCATCTGTGGGACAGACGGCAAACAGCCGCTAACACTGCTCGACAGGTGCCTGGGAATCTCCAGCAACGAATCAGCCTCAACACTGTGCGGCGGCATCTTCAGGAGAACGGGCTGGCATGTAGGCGTCCTCACAGAGGTCCGGTACTGACACCAAGACACCGGCAGGACAGGCTGCAGTGGGCACAAGCCCGAATCAACTGGTGCAGGCAGCAGTGGGGACGCATACTGTTCTCAGATGAGAGCCGTTTTTGTATTGACATGGCTGACGGTCGTGTCAGATTATGGCGTCGACCTGGTGAACGCTATGCTGACTCCTGTGTGGTGGAGCGGAACCCCCTGGGGAGGCCCGAACGTTATGATATGGGGTGCAATTGGCATTAACCACGCCATAGGACCAGTCATCTTTCAGAACATTGGTCCTGGTCTCGGACAGGGTGTCAATGCACAGCGCTACATCAACCAGGTGCTCAGACCCCATGTCGATCCTTTTTTTGCCAACACCCAAACTGGACATTCCAACGGGACAATGCAAGACCACACACCGCCAGGGCCACCCAGCAATTTCTTCAGCATAACAACGTCAATGTGCTGCCCTGGCCAGCCCTCAGTCCCGATTTAAACCCAATAGAACATTTTTGGGATGAACTTGGCAGACGGTTGGACCTCCTGCGTCCACGACCAGCAACAGCGGCTCAACTTCACCAGGCCCTCGTCCATGTGTGGGCTGGTGTGCCAAGGGGACGCATCAATCACCTGGTCCACTCAATGAGCCGCAGGTGTCAGCAGTTGTCAACGCAGATGGTGGCCACACACGGTATTAGGACTTCAAGCTGGTTTGTCACGTGACCTTGGATTTTCCGCACAAAAGACATATTGCTGATGACATTTTCACACATTACCGGTGTAATGAATCAAATCACGTTGAATTCTCGCTTCCACTCTGTACAATTGTGACCAATAAAATTCACCCCCCCAACCTTCAGCTTGTTTTGTTTTCGCGTTTTTTATGGAAGTCAGTATATTTTGATGAATTGAATATTGTGTAGAACATAATTATGCATGACGTGCCTCGAAATTGTCGAATGAAAAAAAAGGAGGATTTGGCTATGAAGAAATGGTGTAGTGTGTGTGTAACACGTACAGAACATGGCCAAAAATGATCAATACGAGATGCAATTTGTTTTTAATGAATGAAATAGTGTGTGGCAAGAAATTATCAGCTGAAGAAAAAAGATTTTGTTATGATGAAATGATGTAGTGCGTGCGACAAGAACAGAGCGCACACACCAGTGAAGGAAGTATACTGTGCACAAAAAGAAACGCATATTTTTTTCGCTGAAAATATTAAGGAAAATTTTGACAGACACATGCCCCGTATAGCAGGGAACTCTGTCCAGTGTGAATGGTCAGACATAATGAATAGCCATAACAGTAGATTGATGTCTTCTTATTTCTTCTGTGATTGTAATATTTTGAATGCTAAATGACGCATGAAATGACGGAAATAAAAATATGCGTTTCTTTTTGTGCACAGTATATTTTGATGATGAAAAGATCTAACCAGTTTTGGCTCGTCGTTGTTGTCTATCTATGAAGTCAGATAAACTGTTGAGAGCTTCATGTATTTTGCCCGTTTATTTCCTTGGATAACGTATGCTAAGGTCCGGTACGGTGTTTAGATATGTCTTTAGGATAATGTCCCTGTTTTTCAATCCCGTACATAGCTCTAATGCGTTTCTGCTTACACAAACAATTAACATTGAATGTTTGGAAATGTTTGAGATCTGGGTCACCATAGGGACAGCAACACAAGTTGTACTAGTTATTGCTCGATTCGACTCCATTTTAGTACCTTTTTTTTGCCATTTATATCTTTCTGGCATATTCCTCCCATTTCGCCATGACTCCATTTCAGTGCTGTTTTTTCCCCCCATTATATCCTTCTGGAATATTCCTCCCATTTTGGACACCGTTTCAGGTCTGGGGGTTTTTTTTTTTGTGTTTGTTTTTTTGCCATTCATATCTTTCTGGCATATTTCTCCCTTTTTGCCATCACTCCATTTCAGTACTGTTTTTTTTTTTTTTTTTGCCATTCATATCTTTCTGGCATATTCCTCCAATTTCACCATGACTCCATTTCAATACTTTTTTTGTTTGTTGTTGTTTTTTTGCCATTTATATTTTTCTGGCATGTTCCTCCCATTTTGCCATGACTCCATTTCAGTACTGTTTTTTGTTTGTTTGTTTGTTTGTTTGTTTTTTGCCATTTTTATCTTTCTGACATAGTCCTCCCATGCCATTTATATCTTTTGACATAGTCCTCCCATGCCATTTATATCTTTCTGACATAGTCCTCCCCATGCCATTTATATCTTTCTGACATAGTCCTCCCATGCCATTTATATCTTCTGACATAGTCCTCCCATGCCATTTATATCTTTCTGACATAGTCCTCCCATGCCATTTTATATCTTTCTGACATAGTCCTCCCATGCCATTTATATCTTTCTGACATAGTCCTCCCTTGCCATTTTATCTTTCTGACATAGTCCTCCCATGCCA
The DNA here is from genome assembly GCA_018398815.1 of Conus ventricosus. Lineage (NCBI taxonomy): Eukaryota > Metazoa > Mollusca > Gastropoda > Neogastropoda > Conidae > Conus > Conus ventricosus. The sequence goes on along the minus strand of CM031596.1, from coordinate 21,935,986 downwards.
TTTATATCTTTCTGGCATAGTCCTCACATTTCGCCATTCCGCCGTGTACTACTTATCGGGCCGTTGGAGGCAGTTGGGATGGGATTGTCTCCCATGATGCTGAGAATCCCACAAAACTAGAAGATGGCCTGTCTCTTTAGATACCATGAAGGGTATGTCCGTGTCCTTTTTTTTTTTTTTTTTTTTTTTTTTTTTTTTTTAGCGAATCTCACCCTGATCACCAAAGTTTGGCTCAGGACAGGCTTTAACAAAATGGTTGTCTCGACAAAGTGTCACGGTTTTTGTGTACTATCCATGAATGGTTTATTGTTCACACTTTGATGCGCGGTTTTTTGGCCCCACTATCCTTCTTCCCTACCCATCCCTGCTTTTAACCCCCTCCCCCTCAATGAATCTTTGTGGCGTACACTCATTACCTTCCTCCTTACTTCTTCCTCCAAGTAGTAGTTCACTATTAATGATAATGTCAGTCACTTCATATTTATATGTAATGTACAGTAGAAAGAAACTCGTGGAGAGCGTGGCAGCAGAGAGTCCTCAGAAGAGAAGCCCCCTTCAAGCAAGTGTTTCGGCCCTTATCTCCTGACACTCTAGGGGGTTGGGGCCACACCCGGTTCATGACTCCGGATGTCCCTCTGCTGCCCCCTTTTTTTTTTCCCCATCTTAGGACGAGCCATGGCTGGGATTCGAACCCATGACCCTCTGGACTGCTCATTTTCTACTTAATGACTCGCGCTTTAAAACCACTAAGCCACAGGGACACCTGATATTTGTAG
>CM031596.1:21925210-21927710 GCA_018398815.1 Conus ventricosus | reverse complement strand
CAGTCACAGCCGTCGCTCTTGCTTCACCTGGCTTTTTCAGTTCATCCTCAGGTCTCTCTCTCTCTCTCTTCTCTCTCTCTCTCTCTCTCTCTCTCTCTCTCTCTCCTCACAACCATGGCTGGGTGCTGAACGTGTGTCGTTTGGTTTGTTTCACGAAGGAAGGGGGGACGCTCTTTGTGTGTGTGTGTGTGTGTGTGTGTGTGGGTTGGTGTGTGGGGTGTGTGTGTGGGGTTATGAGTGCTTGTGTGTGTGTGTGTGTGTGTGTTGTGTGTGTGTGTGTGTGTGTGCTTGTGAGTGTGTGTGTGTGTGTGTGTGTGTGGTGTGTGTGTGTGTGTGTGTGTGTGTGTGTTCATAGACAGATAATCTCATTATTGGGGTTCCTAATCAAATAGTTAAGAGATTTGACTTTGGAGCTGACGTTCCTGAGTTCGAACCACTTTTTACGACGAAACCCTCTTTGTCCCCCGCATGAAAACCTTCTGTCCTCCCAGCAGTGAAAACCCTGTCTGTCCTCCCAGCAGTGAAAACCCTGTCTTCCTCCACAGTGAACCTTCTTCCTCCCAGCAGTGAAAACCCTCTCTGTCCACCCAGCAGTGAAAACCTCTGTCCACCCCTCTCTGTCCCAGCAGTGAAAACCCTCTCTGTCCTCCCAGCAGTGAAAACCCTCTCTGTCCCCCAGCATGAAACCCTGTCTGTCCCCCAGCAGTGAAAACCCTGTCTGTCCTCCCAGCAGTGAAAACCCTCTCTGTCCCCCCAGCAGTGAAAACCTGTCTGTCCTCCCAGCAGTGAAAACCCTCTCTGTCCACCCAGCAGTAAAAACCCCTGTCTGTCCTCCCAGCAGTGAAAACCCTGTCTGTCCCCCCAGCAGTGAAAACCCTGTCTGTCCTCCCAGCAGTGAAAACCCTCTCTGTCCTCCCAGCAGTGAAAACCTGTCTGTCCCCAACAGTGAAAACCCGTCTGTCCTCCCAGCAGTGAAAACCTTCTGTCCTCCCAGCAGTGAAAACCCTCTCTCTCCTCCAGCAGTGAAAACCGTCTGTCCACCCAGCAGTGAAAACCTGTCTGTCCTCCCAGCAGTGAAACCCTCTCTGTCCACTCGCCAGTGAAAACCCTCTCTGCCCCACCCGCAGTAAAAACCCCTGTCTGTCCTCACAGCAGTGAAAATCTGTCTGTCCTCCCGCAGTGAAAACCCCTGTCTGTCCACCCAGCAGTTAAAACCCTCTCTGTCCTCCAGCAGTGAAAACCTTCTGTCCTCCCAGCATGAAAACCCTCTGTCCTCCCGCAGTGAAAACCCTCTCTGTCCTCCCAGCAGTAAAAAACCCTCTGTCCACCCAGTAGTGAAAACCCTCTCTGTCCACCCGGCAGTGAAAACCTGTCTGTCCTCCCAGCAGTGAAAACCCTCTGTGTCCACCCAGCAGTGAAAACCCTCTCTGTCCTCCCGCAGTGAAAACCCTCTCTGTCCACCCGGCAGTGAAAACCCTCTCTGTCCTCCCAGCAGTGAAAACCCTCTCTGTCCACCCGGCAGTGAAAACCCTCTCTGTCCTCCCAGCAGTGAAAACCCTCTCTGTCCACCCGGCAGTGAAAACCCTCTCTGTCCCCCCGGGCAGTGAAAACCCTCTCTGTCCTACCCAGCAGTGAAAACCCTCTCTGTCCACCCAGCAGTGAAATCCCTCTCTGTCCACCCAGCAGTGAAATCCCTCTCTGTCCTCCCAGCAGTGAAAACCCTCTCTGTCCTCCCAGCAGTGAAAACCCTCTCTGTCCACCCAGCAGTGAAATCCCTCTCTGTCCTCCCAGCAGTGAAAACCCTCTCTGTCCACCCAGTAGTGAAAACCCTCTCTGTCCACCCGGCAGTGAAAACCTGTCTGTCCTCCCAGCAGTGAAAACCCTGTCTTTTCCACCCAGCAGTGAAAACCCTCTCTGTCCACCCGGCAGTGAAAACCCTCTCTGTCCACCCAGCAGTGAATCTCTGTCCTCCCAGCAGTGAAAACCTGTCTGTCCTCCCAGCAGTGCAAACCTGTCTGTCCTCCCAGCAGTGAAAACCCTCTCTGTCCACTCGGCAGTGAAAACCCTCTCTGTCCACCAAGCAGTGAAAACCCTCTCTCTCCTCCCAGCAGTGAAAACCCTCTCTGTCCTCCCAGCAGTGAAAACCCTCTCTGTCCTCCCGCAATGAAAACCCTCTCTGTCCACCCGGCAGTGAAAACTCTCTCTGTCCACCCGGCAGTGAAAACCCTCTCTGTCCTCCCAGCTGTAAATGAGCAGCTGATTCAGTTCAGGGAAGCTGAAAGTTGCGGAAAGGGAGAAGGATAGGCTCCGCCCTCCATTATGCTGTGCCCCAGACTCTGTGAACCTCTAACAACTGTACGTTGCCCTACGGCCGTTAGACTCTCAGACTCTTTAAATTTTTTCTTAAAATGTTAGTCGTCGTCATTATGCCTCTCGCTTTGTTGCTGACATTGTTTCATCGACTCGTGAAGTTCAGTCCCTTTGCTGTATGCATTGTGCT
>CM031596.1:21900210-21907710 GCA_018398815.1 Conus ventricosus | reverse complement strand
GTTGATTACGGTGTTCCACAAGGTTCTGTCCTAGGTCCTTTATTATTTTCAATTTACATTAACGACTTACCTTTAGTTCTTACTGCAGAATGCGAGTTATTTGCTGACGACACAACCTTACACATCAGTAGCACCAATGTCGTTGAGGTCTCAACAGCTCTTCAGGAAAATATTAACCACTTAGCCGACTGGTCTGAACTAAATCACATGTGTCCACATCCACAAAAAACGAAATTCATGCGTATAACAACTCGACAAAAACGTCAAAATCTTCCTGATAATTTATCTGTTCTTTACTTAAATGACAAAAAGATTGAAGAAACTAATAGCCATAAAGTTCTTGGAGTTGTCATTGATAATAATTTGTCATGGTCAGATCATATTACAAGGATATGTAACATTATTTCTAAAAAGATCTATCAACTCTCTAAAGTGAAAAAATTCTTGAATCTACACAGTCGAAAAATGTTCTTCTGTGCTTACATAGAATCTTACATAAATTATGTTTCAACTGTTTGGGATTCCGCAAGCAATAATATTATGAAACCTCTAGTAAGTCTACATAGACGAGCGTTGAAATTGGTTCTTTTAAAGCCGTCGACGCTGTTAGCGTCTGATTATAAGGTATTGAATATTTTGCCATTAAAAATGAAATTAGAGTATAACAAAGCTGTCTTCATGTTCAAAATTCTGTCCGGAAGAGCACCACACTCCCTTACTAATATGTTTCCAACAAAGAGTAATAACCATTCGTCTAGGATAGTACCACCGCGTCCCAGAATTGATCTTTTTAAAACTAGTCTGATTTACTCAGGGAGTTGTTTGTGGAATGCCATTATTAATAAAATCGACGTTAATATCAGTCTCAACATGTTCAAAGAAAGGTATCACTCGTTATTATAACTGAACTAGAAAACAAAAGTCCATGAGTCGAGTTTTTTATCCCATGTTGATCTTCTTCTTTTCTCTTATTGTTTTGATGTTGGGGGGGGCTGCTGTGATGGGTATTTTTGGTGTTTTCAGCTCATTCTCCTTTATTGCATGACTTGATTTTGATACTACCCTTTTTCATTGTAATTTGTCATTTGTGATGTGGCAAATTTTGGTATGTGTCTCTCTCTCTCTCTCTCTCCTCTCTCTCTCTCTCTCTCTCTCCTCTCTCTCTCATCTCTCTCTGTCTCTCTCTCTCTCTCTATCTCTCTCTCTCTCTCTCTCTGTCGATCTGGCTGTCTCTGTCTCCCTCCCTTTCTCTCTTCTCTCTCTCTCTCTCCTCTCTCTCTCTCTCTCTCTCTCTCTCTCTCTCTCTCTCTCTCATATTTTGTCATCCTATGTTGATCTCCTTCTTCCTTCTCTTGTCGTTCTTGAAGTTGGGGGGGGGGGCGTGTATGGAATTGTTGCTTGCTGCCGAGTTGGGCATGTCTGGTGTCTTTCAGTTTTTTTTTGTTTTTTTTTTTTTTTTCCCCCTTCATTCCATGACTTGATGTTTTACCACTCTTCTTCATTGTAGTTTGTCATGTGCCAATTTTTTATATGCTTCTCCTCCTCCTCCCCTCCTCCTCCTCCTCTTCTCTAAGTCTTCTTTTTAATCTTCTTTTCTTCTTCTTCTTCTTCTTCTTCTTCTTCTTCTTCCTTTTCTTCTGTCTCTCCTTGTGTCAGAGACTCCGTCTCTTTATTCTGTGTCTCCAAGTCCCCACCTCTCTCTCTCTTTGAGTCGCTTTCCATCCCTCCCTCTCTCCCACACTCTCTTCCTCTAGTTATATTGTGCATTCTCTTATTCTAAATTGCCATGTATTCATTGTTGTTTATATGCAGTTCGATGCAATGATTTCTACCATGTATTTATTGTTTGAGGGCTGGATGGAAAAAAGCCACTGACTGGTGCTTATTCTTTTCCTCATTAAACAACATTTCGTTCGTTCGTTCGTTCTCTCTCTCTCTCTCTTCTTGTTCTTCTAGTTCTTCATCTTGTTGTTGTTCTTCTTCTTCTTTGGGAGAGCGTGCGCGCGGGCGCGTTTGTGTGTGTGTGTGTGTGTGTGTGCGTGCGTGCGTGCGTGCGTGCGTGCGTGCGTGCGTGCGTGCGCGCGCGCGCGCGTTTGTTTGTGCGTGTTTGAGTGAGTGGGCGTGTGAGTGATTAGTGCGTGATTAGCGCACCCTATAAGGGATCGTGGGAAACAGATAAAAGGGTCATTGTAACAGACGAAAGGATCATCGAAACAGATGAAAAGATCATTGTAACAGATGAAAGGATCTCAACAACAGATGAAAGGATTAAGATAATAGATGAAAGAATCATGGAAACAGATGAGAAGATCATGAAAACAGATGAAAAGATCATGACAACAGATGAAGGGATCATGGAAACAAATGAATAGCAGATGAAATAATCATGGCAACAGATGAATAACAGATGAAAGGATCATTGTAAAAATGAGTAACAGATGAAATGATCATGGCAACAGATGAAAGGATCATGGTAACAAATGAGTAACAGATGAAAGGTTCATGGTAACAAATAAGTAACAGATGAAAGGATCATGGTAACAGATGAGTAACAGATGAAAGGATCATGGTAACAGATGAGTAAGAGATGACAGTATCATGGCAACAAATGAATAACAGATGAAAGGACCATGGTAACAGATGAGTAAGAGATGAAAGGATCATGGTAACAGATGAGTAACAGATGAAAGGATCATGGTAACAGATGAGTAACAGATGAAAGGATCATGGTAACAGATGAGTAGCAGATGAAAGGATCATGGTAACAGATGAGTAACAGATGAAAGGATCATGGTAACAGATGAGTAACAGATGAAAAGGATCGTGGCAACAGATGAGTAACGGATGAAAGGATCATGGTAACAGATGAGTAAGAGATGAAAGGATCACGGTAACAGATGAGTAACAGATGAAAGGACCATGGCATCAGATGAGTAACAGATGAAAGGATCATGGCAACAGATGAGTAACAGATGAAAGGATCATGGCAACAGATGAGTAACGGATGAAAGGATCATGGCAACAGATGAACGGATCCGAGGAGCCGTTAACGGAGCAGGGCAATGGAAGAGGACCCGAACAGCAGGGAGACAATTTCAGACATCTAGGTAAAGAGCTGGGGGCGCGGAGGGGCGGAGGGGGAGGGGGTAAGAAGAGGGAGAGGATGGGGGGAGTGGGTGGTGGTGGTGGTAGTGGTGACAGTGCATTGTCAGTTGAGGGTTGTCGCTGTCTCCACCCCGTACCCCGACAACAACACACACACACAAAAAACTCGAAGAGATGAGGGGTAGCGGGGACAAAGACTGCATGGGTGGTATAAAGAGATTGTCGGGTGGGGCGGAGGGGTGGGGTGGGGAGGGCGGGGTGGAGTGGGTGGGGGCGGCAAGACCGGATGGATAATTGAGGCAGTAGACCGTGAGTGCTGGTGTCACGGTCACTGTGGGGGCGCTCAGGCGTGACTAATCATAGGTGACGGTAACCGGTTCCCACCCACCCCCGGCCACCTCCCCACCACCACCACCACCCCTCTCTCTCCCTCCATTTCCTACCCAGTGTTATAACAACATCCCCTCTACACACACACACACACACATACACTTCCTTACCCCCACCCTCACCACCCCTCTGTCCCCCCACTTTCTTCCTACTGTTTTAATGACACCCCCTCCACACACACACACACACACACACACGCACACACTTCCCTACCCCCCCTCCCTCCCCCTCTCTCTCTCTCTCTCTCTCTCTCTCTCTCTCTCTCTCTCTTTCAAACAGACAAACAAAACTTACCCTTTTCCTTTATTATCACGGTTATCATTACTATTTCAACTCCCACGCCTCGTTTTCATCCAACAGCCATTTTGATTTTGCGCTGAATATGGGAAGATAAGTGGTTTCCTGTTCTTCGTGTTCACTGTCCTAAATGTTTGTTTTTTTTTTGTTTGTTTCTTTTTGTTGTTGTTGTTGTTGTTGTTGTTGTTGTTGTTGTTGTTGTTTTTGTTTTTGTTTTTGGCCTGAAGAAGACTCAAGAGGTCGAAATGCATTGTGTTTTGTCCTGTGCTTTGCTTGTCTTTGTCCTTGGCGATTCCAACCCCCTCTCTTTCTAAATTTGGCTCATTTCGCCCTCAGTCACTCCTTTTGAAGTTACTTTTTTTTTTTTGTAATCACAAGTGCACACTCCGTCATAGAAGTATTGATTTTCCTAATGGATTCACAATTATTTGTCTTTGTTGTATCGGAGATGAAGGTGAATTCAATGGAGAGATGGACCTTAAGACGAGTCAGATACACATCTCTTCTCTCTCTCTCTCTCTCTCCTCTCTCTTCTCTCTCTCTCTCTGCTGTCTCCCCGCACCCCCCCCCCCCTAGCAGGTGCATCACGCAGTCAAACAGGTCTGTATTTAATCTGTTTTGTTTGAGGTAGACCGTCGTAAAGTTTACTCAATTTGTTTTCCACCACGCTGGACCCTGACAAATACAAACGTGGACAACGTTGGTTCGTAATCATATTCCTGAAGCTAGTTATAAACACCACGGATATCTTCCGTACCGCAGTTAGACTAGTGTCGGACATTGAGTAAGTGTAACGATCTAGAACCGCCATGCAAAGTGTGAGAGTATTAATGTGAACTGTGATGTACTGGCAGAACATAGATGCACATTAAAGAATGTGACAGTATTAATGTGAACTGTGATGAACTGGCAAAACTAGATTCGTCCTTGAAGAATGTGACGATTAAGATGAACATGTATGTACTGTGATGAATCTAGATCTGTCATTAAAGAATGTGACAGTATTAATGTGAACTATGATGTACTGGCAGAACTAGATCTGTCATTAAAGAATGTGACAGTATTAATGTGAATTGGGACGCATTGGCAGGCTTTGAACCCAGTGTGAAACGCGACAGTATTAATGTGAATGATCATGTGTTGGCAAGCCTGAACCGCCTGTAAAAGTATCAGTGTCTTGTGATTTGCCAGCAAGCTTATAATACGCACCCTGTAAAACTACGAATAAAAACTATGACAGTGTTTGAGGGAGTTGTGATGTGCCGGCAGGGCCTACCTTATTAATGCCGCATAACATTCGTGAAGAACCGAAAAAGTGTGTCCTGGGGAGAAACATTTCAGATGAGGGGAAGGGAGACCTATCTGACACCACACCTTACCTCCAGAACGACACGTTAATTAAGATGTGCAGTTGGAATGCCAGGTGTTAAACCGTGCTGTCTAGTAGGACATTCATTTTGTCGTCTGCGATCGTGATGACAAGACATCGGACTGACGGAGAAGTGGAAGGGGGGGGGGGGGTAGAAGGAGGGGGTAGTAGTTTCGTTGCACAGAGATGATGGCAGACTGTGGCGTCCAAGGGGCGAAGGGGGGGGGGGAGGAATGGGGGGGGGGGGGGGGCAAGGGAATCCCATCACAGAGTTGGGTGCGTGGTACATCACCGGATAGACTGAAGGAGGATGGGTGGAAGTTGGATTTGTCCCTGACCACTGAGGGGAAGGTGTGTGTGTGTGGGGGGGGGGGGGGTGGTATGTTTCGTCTGCATAGGTCTTCCTTTATGCCCCCCCCCACCCCCACCCCACTCCTTCTCCCTCACCTTCCATGGTAAACTCGTATTTCATGGTGTGTGTGTGTGTGTGTGTGTGTGTGTGTGTGTGTGTGTGTGTGTGTGTGTGTGTGTTGGAGGGACGGGGGGGGGGGGGGTTGGTTTTTTAGCTTTTTTTTATTGTTACTTTTTTCCCAGCAGCCCGATGTAGCCTCCGTGGTCGGCTTTGCAATAAACAACTTGACCGGGCATGATTTGACTTCTCTCTCTCTCTCTCTCTCTCTCTCTCTCTCTCCCCTCACGCCTGGTCGACACCTCTTCCTTCCCACGGCTGAAGATGACAGCAGACAGAAAGGCGATGGCCTTGGAAAATACCGGGCCATTGTGTCCATGACAGATTGGCCAGACAGACAGACAGCCCAGGGGCTGGATTACAGTGGGGGGGGGGGGGGGGGGGGGGGGCACAGGACGGAGGTCAGGAGGATGGGTAGGGAAGCGAGCGGGGGGGGGGGGGAGGGGGGCGTGGAGGAAGGGGAGGGGCCGGAGAGTCACGGTGGTAGAGCAAAGGGGATAGTGGCACGGAGGGCGTACAGTCTTGGTCAGAGGAATCGTTCGCTGACGGAGGAACTCGGTGCAAGGGAAATAACTGATCTTAGTGAGTTGCTTTCACACGTAGCTCAAGCAAGGGAGATAACTGATTTCAGTGAGTTGCCTTTACGCATAGCTCAAAGCAGGGGAAATAACTGATTTTAGTGAGTTGCATTTACCGCTTAGTGGGTTGCCTTCACGCTTAGCTCAATGCAGGGGAAATAACTGATTTTAGTCAGTTACTTTCACGCTTAGCTCAGTGCAAGGGAAATAACTGATTTCAGCGAGTGAGTTGCTTCACGCTTAGCTCAATGCAGGGAAACAACTGATTTTAATGAATAGCTTTCACGCTTAGCTCAGTGCAAGGGAAATAACTGATTTTAGTGAGTCGCACTCACACTTTTCTCAATCCAGGGGAAGTAACTGATTTTAGTGACATGCATCCACGCTTGGCGTTAGTCCCCAAGCATATGGCGAACAGGGAGAATCTTGCCAGCACAGCGGAAGGGGGTGACGGGATGTGTTCACTGTTCCTCCAGATCGACAACACGTAAAACTGGGCCGTGAGAAGGCCAGGTCTGATGCTGGCCATCAGTGAGGAGGCGGACCATCAGTGAGGAGGCGGACAGACTGACCAAGGAAGGGGAACAGCTGGAACACAATGACACAGAGGTCTCCTACCCTGAGGAGAAGACATTCAATTAAAACACTCTACAGGAGGACATGGAAACAGCAACACCCAAATTCCAACCAGGCTGACTGCTTCTACCACCTAAAAGCAGAGATGATCAAGTAGTGCTACTGTTCAGACTAAGGACTGGACACAACAGACTGGAATGCACACATGTACAAAAAGCACAAGATTGGGGAGTCTGCGATGTGCCCATGCAGAGAGACCGACATGGACAGCGAGCACATACCACGGGACTGTCACCTCCATGCTGCTGCCAGGCAGGACACATGGCCGGAGGCAGTGGCTCTGAGGGCCAAGCTCTACGGGGACTGGCGGACCTTCGGAGGACAGCCAACTTCATGCGGGCAACTGGCATCACCATCTGAGTGTTCGAAAAGAAGAAGAAGAAGAAGATGTTGGGCATTTAAACACGCAGTGTCTGTGATTCAGTGTTTCATCCCTGAGCTAACCGGCCTCCCCAAAACAAAAGTCACGTCTATCCAGTTTTTCAGGAACAGTGATAATTATAGTAGTAGTAGTAGTAGTAGTTAGAATTGAAGAAATGGCCTAAAAGGGAGATGAAAAAGGTAAATGTGAATAACCTCCCCTACTGCAGATTTATCATTTTTACAGAAAAGATTGTCTGAACAAGGGACATAAGCTCTAAACAAGAATAACCTCC
>CM031596.1:21873172-21878172 GCA_018398815.1 Conus ventricosus | reverse complement strand
TTAACAATCTCAATCTTTCTATCGCCGTAACACCATTTTTCTTTTGATGAAATGTATCCACCATTTCTAAAAATAACTATTTTAGATTTGTCAAAGTTCACTTGAGACCAAGTCTGCTAGCTGTATTTTTTAAAATATTCAGTTGCTGCTGAAGGCCAGTCACAGAATAAGACAAAAGAATGACATCGTCAGCGAAAAGAAGTATAAAGATTTCCAAAATGTCATCTGGTGACAACTTGATGCCATGTTTTCCTAAAGTGTGGACATCATTAGCCAATTCATTGATCAGAAAAGAGAACAGAATGAGACTACATATTTCACCTTGCTTTACTCCAAGAAGACAAAAAAAACGCGTCTGTCAAATCACTACCTACTCTTACTCTAGCTTTCACAACACTGTACATGCTCTTGATTGCTCTGTACATTCTACCATTAATTCCGTGTTTTTTAAAGGGGACTGTCCACAAGTTATTTCTATCTGCTAAATCGAAGGCCTTTTTAAAGTCAATAAATGCGACATAAAGTTTACAATGGCTAAGAAGTTGCTTCTGTACTAAAGCTAAAAGAGTGAAAACATGGTCTATTGTACTGTAAATTGCGACGAAATCCAGCCTGCGCTTCATGTATGATATCGTTGTCCTCTGCCCATGCAGTGAGACGTTTATTCAAAATGTAGCTGTAAATCTTACTACACACGTTTAACAAGGAAAATGCCTCTGTAGTTATCGGGGCAATCAATATCCCCCTTTTTATGCAAGGTATGTATTACAGATTCTGTCCTTCATCTGGAAAACTCCGGATTCAAAAGTTTGTTTAGGTATTTAAAGGAAATGGTGCTACGTACGAACTAGAATATTTATAAAATTCATTTATCAAACCATCTGGCCCAGGAGCTTTGTTATTTTCAAACCCTCTAAGGGCGACAAGTATTTCGTCTTCTGTAATATCACAATCTAGATTTTCATTCACTACAGAACCATCATCATTGTATCCACGTCCACGAGGTTTTCCTCCAAATTGTGATCATTGACACTGGAAGAAAACAAATCCTTAAAGTGTTTATACCACACATCTGGAGTAATGCTACTTTGTGTGAATTCTTTCTTCTTTAAAGATCTGACCGTTTTCCAAAAAAACGCTTGGTTCTTTAGAACTTGAGTGAAGTGCGTTAAGAACTTTTTCTTTGTGTTTCTCTTTTTTCTCTGCCAGAACATGCTTATATTCTTTCCTTTTATTTATATATTGTATTCTGTCTTCCCCAGCCTTTTCTGGCGACTTTTGAGATGTTGGAACTTCCGTAAAAGGTTTGTCTCAGAAAACGACGTTTGATCCAGCATTCACCATCAAACCATGCTTTATTATTTTTGTCGCCCAACGTGATCTGTTTTTGCATAACTGAGCCTGCTTTATGCATAGCTTCATTAAATTTTATCAAGGCATCTTTTGATATCGATGTCAATCAAGCCCCAAAGCGCTTGCCATCAGTGACAGTACTCTTCTGAATAAAACTTAGAGATTTAAACTCGGAACTTTTCCTCAGCATTCCAAATGTATTTTACTATTGTTTGTCTGTTAGAACTCGGAGCAGTTTTTTTTGGTGGACATAATTTAAGTTTCAACTCAATAGGCATATGTTTGGATTCCACTCTAGGAGAAAACATAAATGCTGAGTCCAAGGTCCAGGATACATCTAGACAGAATGAAATAGTCAATGATGCTTGCTCCATTGTGAGCTATATAAGTAAAGTCCCTTCTTCATCACCAGATAACAAACCATTCAATATTACTAAATTAAACTGATCACAAACATCCAGTAAATATTTTCCGAACTGGTTAACAATGGAATCATTAGATGACCGTATATGGACAGAATCGTCAAAAGAAATGTCAGGGTCGATGTCGAAAAGCAGAACATCTCGCCCATTTTTTCCACCCGTTCTTGCGTTTAAGTCGCCACATATCAAACAGGAAGATCACCAGTAATTTCAAAGGTATCTAACAAACATTGTTCAAGCAGGACATGCCATTGTAAATATCAGTTTCATTATAATACGTACTCTGAGATGGAGGCAAATACATTTCCAAGCAAAATACAGTCTGTCTTTAAACCTGTATGTGTCTTACACAACTTAAGTACGATACAGTTGTCAAACTCCACATGAATCAAAGATATCATATTTTTCAAACCGTTTTCTTACAAGCATTGCAACACCTCCAGATAGTCTTGCTGTAACAGAGCTTGTCAGTCTGACTGGAGGTGAAAGAAAGACGTTATAATCTGGGAAAAGAAAATCTGGAAAATTTTGCAGAGAAAATTTCAGAAAGGAAGACAAAATCAAACGTACGCAGGTATGACCTAATGCTTCGGTCATACAGGCAAGTCAGTCCTTCTATATTGTTTGTGACGAAGGACATATAATTTTGGACATTTTCTTTTATGAACATGGGCACGGCCGAGTCCCTAGCTGTTGACATTACAATTAACATCTTTATTTCTTGGAGTGCTTCTAAATGATTCTGTGAGTTGTGTTTGTCTGCATTTAACCTTGCTGCGTGTTTGAGGGCCAACAACTGGCGTTTGTTTGAGTTCATTCTCAATGGCAAGGAAGGACTCTGACTGTGTGATTCTCTCAGTGTTAACTGATGGATTATCCTGACTGTCATTGTTATTGTGTACACTGCTCTGTAGGAGCCAGAATTCACTTGTTTTGTCACATGGTTCTCCTTCCAAAGTGAATCTCTGTTTTACAAATGTCTGACTTTCGGCATCGAACAGGCTGATGTCAGCGGGATGGTCAGGACCGGAGGAAGCATGTGCAGACTGGGACAAGACAGGTGACAGTTCATGAGTCAGAAAGCCGGAAACATCTTGACTGGTGCCGTCCTGATGAAGCTGGGGGACTGCATCGTTCACCACAGATGGACAGGTTGATTCACGAGCGGGGTGGCCGGTAGGAATCTTGACGTCAGTCAGGAAAGCCGGAACCTCAATTTGCTCACTGGGAGGGGACAGAATTTCACAGGATCTGTCCAGTCTGTTGCCTTCTGGATCAGCTTCCCTCCCAACAATACTATCATCACAGGACTGTTCCTGGAGCTCCTGCAGGCTGTATCAGCTGTTCATGACTAGGCGGTGGTTGTTGCTTTGAAAGTGACGGATATTCTGCCATGTCAGAGGTGGGGGGTGGAGAAGACGAAGGTCTGGAACATCGTTCGTTGGATGTCCGCTCAGCATAGTGTCTTTCTCTGGGCATTTTCCTGGGAGGGGACGCCGGCTTGGTGTGTGGGCCGAAGAGAGAGAGAGAGAGAGGAGAGAGGAGGAGAGAGAGAGGAGAGAGAGAGGACGGGACGACACTGACTCCGTGAATGCTGATTATGTACATACCGCATGCCACCTTAGTCGCTGAAGTCGCCTACCCACTAAAAGAGAGAAATTTCGGCGCGTGCAAGGAGGTAATATTATATGCCGAGGTGGGGGAGGTAGGCGGGTATGACAGACAGTGTGGTATTTAGGCCACAAAGTGTCAGTTTCACGCAAGAGGATTCACTCAGTAAAAACTCAGATGTAACGCCCACACCCACGGTTACAGCGTACAGGACAAAAACTCCAGGGGAGTGGAAGAATTGGGCGCATCTTACACCACACCACACCAGACCACCAGAACGACAAACATGATAATGGGAAATGGAAAATCACAGTCTTCATGTTAGGTCACGGCGGATTTCGAACTCGTAACCCTCGGTGCGAACCGACCAAGCTAACCAGGCACCCAAGAGGCTTCATGGCGTGCGGACTAATTCCCTATGTGCTCCGCCACATGTGCTGACCTTCTTCTTCTGCGTACGCAGGTTGATACTCCTGCGGACACCCCCTGTACAGAAATGCAAGGATTAATCCCATCTACCCAACAAAGGGAGCGGAGTTTTGTGTGTATGACCGGTTTTGTTTTTTTCCCCACCATTAAGACAGCCAACTCCAACTTCGGGGAAGGTGCATGCTATGTGTAACGTGTCATCCATACTACGGCCAAACTGGCCTTCTCTTCCGAAAGTTGGCGATGGGATTTTACATGTGTGCAAGATGTGATGCGTGCGTTCACACACGGAACCTCGGTTTATAGTCTCATTCGAAGGACTGTATAGGAAATGAAGTCAGAAACCAATGTTAACTCCGAGGGAAAAATCCCCCTGTACCGAAACGGCCGGGCGGAGATTCGAACCCGCAACCCCAAGATTACGAATCCGGCGCTCTACCACTGAGCTATTCCGGCCCCGTGCTGACCTGACAAATAGCCGGATTCGGGACGCCAGAGAACATGGACGTGACAGTAGGACTGGAGTGGTGGCGATGTTCTGATCAACTTGGACTCTGTGATGTTACAGGCCAGAATTCAACAGACACATCAGTTTCCAAAATCCCCCGAAGTCGGAGTGTGGCTGCCCACGTGGCGGGGTAATCAAAAACGGTCACACACGTCATGTTCTCATCCCCAGCTGATGCATTTGTACCATAGTGTTCACGTACTTTGGCTGTTCGGATGATCCCTGGAGTCTTTTTGCCAGGGTACAACAACAACAGACACGGTGTGGGAACGATATGCCAGCATGCTAGGACTCGGTCTGTTCGCACAGGGAAACACCTCTGAAGATAGATCTGAAAAATGAAAGAGCAGGCGTCAAATCGGGAGTGGTCCTTCGTATTTATATTTCTTTCTCTATCTACTGGAGGTTGTGTGTTAGCTGTGGGATATGCAGGTGTATTACGAGAGAGAGAGAGAGAGAGAGAGAGAGAGAGAGAGAGAGAGACAGAGACAGACAGACAGACAGACAGACAGAGACAGACAGACAGAGTGAGACAAGCACAGAGAGAGAGAGAGAAGAGAGAGGGGAGGGAGGCACAGAAAGAGAGAGAGAGGGGCAGAGAGAGGGGGGGCAAAGAGAAAGAGAGAGAGAGAGAGGCAGAGAGAGAAAAAAAGAGAGAGGGGTAGCAGAGAGAGTGA
>CM031596.1:21840672-21855672 GCA_018398815.1 Conus ventricosus | reverse complement strand
TGGGTTGCCATGACGACCTCACATTCACTGCTCCCTGTGGATTGCCAGTTTCGTGTTCGTTCTGATTGACGGGTTTTACTGACTAGATTTGGTGAGGGGGGGAGAAAAAAAAAGAAGAAGAAGAAAAATGTGTGGAAGATGCGTGTGGAGGGGCTGGGCGAGGAGAGGGGAGAGAGGAGGGGGCTGGGAGGAGAGGGGAGGGGGAGGATGAGGTCATTCTAAGCATGCGAACAAGTACTGTATATATGCTTATGTTTACGTGCGCTTATGTGTGTATGTGTCAGAGAGTGGAAAACAGACTATGAGATTTTTTTTTTTTTTTTTTTTTACCTTTACATGAAGACGGCATTTTTACAGTTGATAGATTGCCGTCTCTGTTTTCACGTCTTGCTTACAGACATTAGCGTTTACCACTCACCTATTCCCATAACATCATTTGTCCTTTTCCCCTCCCCCGCTCTGAACGGTTTGTGACAGCTCCATGACTGCCTCTGTCGTGTTGGGTTGCTCAGGGACCATGGTGTGGGCGTACCCCAGTCATGCCACACCGGACCTCGGTGACACTCAGCCGTTCTTTGATGCCTATGAATTTGTACGTTCACTCGACAGTAGTGGGTTTATGACCGTGAATTGGGATGAAGGTTGTCACCACGACTAAGGAACTGTCTGTAATTCGGAGGGGGAGATGGGGAGGTAGGTAGTTACCTGATGATCCAGTAACAACAACAGCAACAACTCAACAACAACAACAACAACAACAACAACAACCACAGAAGCCGACAACCATGTGGAAAAAAAACGGGAAGAGGCAAGACATTGTAAAAATGTCAACCGCCGTGACGTCTGTGTTTTAATGTAAAGGTGTTTCGTGTGTGTTTTTTTAAAATTTTATTTTGTTTGTTTGTTGTTTGTTTTTGTTAGCTATGCCCGCCACACAGGGCTGGCATTGGCCAGACAGAAGAAGCTCCATCTGGACAATAACAACAGCGCCTTTAAACAACTGCTCACATGTTTGAGAGTTTTAATTCATAACATGAGAACTAACCAGTCGATAACTTTAAGGCTGAAGAATTAAGCCCTACTACAGACATTCCTGAAATCTTCTCCTCCAGGTTAAAAACCATGAATGAAAGAATCAATGGTAGAAACGACAGTCAAGGTCGGCAACTGCGAGTGGATGTTTGAACAGTGCCGTACTCGTCCATTTAAACCTTTTTTTTTTAAGTCTGAATGTTTCGTTTTTGCCTGTGTACACACGCAAGTCGCGTTTATTCTGTTGAAACTGTAATCTTCAGTTTTCAAGTTTTTCATGTTTTCGGAGCTCTGGGACTACGTTTGAATATATGAAATCTGAGCATACTTTCTTTTCATTTTTAAAACAAGTTTTATTTGTTCGGAACTTACTTTCTGTTTCTTCTTTTGCGTTCGCAGGCTGATATTCCTGCGGACACTCCCTGTATAGCAGGCAGTGGAGTTTTGTGTGTATGACTTTTTTTATCCCGCACTTAAGGCAGCACTTTCCTCTTCAGGGAAGGTGCATGCTATGGTCACGTGTCATCCATTACCAACCTGGCCAAACTGGCCTTTCTTCCGAAAGTTGGTGATGGGACTTAATCAGTCATTGCAATGGATGTTATGCGTGCGTTCACACACGGAACCTCGGTTTATGTCTCATCTTCAAGGTACTGTGTGGGGAATTGGGTCAGAACTTTAATGTAACTCGAGGGAAAAAATCCCCCTATACCGAAATTCGAACACATAACCCCAGGATCACGAGTCCGGCGCTTTTAGCCCAAACTGAGCTATCCTGGGCGCCCCATTTCGAGACATTTTTGCGCAATAATCATCAAATCAAAGAGAGTACAACAAGCATAGGCTTATAAAACCGTACTTGACAAAGAAAATAGCAGTGTCTTCTGTTTGGCCAGACACTTCAAACGAGGTGTTGTTTCGTAACTCCACCATTGAGGTAGGGGAGCAGTGTCTGTATCTTTTTCTTTTTTTCTTCTGGCCGTGAACGCCAGCAGTTTGGGGCGTTTACTCGTCTTTCAGACAGCGGCCGTCATCCATCCTCATTCCACAGACAGGTCATTGCTCCTGAAACACCACACCCCCAGGCTTCCGCCCAAGCCTTGTCACGGCTTAATCACGTCATCAGCATCGGCGTGATTGTATGTGGAGGGGAACGTCATCAAATCTTATGCAAGATAAGAGAGGCGCCTCAAATCTTCAAGCATAAAAGAGAGAGACGTCATCAAATCTTAAAGGGATAGTGGAGACGTTCATCAAATCTTTAAAAATAAAGAGAGAGACGTCATCAATTCTTCAGCAAAAGAAAAAAACGTCATCAAATTTTGATGCACGAGAGAGAGGCGCCGATTAAATCTTCAAGCATAGAGGAAAGACGTCATCAATCTTAAAGCATAGAAGGGGAGACATCATCAAAACTTGAGACATAGAGGAAAGTAGGCGTCATCAAATCTTGATGCGTGAGGAAAGAAACGTCATCAAACCTTGAGCATGAAGAGAGAGACGTCCTCAAATCTTGATGCATAGAGGAAAGACGTCATCAATCTAGATGCGTGGAGAGGACGTCACCATACCTTACTGCATGGGGAGATGCGTTATCAGTCTGGATTGCATTTAGAGAGAAGGCGTCATCAACATCGTGACGGATAGAGGTGATGACGTCATAGCTTGCTGCATGAAGGAGATCATCAAAACTTGAGGCAGAGAGAGAGAGAGAGAGGGTAGGGGGGGGTACATGAAAATAGAAGGAAAGCACAGTCAAGCAAGGAAGGAGAGCGGGGGGGGCGGGGGGGATATTAAGGTAAAGGTGATAAGCAGACTTGCACCCGAAAACAGAGTGTTCAAAAACAGGTAAACGCACTGACGTTAACTCGCATAGCAGTCACAGCAGGCGTGGACCAAATGAAACAAAACCCAAAAAAAACGCCAGCAGAACCATTACTGATTGCTTATCGGTGTGGTCGTTTGGTTTGGAATGGGTGTAGTACCAAGTAGTTCTCCCTCTCTCTTCTTCTCCTCCCCCTCCCCACACGCACACACACACCACACACACCCCACACACACACCACACACACACACACACGCGCGCGCGCGCGCGCGCGCGCACACATTGACGCACGCACGCACACACCACGCAACACACAAATACACAGCAAACACATCACACAACACACACACACAACCCCACACACACACACCACACACACGCACCACCATATACACAGACACAAAACCCCACAAAACCCCACACCACACACAAAACGCACGCACGCACGCACGCACGCATGCACGCGCACGCACACACACACACACACACACACACACACCACACACACACACACACAGCACGCACGCACGCACACGCACGCCCCGCATGCACGCACGCACGCGACGCACCACACACACACACACACACACACACACGCACGCACGCACACACACACACCTCTCTGTCTCTGTCTCTTCTCTCTCTCTCTCTCTCTCTCCTTCTCTCTTCTCTCTCTCTCTCTCTCTCTCTCTCTGTGTTACACCTTTGTTTCTTGCCATCATGCCTGTTCTGACAAAACAATTGTCCTGTACACAGAATAGGGCTGGATGCCGAGTCAGGCTGAGCACCGTTCAGACCCAAACGAGTTGTGCATTGGAAGCCAAGAAAACTTGGCAGAACGTTACATTGTAGACAATAGATGGGTCTGGATTTCTGAGGTGTTTGTCTTGGGAAGGAGACGAAGAGAGGGGATGGGGGGAGGGGAGGGGGAGGGGGGGAGGGTAGGGGGAGAGAAAAGGTGGGAAGATTGGTAGGGAGTTTAAGAGTGAGTTGCTATGGTCAGAACCAAAGTGTCAAATTGATGTGTGTGTGGGAAGTGTGTGATGTGGGTGTGGTGTGTGTGTTGTGTGTGTGTTGTGTGTGTGTGTGTGGTGTGTGTGTGTGTGTGTGTGTGTGTGTGTGTGTGTGTGGTGTGTGCGTGCGTGTGTGTGTTGTTGTGTTCTATTACGTCTTTTCACTAAATGTGATATTAGACAAGGTGTTATATATATATATATTTATTAATATATTTATTTAATATATATATTATATATATTTATATTAAATTATGTGTGTGTTGTGTGTGTGTGTGTGTGTTGTGAGGGACTGTGTGGACCGTTGGGCTATAGTTGGTTAAGTTCAATGCGATGAGCGTAGGAGGGGGCGGGGGGGGGGGGGGGGGGGGAGGGGAAAATGGGGTGGAGGGGGGACTATCCGGTAGGTAGGGAGGGAGGGCCTGTCTGCACCTCTAAATATGGTCTGCCACGAGAAAAGGTTACACTTCTGCAGTGATGATACGTGTTCGCAAACTCTCTCTTCTCTCGTTCTTCTCTTTCTCTTTTCTTCTACTCTCTCTCTCAGTCTCTTCTCTTCTCCTCCATCTCTCTCTCTCTCTCTCTCGTCTGTGTGTGGTGGTTTTCTCTCCTACTGTCTGTCTCTCTCGTCTCTCTCTCTCTCTCTCTCTCTCTCTCTCTCTTCTACTCTTCTCCTTTTCTCTTTTCTCTCCCTTCTCTCTCTCTCTCTCTTACTCTCTCTTCTCTCGCTCTCTCTTCTCCACTTCTCCTCTCTCCCTCTCTCTCATGCTCCTCTCTCTCTCTCTCTCTCCGCTCTTGCTCTATGTTTGTGGTGTGAGTAAGAGCGCGCTTATGCTGCAGATGTGTACACGTCAGTAGCGGTTTTAGCTGTTTTGATGGAAACCTAGAACCTGCACAGACAGTGTAGAAGTAATTAACCAAATCAAAACAGGCTGCAAGAAGGCGCAATCCTGCGTGTTTGAGCTATCCCAGAACAAATAGAATTGGCGCCCTCTCTTGCCACTGTTTTCGTTCGCTTGCGAACGAGTGTACCTTCAGTCTGTTGCCCGTTGTTGTTACCTAGAGATACCGGACCAGGATTTCTGTTAAGGGGGGAAACGAGCTCGAGTCTGAACAATCAAATGAACAGATCATGAAATTTTGCCCACAGCAGGGCTGGAGAAGTGTTAGATTTTTTCACTAGCCAGCCAGGCTGGTGCGTCAACTAGCTCACCTGAGTTTTCACCCCCACCCAGAGATTTCAATTATAACGCCATATTTTGTTGTTGTTGTTGTTGTTGTTGTTGTTCACAACAGGTAACCAGTATTGAAATCGAAAGCAAACTGACTTCAGGATAAACGGGAAATCCCGGTCACCCAGCCTCGTTTTCATGCTGCTATTTTTAGAATGGATGATAAGGGAATCATGTTCTGGAATGCTGACGACACCCCCCCCCCCCCCCCCCCCCCCCCCCCCCCCCAACCCCTACTCCATCTCCTCACTTTACTGTCTTTTGTCGACCTACTTTTGTTTTCAGATTGTGGAGACGTTTTCGTATCATTACACGGGAATGAAGATTTCAGTGGCAAAGTGGGAAAAAATTTTAAAAAAACAACATGGCGACGACGTAGAAACTGATCTCACAAACCGAACCACGCCATCTTGATGTTATTATTATAACACAACTTAAAAGAACAGGCGTGTGGCCGTGGAGACATCAAAATTTTAATTGTATCGGCGTCGCGCGCAGCGAGTGAAAATGATGAGAGCGCTCAGGGGGGGGGGGGAGGGGGGGGGGGGGGGGTCTTTTGTACAAACATTCCCCCTCTTTCTGGACATTCTGTGCTAGTAACGTCCCTTTTCCTTTCGCTCTCAGTAATTCTGTCTCCTCCTTTGCTGTACTGTCGTCTACTGTCCTTTCTGTCTACCATATCTTTTATCTGTCTTTTTCCACAACCTCTTCCCACAATTTCTGCACTCAACGAAGTCGGAGTGAATTGACTATACTTCGTGTATGTGTGAGTATCCCAACAGGGTATAAACGAGGTCACACGCTATCAGATACTAGAAAGCTGAAGAAGAAGAAGAAGAAGAAGATGATGATGATGAGATGATGATGATGATGATCAAAATGAAAGCGCTAAGTTTTCAGACATTCTCAGAGAAGAAAAACAAAAATCAGTACAGACAGCAAATTTGGGAGGGGGGGGGGGGGGGGGGGGGGGGGGGGGGCGACTGATGGTCTATTCAGTTTTTTAAAAATCCACTGTGCACTGGCAAGTTGCACTCGTCAAGGGCGGCTGGACACTGAACATGGCCAGCCATTGCTGATGGTGTCATCATCCTGTTTATGAGGTCTTGTCAAGCGCTGTTAAGGGCCGTATCGGCTTGACATGACTGCTGGTGTCGGAGTGGTCCCCATTGTAGACACTGACCTTGCACTCTGTCAAACTGGTGGAGAGACCCGCCTAGCCTAACTGGTTTCGGTGATCTCGCTATCAGACAGACAAACAAACAGACAGACAGACCACAAGACAGGGCTGGAAGTGGTCGCTTGTAGTGTAGCAGCAGTGCTCCGTGCCTGGGCAAAGGGAGTGAAGAGTGATCCAAAGTGAAGTGAAGGAATCGACAAGTCAGCCGGCCGCCTGATCGAACGAATTCAAGGTCGTGGTTGGGATTCCGTTCTATCTCCACTGCGCTGCCTCATTGATGCCCTCGTAGGCCGATCAACTTGCAGAGACTTGGCGATCTTCATGAGCAGACGGCTGGTACCTCAGTTAGCCTGAGCTGGTGACCTCAATTAGCCTGAGCTGGTGACCTCAATTAGCAGAGGAGGATGGTTACCTCAATAAAAAAAAAAAGCCAAATTATTAGCAGAGGATGATGGTGACCTCAGTTAGCCTGAGCTGGTGACCTCAATTAGCAGAGGAGGATCGTGACCTCAATTAGCAGAGGATGATGGTGACCTCCATTAGCAGAAGATGATGGTGACCTCCATTTGCACAGGATGATGGTGACCTCAATTAGCACAGGATGATGGTGACCTCCATTAGCAGAAGATGATGGTGACCTCATTAGCACAGGATGATGGTGACCTCATTAGCACAGGATGATGGTGACCTAAATTAGCACAGGATAATGGTGACCTCCAATTAGCACAGGATGATGGTGACCTCCATTAGCAGAGGATGATGGTGACCTCCATTAGCAGAGGATGATGGTGACCTCAATTAGCACAGGATAATGGTGACCTCAATTAGCACAGGATGATGGTGACCTCAATTAGCAGAGGATGATGGTGACCTCAATTAGCAGAGGATGATGGTGACCTCAATTAGCACCGGATGATGGTGACCTCCATTAGCAAGGATAATGGTGACCTCAATTAGCACAGGATGATGGTGACCTCAATTAGCAGAGGATGATGGTGACCTCAATTAGCACAGGATGATGGTGACCTCAATTAGCACAGGATGATGGTGACCTAAATTAGCACAGGATGATGGTGACCTCAATTAGCAGAGGATATGGTGACCTCAATTAGCACAGGATGGTGGTGACTTCATTAGCAGGGATGGTGGTGACCTCCATTAGCACAGGATGATGGTGACCTCAATTAGCAGAGGATGATGGTGACCTCAATTAGCAGAGGATAATGGTGACTCAATTAGCACAGGATGATGGTGACCTCCATTAGCAGAGGATAATGGTGACCTCAATTAGCACAGGATGATGATGACCTCAATTAGCACAGGATGATGGTGACCTCAATTAGCACAGGATGATGATGACCTCAATTAGCAGAGGATGATGGTGACCTCAATTAGCACAGGATGATGGTGACGTCAATTATCACAGGATGATGGTGACCTCAATTAGCACAGGATGATGGTGACCTCAATTAGCAGAGGAAGATGACGATCCTAACTGGCCGGGGTCGACGACTGAAGTGGCAAAGGCCGATGACCGGACTGAGGAGAGGCTAAGGGGCTTGGCCCGGGTGGATCAACAGAGAGTGCCGTGCTGCAGACAGGACCCCAGTGCCGGTGCAGGGAGTGTCTGGCTACATGTGGCGGAGGAGGGCGACAGGTTTCAGTGAAGTATGACAGAGCTGTGACACACTGTGAGTGTGTCATGACCACTGTCTGCTGGTGTGTGTGTGTGGTGTCTGTGTGTGTGATGTGTGTGTTGTTGTGTGTGCCCATGTGTGTGTGTTCTTCGCCTGCCGGTTGTGTACCTCCTCCAGGAAGTGTTTGCGTTTTACCTCGCGATTTTGTAACACATTCTCTCTCTCTCTCTCTCTCTCTTCTCTCTCTCTCTCTCTCTTCTCTCTCTCTCTCTCTCTCTCCTCTCTTCGCGTATGTGGTGTGTTTGTTCGCGTGATGACGGAAACCTGACGACTGAGATTCCAGCTGATGAGACACGCTGTCTTGCATGCTACGTGACCCAATAGGAAAGCCGGCTAATAGGTTACATCTGACGAGTTATTGTGTTCCCTCGTGACAAAAACAAACAAACAAACAAAAATCAAACATACAGAGTGTCACAAGCCATCACCACAGCCATGACGACGCGTGACTGTGTCACAGTGACAGTCATTCGCTCTGCTACTCACCTTGTGGGGGCTGCCAGCTGACGTCAACAATGGGGCCGGTTGTTGTTACACAGGCAGAGGTTCTCTCTCTCTCTGCCCTTCGTGTCGTCTGTCAAACATCGACTGGTCTCTATGGTAGCTCACTGGCGTCTAAACGCTATAATCGTTGTTTTTTCCTAACGAAAGAGGTATGATCCTGGAGCAAACCAGTGACAAAAGGAAACCCGTTATTATCCTGTGGATTGCAACGATTTGTTTCATGAGGACCACAGCTGGTTTTGTTTTTTACCCCCCCCCCCCCCCCCCCCCCCCCCCCCCCCCCCCCCCCCCCCCCCCCCCCCCCCCCCCCCCCCCCCCCCGGATTATTTTTGCTTTCCCCGTTTTACCCTTAGAATAACAATTGTATTTCCCTGTTTTCCTTAGGATAATAACTGTGTTCATTTTTTTCCTACAAGAAAAAAGGTGTTATTGCGAGAAAAACAAATTGAAAAGGGAAAACGAGTTATGATCGTGCATGACAAGCGCGTGATGAGCGCGCTGGGGACCATTGCTATACAGCGAAAAGAGGGGAAACAGATAAAGCCACTGAGGATCACGTGTATTTCCCTGGAGGTCAAAAACCGTTTTTCATTGTTTTCCTTGTTTTCCCTAAGGATAAGAACTGTTTTGATCACGAAAATAGAGAAAAACAGTTGTAGGGGAGACGATGATAAGAACTGTTTTACTCAAACAAAAATAAAGAAGGGGGGAAAGCTGTTTTGATCATTGAGGGGAAACGGGTGAAAAAAGCCTATAATTTTAAGGAAAACAGTTGTGATTTTCAGGGATAAAAGCTTATGCCCGTTCTCATGAAGAATTTAAATTTCTTTATTTCCTGGGGGCGGGGAAGCTATTCTTGGCTTATGAAGCTTGCATGCTGCCATAGTTCGCTCTTTGTGTTGGGGGTTGTTTGTTCGTAGTGCTCCGTCGGAAAATCTCTCTGTTCTTTCTCACCGATCTGGAAATCATGTCCAGTGTTTTGCAAAGCTGTGTCCCGGAAGAGTTGTTGTGCTGTGTTCTCAGTGTCTGTGGAAAGCGTTTCCTTCTGTATTTCCATTCTTTGTGAGCGTTTTATCGGCAAGGGAACCTACGTTCTTTCGCAGTGTTGCATTTTTGAAGGGTTTGTCAGTACTTTCTCCGATTGTGGAAGTCATTTCCATTTTCTCAGTGTTACTAGTACTTTGAGGACTGTCTGGGAAGAGTTAATACTTTGTGGCAATCCGCGAAAGGTTAGCATTCTGTGATGATCCAGAAAGGGTTAGCAGTCGGTGATATTCTGGAGAGGGGTTAGCACGCTGTGATTATTAAGAAAGATTGGCTCTTTGTGTAGCATGAAAAGGGTTAGCTTTCTGTGGTAGCGTGAAAAGGGTTGGCAGTCTGTGATGGCGCCAGAAGGGTTGGCGCTCTGTGACAGTCTGGAAAGGGTTTACATTTTGTGGTATTTCTTTCGGAAAGAATGAGCTCTCTGAGATAGGCTGGAAACGGTTGGAAATGTTTTGTTTGTCAAGGGTAGGTGTTCTGTTTGGTATTCAAGAATGATCTCGTCCATCTGGACACAGTTTGAAAGGAGGTGGTTCCACCTGTCACAGGATTTAGAAAGGAGTCGTCCTCTGTCATAGCAGTTTAGAAAGGAGGTGCTCCCACTGTCACAGGTTTAGAAAGAGGTGCGTCCCATCTGTCATAGTGTTTAGAAAGGAGGTACGTCCCATCTGTCATAGCAGATTAGAAAGGAGGTGCGTCCCACTGTCAAAGGATTTAGAAAGGAGGTACGTCCCATCTGTCATAGTAGTTTAGAAAGAGGTGCGTCCAATCTGTCATAGAGATTTAGAAAGTGAGGTGCGTCCCATCTGTCATAGGGATTTAGAAAGGAGGTGCGTCCCATCTGTCATAGTAGTTTAGAAAGGAGGTGCGTCCATCTGTTATAGAGTTTAGAAAGGAGGTACGTCCCATCTGTCATAGGATTCAGAAAGGAGGTACGTCCCATCTGTCATAGAGATTCAGAAAGGAAGGCGTCCCATCTGTCATAGTGGTTTAGAAAGGAGGACGTCCCATCTGTCATAGGGAGTTTAGAAGGAGGTACGTCCCATCTGTCACAGGATTTGAAAGGAGGTGCGTCCCATCTGTCACAGATATTTTGAAAGGAGGTACGTCCCATCTGCCATAGGGATTTAGAAAGGAAGTGTGTTACATCTGTCATGGAGGTTTAGAAAGGTGCGTCCCATCTTTCATAGGGGTCAAGAAAGGAGGGTGCGTTATATCTGTCACATAGGTTTTCAAAGTGAGCTTAGTTTCCATCTGTTATAGTCTGGGAAAATGTGCGTTCTGTCTGAGTATTTCGAAAAGCAATCTGCCTTTCATACTGCCACCGTCTGTAAAGGATCTGTCTTCTATCGGTGATAATCAGAAAGGATGGGCAGTCACTGTGACAACTGGGAGAAGACTGCCCTCTGTGATCCATCGGGAAATGATCGCACTCTGTGACAACCCACAAAAGATCTGGGCTTTGTCTGGTAGCAATCTGAAAGATCTGGGCTTTGTCTGTCTGTAGTAATCAGGAAAGAGCTGGGCTTTGTCTGGTAGTAATCAGGGAACGATGGTGCTGTGTCTGTTGTTAATCAGGAAACGATGTGCGCTGTGATTGTAGTAATCAGGGAACGATGTGCGCTGTGATTGTAGTAATCAGGGAACGATGTGAGCTGTGTCTGAGTAATCAGGGAACGATGTCAGCTGTGTCTGTAGTAATCAGGGAACGATATGACGCTGTGTCTGTAGTAATTCAGGGAACGATGTCAGCTGTGTCTGTAGTAATCAGGAAACGATGTGGCTTTGTCTATAGTAATCAGGGAAGATGTGCGCTGTGTCTGTAGTAATCAGGGAACGATGTCAGCTGTGTCTGTAGTAATCAGGGAATGATGTGAGCTGTGTCTGTAGTAATCAGGGAACGATGTGCGCTGTGTCTGTAGTAATCAGGGAACGATGTCGCTGTGTCTGTAGTAATCAGGGAACGATGTGCGCTGTGTCTGTAGTAATCAGGGAACGATGTCAGCTGTGTCTGTAGTAATCAGGGAACGATGTCAGCTGTGTCTGTAGTAATCAGGGAACGATGTCAGCTGTGTCTGTAGTAATCAGGGAACGATGTGCGCGGTTGTCTGTAGTAATCAGGGAATGATGTCAGCTGTGTCTGTAGTAATCAGGGAACGATGTCAGCTGTGTCTGTAGTAATCAGGGAACGATGTCAGCTGTGTCTGTAGTAATCAGGGAACGATGTCAGCTGTGTCTGTAGTATCAGGGAACGATGTCAGCTGTGTCTGTAGTAATCAGGGAACGATGTCAGCTGTGTCTCTAGTAATCAGGGAACGATGTCAGCTGTGTCTCTAGTAATCAGGGAACGATGTCAGCTGTGTCTCTAGTAATCAGGAAAAGGCTCTACGTTGTGCCTGTATTAATCTGGGAATGATGTGCGCTGTGTCTCTAGTAATCAGGGAATGATGTGCGCTGTGTCTGTAGTAATCAGGGAACGATGTGCGCTGTGTCTCTAGTAATCAGGACAGGCTCTACGTTGTGTCTGTTGTAATCAGGAAATTATGTGCGACCAGTCTTCGGTAATCTGGAAACAATCTGTGTTCGAACTGTGGTGATCAAGAAATGGTCTGTGATTTGTATGCGGTGATCATAAATGATCTGTGTCCAACCTGAGGAAACTAGAAATGACCTGTGTTCTGTATGTAATAATCGAGAAATTATATTGCTCAGTTTGGTTGGTGATTGAGAGAGGACCTGGGCTCTGTTTACGATGATCTGGAAAAGGGTTCGTGTTCAGTGAGAAACAGGAAAGGACTTGCTCTCGACGGTAGACTGGGAACGGATTTGGCGCTCTGCAATAATCTTTGTATCTTCACTCAACAAGAATTATCTGTGGATCCGCACTATGCAATAATTATTACAAAGCGTCTGCTGCTCTGTGATGTATGTAAAAGATCCCGAGTGTCCCCGTTTATATCTGGAAAGAATCTGTTGTGATAACGTCAATGCACTTCAAAGGAACGACAGCAACGAAGACGATGCGGGGATCAGTTTATCACCGCCGACAGCGGCAGCGACCGTGAAATGAGCCTCAAGTGGTGGCAAGGGAGAGAACCAACGTCAGTCGTCCCTGCTTCACCCCCTGTTTCTTGGCGGGTGACGGTGTTCCCTGTCAAAAGCCGTTGGTGTCGGCATCCGACAGTAGGTGGTTGCTTCCCTTTCCAACCGGAATTCGTAGCTGCTGTTGTGTGCGCTGTTGCCAGACTGTCCGCCAACATTGCCGGTGTCGGCACAGGGAGTGGATCACCCTTAACACGGAGTGCCTGGCCTACAGTGGGGTGTGTCGGCACAGGGAGTGGGTCACCCCTTAACACGGATGTGCCTGGCCTACAGTGGGGTGTGTCAGCACAGGGAGTGGATCACCCCCTTAACACGGAGTGCCTGGCCTACAGTGGGGTGTGTCGGCACAGGGAGTGGGGGTCACCCCTTAACACGGAGTGCCTGGCCTACAGTGGGGTGTGTCGGCACAGGGAGTGGATCACCCCTTAACACGGAGTGCCTGGCCTACAGTGGGGTGGGTGTGTTGTGCTGTGTGGTAGGGCAGAGTCTTTCCACAAACATCGCTCTAGGACTGACCTCGGCGACCTGACTTATGTGAGGCTTCCATATTATTGACAGTAGTGTTGGAGTGTGTGTGTGTGTGTGTGTGTGTGTGTGTGTGTGTGTGTGTGTGAGCGAGCTCTTTGTGTGTGAGCTCTGTGTGTGTGTGTGTGTGTGTGTGTGTGTGGTGTGTGTGTGTGTGTGGTGTGTGTGAGAGAGAGAGGAGAGAGAGAGAGAGAGAGAACACAGGACACATCGATACTGTTTCACAGCCCCATATCAAACGCCACTAACATGGTTTACAATTACAGACATTTGAACCTCTCTGTCCCACCATCTTCCAGCCCTCGCCCTCACAACGGCTGTTACCACCTCTCGTTATATAAGTGTGTTAGAAACTAAAAACACACATGTCAGTATGCGTACATTTCTGCGTACAAATCGCGACAGTCAACGTGAACAGACCGCATTTGAACGCATGATATTTTGCTGAAGGAAGCTTCATGCACATTGATGGGTTCAGGCATTTCAGTGAGCGTCCGTCTTGCAACCTCAAAGCAAGCCGAAAACAGGAGAAAGGAAACTCGTGCCAGAGAGGAGAGAGAGACGAGAGAGAGGAGAAGAGAGAGAGAGGAGAGAGAGAGAGAGGTACTGTCAGGAGTGAACACCCCACACCCTATGGCGATAGTTCCTGGACTACGGGTGTTCTTTTGATTTTTGGAACAGAGACGGAACAGAGGGGATGAGGGGAAGGGGGGGGGGGGGGGTCAGTTTGTTGAAGGGGTTCCCACCCTTCAGGGCAGGACACCGGCCCTTCCTGTCGGCAGGGAGGAGAAGCGGGGCTGGCACCCTGTGAAGGGAGGAATGTGGCTGGCAATAACAACACGACTGGCACCGCCATCACCCATCCGCAACCCGGAGGATAGAGATGCTGTGGAGGAGGAGGGGGGGGGGGGGGGAAGAGGAAGGCAGCTTGGGCAGGCGGGTGGGCTTCTGTACTGTGTCTGTTCTGTTCTCTGCTCTACACTCACTGCTTCTCCAGGTCTGTCGCTCTGTTCTGCCTCTCTCTTTCAGCCGGCTCCTGTGTTTTACCATCCGTCTGGCACTGACGGGGCCCGACTTTCTGCTCTGTCTCTCCCTGCCATCCTCCCTAGATATCTGTCTTTCACGGCTTGTCGTCCCTCTTCTTCATCAGCTGGTCAGGTCAGCGCCGGGTCCCGTCCCCTTCTTCGGCGTCACTGTGTGGGTCAGCGTCACCCCCGCGTCATCGGCTGCTGGAGCGGGGGTCACCCTGGTCTCTCTGCTCTTTGTTGGTGTTGGTGGTGGTCGCGTCGTCGTTTGTCGTCGTTGTGGGTTTCTCTTGTTCTTTAAATAACGTGTGTGGGCTCTACTGTGCATCGGTTTTTGTGTCGTGTCTTTTAAGTCTTTGGGGTAAGCTGTGGGTTTCTCGTGTTCTCTTTAAAAACGTGTGTGGGCTCTATTTCTGCATCGGTGTTGTGTGTCTTTGTTGTTGGGTTGGCTGATGTTTATCTTTGGGACTACGCTGGTCGGGAGTGAACTTTTCTACAGACTTGGTGGGTTCGTTCCTGTGCCGGGAAACGTAACTGTACGGTTGGTTCTGTGTTCTGTGCTCTGTGTGTGGGTGTGTGTGTGTGTGTGTGTGTGTGTGTGTGGGGGTGTGGGTGAGGAGAGAGAGAGAGAGAGAAGAGGAGAAAAAGAGAGAATGGGGGGGGGGGATTTCGCTCGGCTGCAGGTATTCATAGTGATTTTTGAATTCACATGAGGATCAACGTTGAAGAGGTGTAAACAGCGATGCGGGAACGTAACAGTCACGAACATTCAGGGAGCCAGTGCTAACCGCACACACGCCTGGCATTTGTCTGGAACTGGTTAC
>CM031596.1:21820672-21838172 GCA_018398815.1 Conus ventricosus | reverse complement strand
GTGGGGGGCGTGTTCTGTCCTCCGCTCAGCCTGGATGCGTCATCACTAGTGCTTTGTCTTTTCATTGCGAAATTTCCTTTTTTTTCCCCCCTCAATTTCCTCTCTTCTTCTACAGGTGTGGGAGACTTGAACTGAACTTGTTGAACGGTGTTAAATTCCTCCAGCGTCCCTCAC
This sequence comes from Conus ventricosus, assembly GCA_018398815.1. Taxonomy (NCBI): domain Eukaryota; kingdom Metazoa; phylum Mollusca; class Gastropoda; order Neogastropoda; family Conidae; genus Conus; species Conus ventricosus. Next base: position 21,837,998 of record CM031596.1, on the reverse strand, counting down.
ATCTGCTGATGTTCCTTGTCTCCTTGTCTAACTAACTACATGCTTTTTCGAAATTCGTTGAATGGATGACGGGCTTCTGTGAGAAGGTCCGCTGAACAAGACAGGAACGTCCAACCATCTCGACTTTCGCTCTTCCGATTGGATGCTCCGTCTTCGCCAGTGCGCCTGCAAGAGTCACGTGATCGGATGTGAGAGGAAGCTTCCGGTTTTAGTGATAGCAGCTTAAACCACGCTGGATTGGCTTTTTCAGTGTGGTCATCGACTTGTACGGTGTTTTGAGTGTCAGTGTATAGGAGAGAATCTTCTTACTCACAAGTTTGGAATGATAACGGAAACCCATCAGAATTCAACATGAGGGGATTTTTTGGGATTGATTCTTCAGGATTGGGTCTTTAGGCCCCCCCACTGTTTTCCCCGGGGAAACCGGGAACCCCCGTGCGCCCCTGTCGTTTCTGGAAAAAATCGGAACCTTTGGGGAGTGAGGGGAAAGAGGGAAAAAGCCCCCCCCTTTCCGCGCACCCCCCGGGGCCGGGCGGCCCCCTGAGGGGCGGCAGAAAGGGGGGGAGACCCCACTCGGGTGGCAAGGGCCCCGGCCCGGAGGGCCCGGGATACGCCTCCAGCTCGCAAACTGGGTTTAAAAACCCCGTCGGGGCCCTGCTGGAGCACAACGGTTTTGCCTCGCGACCATCACCACCCACCCACTACGGGGTGGCCTAAACCGAATTTTTTACGGGTAAATTGGTCAATTTTGTTGGGCTGTTTTTTTTTTTTTGTGGGGTAATTTTTTGAAAAAAAAAACAAACTAAAAAAAAAGGAAAACAAAAATTTTAATTTGTGTGGAAATTAAATCCCAACCCCAAACCAACCAAACAAAAACCCCACACAAAACCCCACCCCCGGGGCCCGGGGCCGCGCCGGTTTATTCTTCTTTTAAAAACACCACAATAAAAAACACAAAAAACCCACAAACAACAAAAGTTTTTTCCCCGATCGGGAAAAAAAAAGGAGGAATTTAAATTTTTCGTCCACTCGGCCAAAAAGGGTTGGGGGGGGGGGGGAGGGCGGGAAGAAAGGAAAAAGGGGAGGAGGGAAGAGAAGAGAAACACTTCCATTTCACAAGGGAAGGGAAAGAGAGGAGAGAGGGGAGGGGGAAGAGAGAGGAGAGAGAATTTTTGGCGTCAACGGGGAAAAAGAAACAGGTCTCCCCAAAGCAAAATGTTGGGGGGGATCCCCCCCCGCTACTGAAACTAACCACTCGGGTGGCCTCGTCCCCATTAAATTTCCCCCCCCAAAAATAGTCTTTTTTTTGAGATGTTGTTTTTTTTTTGTGGTTTTTATGAAGGAAAACAAAACAATCAAAAAAGGGGAAAGCAAAACAAGGGCAATTTTTTGGCACCCAAAAATCATCCCAAAACCCATAAACCCCCAACAAGGGGGGGGCTGCCGCCTTTTTCTTTTCTCTATCTTTTTCTCACCCCCCCCCCCACCCCCCCCCCCCCCCCCCTCACACTTTTTACCTCCCTTTACCCTTTCTTTTCTTCCCCTTCCTTCTCAAACCCCCTTTTTTTTAAAACCCCCCTTTCCCCCCCCCCAAAAAAATTTTTAAAACGGGGGGGTTTTTTTTCCCATAAACCCCCCCTTCCCTTTTCCCCCCCCTTTTAAACTCCCCTTATTTCCAAACAAAATTTCCCCACTATTTTTTTCCCTTTCTTTTAAAATTCTTTCCCCAAAACCATTAAAATTTTCCTTTCCCAAAATATTTTTTTCCCAAAAAACCTCCCCCCTTTTCCCCCGTTTTTCCCCTTTTTTTAAAACCTTTTACCCTTTATATTCCTTCCCTTTTCACCCTTTTAAAACCAAACCCCCACCAATTTCCCAAAGGGTAAGGGTTTTCCCCTTCTCTTTTTTTCTTTTCCCTTTTTTTCCCCCTTTTTTTCCTTTTTTAACCCCTTTAAATTTTTTCCCACCCCTCCCACCCCCCTTTCCCTTTTTTTTTCCCAAATTTCCCTTCTCCCTTTTTTCTTTTTCAACCCCTTTTTTTTACCTTCATTCCCTTTTTCTTTTTAAAAACCAAAGGGGGGCATTTGGGGAAATTTCCCCCCATCATTTTTGGCGAAATTTTAAAAAATTTTTTTGTTCTTGGTAGACTTAAAAACCACAAATAAAAATACACAAACAAAAAAGTAAGGGTTATTTTTTAAAAACAATTTTAAAAATTTTCTTTAAACTTTTTTTTTGACTTTTAAAACCAAACCCCAAAAAACCCCCCTTTACCCTTTTTTCAGAAATCAAAATTTTTAACTTTTCCCCTAATTTTTAAAAACGGGTTATTTTTGGCCCTTAAAACCAAAACCCTTACCCCCAGTGTTTCCCTAAAGCTTTTAAATTTTTTTTTTTTTTAAAATTTTGTTTTTTTTGGGCCCAAAGATTTTTAAAAAAATAGGGGTTCCAAAATTATTCTTTCAGATACTTTTTTGGGGCTAAAATAAAAAAATGTTATAACCCATTATCCCTTTAAAATATGTTTGCCCCTTTAAGTGTTCAAAAAACCCAAAATTTTAAAATTTATAAAAAAAATTTGTGGGTTCGAGGTAAATTAAAATTTTTTTTCCCAACCCCTTTCCCCCAAATAATAAAAATATTTTTGTTTTTACTCCCCAAAAATTTTACAAAAACTATTAAAATTTTTTTTTTAAACAACCTCTCTTAAAAATTTTATTTAAAAAAAACCCCAAAAGGGGCAAAATGTAAAACCTCCTGGATTTTTCAAGAATAATTTTTTTGGCGGTTTTATTTAAATTTTTTCCCCCCAAAAAAATGAAAAAGTAAACTTTAAACTTCCCTGTTTTGCCCTTTTTAAAATTTCTTTAAAAATAAAAAAACCCCCCCAAAAACCCCACCCCTTTAAAATTTTTTAAAGAAAATTTAAAATTTTTTAAATCCCCAATTTCATTTCCTAAATGAAAAAGACTCTTTTAAAACCCTTCCCGTAATTTTAATTTTTTTTCCCATGGTTTTTTTAAAACTCTTTCCAATGATTGGTTTAATTAAATTTTAAAGGGGGAGGGAAAATTTTTCTAAAAATTTTTTGGGTTTTTTTGGGTTAAATTAAATTTTAAATTTTTTTAAAAAGGGCTAACCTTTGGGGCAGGTTTTAAAATTTTTTAAAACCCCAACTTTTCTTCAATTGCATGTTTGTTAAAATTTTTGTTTTCCCCAATTTTGGTTTAAAATTTCAAAATCTTTGTTACTAAAAAAAAAAGGCCAAAACCCCATCCTTTTAAATCCCAAGGGGTTTTTTAATTCTAATTTCCCTTAAAACCAAATTGAACTTTTTTTTTTTGGGCCCCGCTTTTTTTTTAAACCATAATTTTTTTAAAAAATTAAAAGGGAACATTTTCTCCCCGTTTTTCTTTATCAAAAAAGAAAACCCCTAAAACAACAAAAAAACGTTTGGGTTAAAAAATTTAAAAAAAACAAATTTTTGGGAAGATTTTAAAAAAAGGAGGGCCTTCCCCAAAAAATTTTCATCGTGCCGCCACAAAAAAATAAAATGAAAGATGGGACCAGAATTTTCCCCTCTTTTTTTTGGGGTGAAACCCCAAAATAAAGTTACTTAAAAACCCTTTTTTAAAAGCCAAAAAAGAAACTTTTAGTTAATTTCATTTTTTTTGGGCCATTTAAAATTTGGGTTTTTGTTCCCTAACTGTTGGAGCCCCGAAATCATCATTTTTTAACTCAAATTTGCCCTTTTTTTGGGTCAATTTTAAACCTTTTTATTCCCATCGCTTTTTTTTAATAACCAAGTTTTAAAAATAAAACCATTTTTTCCCACTTAAAAACTTTTTTTCCCAAAACGAAGGACGGTCGGGTTTTTTTTAAAAAAAAAACATTTTGAAGAAAAAAATTTGTTTTAAAATAACTGTCCCCCCTTTTTGGGCCGCCCAAAATTTATAAAAATGAACTGATCCTCCATTCAAAACTTTTTTTTAAAAAAAGGGAAAACTTTCAGAAAAACCCCCCTAAAAAGACCAAAAAAAGCTGGAAACATTTTTTTTAAAAGAAATTAAAGGGGGGCCTAACTGGGGGGAATGGGCCGAAAAAACCCCGATCCTTGTACTTACGATTTTTTTTTCCACCAAAAAAGTTTTTAAATAACTGCTTTCACTTTACCAAAAAAAACCCCTTTTAAACCAAATTTGAACATAATCATACTTTTAAAAATCTTAAGAATTAAAAATTTACCAAACAGTTTTAAAACAAACGGGGATAAATAATGGAGGGACTTTTTTTGGGGCCCCCGGTTTTTGATGGAATAAAAATTTCTTTTCGGCCTGTTTACCCCGGTTTTAAAAAGGGCAAAAAAACCTGGGAAAAAATTTATTTTAAAAACCAAAGGGCAAACCCAAAGGGGGGAAAAACGAATAAACGACCATAATTCTTTTTTTTGGGGGGGAAAACCCCCTAAATTTCTCCAAATACCCCCGGGTTCCCCAAAAAAAAACCAAGAAGTTTTTAAGGGGACTCAGCAAAGTCCAAACCCTGTTTCCAATACCAAAAGAAAGAGTTTGTTTGGACGGGTTTTTTCTTGTTTTACCCCCTTCCCAAAAATTTTAAAAAACTTTTAAGAAATCTTGCCATAACGGTGGGGAAAAAACAAAAATTCTGCCATTTTAAAACAAAAAAAAACACCCAAAAATTTCCTTGAAAAGGGCCCAACCCCCAAAATATTAAAATTTGCAAGTGGGCAGTTGGTTTTCCCCAAAAAAAACAGGTTGAGGGTTTTGGAGGAATTTGGCTTTATTTAAAAAACCCCCCTTTAAAAAAATAATGTCAAAATTTGGCCAAAACCTAAGGCCTTTAAAAAAACCCCTGAAAAAACCCCCCCCAATATTTGGGGAAAGGGGATGCTAACCGTTTTTTTTATAATTTTTGGGAGATGGGAAAGGGGTTTTTTAATATTTTACGTGGGGGGGATGGGGGGGGGAGGTGAATTGCCCCCCCCGCGAAATAAAAGGGTTTTATTGAAATTTAAAGGGTTTGTTTGTGTGACCCTCTAAAACCTTTTTTTCGTATTGTTCGCTATGCGTGTCTTCAAAAAAATTTTTCGATAGTTTTCTCTTTTTTATTCATTTGATTTGTAATTTGGTCCGGTTATAGTTGGCATTCTAGTTTTTGTGATCTTTCTTGTTAAAGATCTTTTTTCTTTGTCTTATTCTTTTTTTTAATATCGGCCCTAATTTGGGCGCATCAGCCTCAAGAGTTTTTCTTTTTCCCTTTTTTTTTTTCACTATTTGCCTAGTTTTGAAAATTTTGTTTTTTAAATTTCCCCTTAACCTTCTTTAAAGATGTTCAAGGGCCCTCTTTTACCCCCAGGGGAAAGCGGTGATGGATGTCTTTAAAACGCTGTTTTTTTCTGAAAAACTGGTTCTGCTTCTTTTAATTTATTAATTCACTGCGATTAAATTTAATTCTTTTAAGTTCCATTTTTGTTTTGGGTTTTTCTTTTGGGGAGTTTTGCGTGTTTTTGAGTTTAGCAATGCACCCATCTAATTTTGGTTTTAAAAAGCCAAGGGCTTTTTTTGATCTTTCCACGGTTTTGTATAAGTAACCTTGGCAAAAAACTTTGAGGGTTTTGGTTTTAGTTGAAAGCCGAACAATTCCCTGATCGCTCTTACAAAAAAAATGAAATTTTAATTCAAAACTTTTGGGTTAAAAAATTCGGGAGGTTCTTCCCCTAAACTTTTTAAAAACTCCAAAAAACATTTCTTTTAAAAATTTCACGTCCTGAGAGCGCTGAGCGACCGGTTTTTCAAAGGGTCATTTCACTAAAATTTCGCTCCGGGGGTAAAAAACATCTAATCTTTTCCCTTTAAAACCTGCCATTTTTAAAAATAATTAACTTTTTATTTTTTTTTTATAAAAAAAGGCACAAGCATATGGCCATTCTTGGCCCATAAAAGCGAAAGAACCCTTTGGCGTGGGGGGAAATAAAACAAAAATTTAAAATTTACCAAAAACCCACTATATTGAGCAGATAAAATTTTCCTTCGTTAGTTTTCCCAAACCCAGGAGCGGATGATTAAAGGCCCCGGTCTGCCGGTTACTTTTAAAAATACAACTCCTTCAACAACAAAAACCGAACAGTTTGTCCAAATTTGGGGAAGGGAATTGTTAAAAAAATTTCTGTAAAACTTGGGGGGGCAAGAATGTATTTTCTTTAAAAAGCGACAATTTTTAACCTATTCTGATCTATGGCAAAAACCGCGAATGAAAGGGAAATCTTGCGTTTAAGGAATCACAATGAAAACACTAAAATTTAAAATGGGGGCCCAAACTCGCCTCAGGTGCAAAAGCAGAAAAAAGGGCTTTAGCTGAAAGTTTATGCGTAGGGAAAACGCTTTTATTCCCCCCTAGATTTTAAAGTTTTTAAAAAGCGCATGCCCCAACTTTCAAGGAGTTTTAAAAGACGTTGTAAATAACTAATTTTAAAATGAATACAAAACGTGTTAAAAAAACAACAGACACCGAACAAAGTACAGATTTCTGCACTGTTGGGTTTTGACTTGTTAGAAACCCCTGATTTAGCAAAGCTATTGGGGATAATATAAGTCCCAAACTAAATATAATTTTACGAAAAAACGGGTCATATCAAAATCCAGAAGCAGGGAACACTATAGGAATTTTAGTTTTAGCGTCTCAGCAAGATCGAAAAAGGTATTTTATTGCTGTGTAAGAGAAGAACCATTCAAAAAAGGAAAGTGAAAATTTTTAAAAACCAAAAAAACAAAGTAAAATTTGTTTGGGGGAGTCCTAACCAATCTAGCAGCGGATTTTAGCCCTTTATCACTTTTTTTGACGAAATAAGAAAATTGTTTGGGGGTGGGGGGTAAAGCCCAACACAGACCTTGGGGCAAAAGACTCCCCTTTCCCACAGTGTAAGACTTGTAATTTTTTAAAACAAAAAGGGTTTTATTGGATTGCCGGGCAACGGAGGATAACATTTTAAAAGGAAGCGGGAAAACTGTGAGAGAAATAAACAAAAAATTTGATAAAGAAGAAGAAAATAAAAAGCTTAATTTAATTTTTTTTAAAAAATTATGGCGCGGAACATTAAAATGTAAATTACAAATAAATTTTAAAAATTTATTTTTTTTTTAAAAAAAAGCTGCGTTCGGGTTTTATCCAAAGTGCCTACACACCGCCAAAAGAAGAGAAGCAGGAATTCTGTGGAATTAAAAACCCTTCAATAACAAAAAAATTTACACAAAAACAAAAAAAACAAAGCGGGGGCCCCTTCAAAACAGAAAAAAAACCAAAAAAGAAGGTTTAGCCCGCCTTAAAGCTGTTACATAGTCAATACTGGAGATCGACAAAAAGTCGTCGGCGGGGGAACAAGGTAGGCCTCTTAGAAACAGGCGTAGGTGCACCGGCGTTTTAAAACCTCTGGAGGTTTGTCTTTAGCCCCGGTCTGTTTTTTCATTAGCTGTGGTGCGCGGCAAAAAAAAAAAAACAAAAACCCCAAAAACACACAGCTATGGTTCAACAAATAAGGGCAATTTAGCTCGTTCAAACGACAAAAAAAAAAGCGCTAGCGACTCAAAACACGGATGAAAAATTTTAACGTTTCCCAGGCCGTTTGTGACTACAAAGACAAAAGTTTGATCTTCAAAAAAGGGGGAAATTTTTCCTAAAGCCAGACGCCGAGCAGAAAAAAAAGGAATCTTAAAAAAAAATAAAAGAAAAAACCCAAAAAATTGTTCAAAAGCTACATTTAAAAACGCCAAAGGGGTTTTTTATTTTTTTTTGGTCCCCAAGCGCAAAAAGACCGTGAAAATTGGGTTTTGATTAAGTTTTTTTTTTTAATTTAAATAAAAATTTTTGGTTAGAAAAGAAAGACAGCTGGCTAAGATAATTAAGGACAAACGAATTGTTTGAAAAGGGGCTCGAAAGAGGTTTTATCAAGAGCAAATGAATGATATTGATTTTAGGTCTTTTCCCAACAAACGAAGGGAAGGTTTTTTCTCATTTCTAAAATTTCCCGGCAAACTAACAAAAGCCCCCCCAGTTAAAGTAATGTTACTGTTTTTAAAAGACTAGAAACAAAAAGAAAAAAAACTAGAATCGGGTTCGACTAAACAACAGACTATTCTTTTTCTTTTTACTTAAAACCCCGGGTTTGGGGAGCGAAATGCTTGCACGTTTGACGCGCCGTGAAAGCTAAAAAAAGGGCCTGGGTTGTAAGGGCGAAAAACCTTAAAGAATAGATTAAAACAGGCTAAGTTGCGCCGATTGTAGGGCAAGGCTACATTCCCCTACCCGGGATTGGTTTTTTAAAAAGAGCAGTTTTAAAAAAAAAAAAAAAATTTTTGACAACAAATTTTCATGTGGGCGTTCTTTTTAAGGCTGCACTGTCCGCAACACGCAGAGAGGGGGACAACTTTCGGCAAAAAACCAAAGACTTAATCAATGGAATATCCTTTCCCCCTTTGTGTGACCAAATTGATCATTTAAGAAAAAAAAACCCAATAACTTTAAAAATTTAAACACATGGATGAGGGAAAAAAAATTTGGGCCAATTAAAAAAGCCAAGACGCCAACAATAGGGAACCAGACAAAAAAAACGTTAACTTACTACTAAAAATTTTACCGCGGGGCAACCCTTTTTACTTGAAAGCCAATGAGGATTATTGAGTTAACTACAAAAAAACAAGCAAACAGAAATTTTGCAGAAAAATTTTAAAAAGAACCACTGGCAAGTGCGAGTGAACAAAAAAAACATTGAAAAATTCGAGACTGAATACAGAATAACTCCCCCCGCCCGGCTAAAGAAAATTTTTAAAACTGGAAAAAACTGCAAAAATTTCCTACGGGTTTACGCGACTTTGTCCTCTTGTTTCCTTAAGGGCCGCACCCCAAAAATTGAAAAAACAGCTTAAAGAGTAATCACAATTTTTTTCAATTTGCTTTATCGTTTTCAGGTCGGATGGCGTTTTTTTCAAACCGAATTATATGAGGACCAGATGCTGCAGAAAAATTCTTAAAAAAGCCCGCGCAAGTGCGTAACCCCCTTTCAATAAACCCAAACTTATCTGAAACATAATGGGCCGAAGACCAACAACAAATTTTATCAGCCACGCATTTTTGGAAAAAGCGGTTTTTAGAGCTAAAAGCCCAGATGTAAAACCCCACATAAGGACCTGACACATTAGCGGGAAAACAGGGAGCGCGCCCCTAAAAAATGCAACTTCAACAAATTTAACCAAGAATGGAAGCTGCCCATTCCCTTATAAACTTGCGAGGTTACGACCTCAACTAAAATTGCACAGTAACCAGCGCCTTTTAGGGTACGCATTGCACAGACGAAAAAATACATGTGTTTTCACTTTAAATTTTCAGTCTTTCTACACCTAGCAACAAGATGGGGCCCTTAAGGGGACTGGTATGTCCTTTTAAAGTCGCCCAAAAAAGGAAAAAATTTTGACTCAACTTCTTAGAAAGGGTGTTACCCTTATGATAATAACAGTTGGGAAAGTTTTTTGAAACTCACTTCCCCCTAAAACGCGTTCTTTCTAGTCTTTGAGGAAAGGACATAGGGTTTTGATTACCCGCATGCCAAGAGCGTGGCAGAAGTTAGATTTTTAAAAAGATGGGAGACTACTTCCTATTTAATGGAAGAAAGTTTTTTGGGCGGCGTCTTTGAAAAATTTTAGAAAACCTGCATAAAAATTCATTTGGGTCCCCCCGGCGCATTTAAATTTTTGCACCCGGGATGAGTGGGACGCTTTCTTAAAGTTTTCTGGAGTACGATTGATTTTTTCGACCTACCAATGTCAGAGATTTAAAAAAGGTTTCGGGGGGGGGAAATTTGTAGGGTCGCATCAAATTACTGTAAAGCAAAAAACAAAAAATTGGGGTCATTATAACCGAGAAAAAGGTCTAAAAAATCTCATGTATTTAGAGCAAACAATCGTATGGTTGGGCAATGGCGCAATCGTTCCATTACCAACTTAAAAAAAGTACACAGGTACGAAAAATTTAAAAAAAGGCATTAAAGTGGTTGAAAAGTTTAACCCTAAAACAGCCGTGGTTTAATTCTAAAAGTTGTTAGAATACCCCCCCGGAACCAGCCCCCATAAGACTATCCCCAGCAGCAAAAAAGTCTAAAGAGAATCCCAAGAGAGCCGCCTAAACTTTGCCCAAATCCGAGGCAAAAAAAAATTATGTTTCAACCAAAATTTACAATTTTAAAATTTTTGAATGGTTTAAGTTTAAAGCAGTTCACGTATAATTGCTTTTATCAAGAACATTATGAAACCTACATCTTTTGAACACGATCCAGAACTAAACCCCCGATGCTTAAAAAAAAGACTTTTCAAGTTTTAAAGAACAACGCTGTTTTGGAAAAGACAGGAGAATCCCACAACGCAAAGCTCAGATTAGTCACCAAAGAAAAGAAGAATTAACTGATTCAAAACCTAATTTTTCAGGACCCTTTAAAGATTTCATTTCAGCTTTTTGGAAAAATGATAAAAAAAAGAAAAGTAAATTAGAAAAACCCTTTTTTATTGGGTTTACTGTTTTAGAATTTTCAAACTTTTGATGTTAAGTTTCTTTTTAGACTCTTTAAGCCCCGTTTTCCAGAGTTTTACACAGATACAGAAGTTTTGTTATAAAATATCCCCTGAAGCATTATAAAGCAGGAAAACCCAAAGTGGTAAAAGGATGCGGGATGGTATGATACTTGATTACCCCCAAAAATTGCCTTTGCATTCAATTCTAACAAAAAGGTTTTAGGAAAGAAAGGATGAATTACTGGAATGAAAGGAGTATGTTTGGGTTTAAGGTCAAAATTACAGTATTTTTGACCGGAGAAAATCAAAGAAACAAAGGGAATACTGCAGCGTTGTGCGCAAACAATCACATGACAACTAAAAAGAAAATTTTTTTGGCAAAAAGACTTTTTAAAAAAAAACGTAAAAATGCGACTAAATTTCATGAGATCAACACAACTGTTTTTAACAAGAAGCATTAGTAAACAAAACAAAAACGGGGTTTTTTAATCCGGTTTTCAATGCAATTTGGGGAATGGGAACCCGCATAAACCAAAAGGTTTTTTTAATTTTTATCAAATTTTTATAGATCAATCACGCTTCATCCAATTATTTAAATTTTTCCAAGTTTTCCCTTAGGTTCGAATTTTTTTTTATTATTTCAAGATATTATTTTCCCAATTTTGGGGGGGTTTTGGTTGTAGGTGAAAAGGATGATTAGCTGCATAATTAAAAACCCCAAAATGTTTCCTTTTTAAAAAATTACACGCATGAAATGATTTCCCAAACATTTTAAAGGGCTTTCCAACCCTTTATGGTTTTTTTTCACTTCCTTTGGTTCCCATTTTTTAAAAAAAAAAATAATTTAAAAGAAAAATTAATTAAAAACGGAAAAATGTGCGGGGAATTAAATTTCAGTTCTTCTTTTCAAAAAAAGCTTTGGGGCGGTTTTTTTTGTTGTGTCAGTTTCTCGAAATAAACACGGGCGGATTCTTTTTTTCAATTCTTTTTATTCAATGGATCAACACTCAAAAAAGGGATCGGTTTTCCCAATTGCGAGTGTCCCCTTCGCTTCTCCCGGGGAAATAAAAAACCTTACTTTCAACCCAATGGAATATTGCCGGGTGAAGGGTCTCCCTTTAGCAACAATTTTGTTTTCTTTGATTGTTGTCGGTTTTGCCCTTTTTAAAATCTTATATTCATGCGCGCAAAACTGGGGCAATCTTTACCCCCTTTTTGTGTTGCGAGAATTGTAAAAAGCCTCTGGATATGGAAGGGGGAAAAAGTCTTTGGTAATGTTGTTAAAGTTTTCAACTAAAACCTGTGACTTGAACTCCCGGGAAGCCTCTTTTAAAAAGGGAAAATTATTTTTTAAAAAAAAATTTTACTTTTTCCCCTTTTAAAATTTTTTTCCACACGACTTGAACATGTAGGATAATTAGTGGCCCCGTTGATATACTGTATAGCACAGCAAAGCAAAAAGGCCTTTTTGTTAAAGGTTTCCCCTCTTGATTCTTTGAAGAAAAATTAAAAGCGTAAGGCGTAATTAAATTTTTTCGTCTAATCCTACAAAAGGGAAAATAAAGAAACCCTTTTGATGGGTTCGTTCGTTTGCGTTCACGGGGGTATTGGATTATTTGCCCGAGGAAAAAATTTTCCAATCGTTGTTTTGATAACCATTTCTTTTTGTTTGTTTACTGCTCCCTGCTTGGCTTATTTTGTATTTCTGTGATACCTTTTTCCCAAATCCTTTGGTGTAATAGTTTTTTTTCATTTTTTTATTCAGCCCAAAAATTTTTGCGCAACAAAAATAACACGGAAACCACGACAATAAACCATTTCTTGCATCTTTGTTTTTTCTGAGGTTGATAAAATCAATGAATTTGGTGGGGGCAAGCTGGACTGGTTTTGCCTTTACTAGATAATATTCTTTTTTTTGTTGGCAAAAATTTTAAATGTTAAGCGCATGCCCCGTTCTTTTAGGGTGTCATTAAAAAACTAAAAAGCCAAGTCCGCCTTTCATGGCGTCTTGTGCACTGAATTGCTCCATAGCTTTGTTAGTCTTTTTTTTACGCTGTCAACCCCCATTTAATAAAATGCAAAATTTCGCCGCTTAAAAGCGCGCATTTCACCACCCCCCGCCTATCATTATTTCAAGTGAAGCCCTTTTTTAAAAATGTAATTTTTTCTTACATATTTATTTGTCTGGGGAAATTAATTCCCTTTCTTGATAGAAAATCTTTCGTGGCAAAAACCCAAGCTGCAATGTAGCAAAAAAGTTTGCTGAAACCCAAAAGTCTAGTTTGGAACTTCGGTTTTAATTTTAAAATTTTACCAGCATTGGTATCCAAAAATTTGGCCTCCAAAAAAAAAAGCAAAATGGGTACAAGGTTTGCAACGTTTTTTTCGGGGCCATTTTTGAAAATAAAATAATTATAATTTTAAAAAAACAGAAATGATGAAAACTACGCACAGGGGGGGCCAAACCTTTTTTGAACTTAGAATGACCAAGTTAGATCAAGCATTAAAAACCCCAAAAAAGGAAGGTTGATTCTTTGCAGCGGGGAAAAACAAAAAAATTCCCGGAACTGAAAAAAGCATTTAACAAATTTGCAATTCTCCCCCAAGACTTTTAAAAAAAATAACAGGTATGGCCAGCAGGTTTGAAGGTGGGGAAAAAGGGTTGGGCAACGGTTCTTATTTTGTACACTAAACTAGTCAGTAGATTTGCTCCCATTGAATTTTGAAAAAGATCTTTCGTTTTAAAAACGCAAAATCCTTTTAAAAAAGACAAAAGTCTTAAAGGGGGGATTTTATAATTTAAAAATTTGGGAAAATTTTTTATGCCAAAATTAAAAGGGATTAATTTCTTTTAAACAATAAAATTTAAAATTTCCCTTTTAAAAGAAAAGGGCTGGAAAATAACAAAACCCAAATCAGGGGGAGAAGTAACCAAGAGAAAATCATAAAAAAACACTGAACCAGTGGGACCTGTAAAAAAAAAATCCCCACCGGGGGTGTTTTTAAAACAGGAAAAAAAATTAGCGAGTGGAACAACAAAAAAAAATTAAGTTACAGCTATGAAAACATAACGCCGCCGGCGCCAGAAAAGTTGGTTTAATGCCGGCTTAAAAAAAACCCATGCGAAAAAGCCCCCAGCACCAAAGTCTTTGGAAAATTAACAAAAAATTTGCCATTTTGGCGCCATGCGCGTTGGGGGGCCCATTATTGCGGCAAAAAATAAATCCCCCTGGGACAAAAAAAAAGCAATCCAAAAAAACTGAGCCCAAATGCAGAAAAAGACACCAAACGCCAAAAACCGCCAAAAACAAAGCATTATTTGATCCAATTTTTAAAGTAATAAATTTTAAAAATAATTTTAAAAATTTTTTTTAAAAAAAGATCAAAGGGTTTTTAAAAATGATAAGTCAAAAATAAAGACCGGAGTCTATAAAAAACATTTTTTAGACCCGAATTTTAAAACAAGCGGTTGCTTCGGGGTAAAAATTCCTTAAATCAAGCGAAACGCTAAGCGACACCTCAACGATGACGCGTTTTTTTTGGCGTGGTTACTTATTAGGCATCTGCTATTTAAAAAAAAACATAGTTGTATTTTTTTGATAATTATTAGTTTTTAAAAAGAATTGAATAAAACTTGGTTGTAATTAAGGTGATTGGGAGAAAGAGGGGATTGAGGGCGACTTGGGTGACTTGGTAAGAACTTTAAAATGACTTAATGAAACTTAGAAGTGACTTGGGGTGTTAAGGTGACTTGAGGATGACTTTTTGGGGGAAATGAGGATACTTTAAATAAAACTTGAAGTGCTTTAGGTGATTTGTGAACATTTTGGGAAAAACTTAGAAGTGACTTGTTTAAAAAAAAATTAATAAGAAAATTGATTTGGGCCCCTTTTTTTTTAAAAAGGGCAAAAAAAAAAAAATTTTTTTAAAACAAAATTTTTTTTAAATTTTTTTTTTTAATTTTTTTTTTTTTTTTTTTTATTTTTTTTTTTTTTTTTTTTTAAATTTTTTTTTTAAATTTTTTTTTTTTTTTTTTATTTTTTTTTTTTTTTTTTTTTTTTTTAATTTTTTTTAATTTTTTTTTAATTTTTTTTTTTTTTTTTTTTAATTTTTTTTTTTTTTATTTTTTTTTTTTTTTTAAAAATTTTTTTTAAAGTAATTTTTTTCCCTTTAAAAATGCAAAAAAATTTAATTTCCTCCCCTGAAAAATTATCTTTTATAGATCGGTGAGAGAAAATTGATTTTTAAAAGTTGTGTTTTTGTGTTTAAAAATTTTCTAAAATTTTTTAAAAATAAATATTGTACAAAGTAGCACTAAAAGAATTTAAAGAAAGTTGTTGTTTAACCTTTAAAAAAAATTTTTTTGAAAAAAAAAAAAAAAATTTTTAATTAAAACCCCCAATTTTGCAAAAAATAAAATTATAAAGTTTCAGTTTGTAAAATAAATTAAAACCAAAAAGTTAAAAATTGGGAATATGCCCCGTGGTTTTGTGCTTGTTTTGTGGGGTTGGAAAGTCTTAATTTGGCCCCCTTTCTTGCCCTAAGTGACCCTTCCCATTTTCGTGTTTCGTCTAGGGCCACCGGGGGCATAAACGCCCGCAAACACAATGTGAGTCTGGGTCACGGGGTGGCTTAAACGCCCGCAAACCCAAAAGTGTGGGGCCAGGAAGGGGCCCCGAAAAGGGGGGAGAAATTGCCCCAAATTAGACCAAAATGAAAAGTGGAACCCGTGTAGAAAACCAAATTAGGGAAATCCCAAAATCTTGATAAGCCACATTATCTGTGACCTCTGGATCTGGCTTTGGGGCCCAGGCGCCATAGGGTCCTCAAGTTTTACCCAGGGGGATCATAAGTGGCTAGTGCGAAGATTTGGCTTTTTTTTTTTTTAAAAAGTTTTGTAAATTAGTATTAAAAACGGACAACCCTACACAGTATGTTTGTTTGTAGATAATCGTTATTTTTTGGTTATTGAAGTCTTACTTGTCAGAGAACAGGAAAGGGGCATTCTGGGTTACTTCCGCCCGAAACTGGGTGAGGCGGAAGTGGCCCAGAATGCCCCTTTCCCTGTTCTCTTCTTCTTCTTCTTCTTCTTCTTCTTCTTCCTCCTCCTCCTCCTCCTCCTCCTCCTCCTCCTCCTCCTTCCTTCTTCTTCTTCTTCTTCTTCTTCTTCTTCTTCTTCTCTCTCGCTCTCTTTTGACTCATTACTTTAAAGAGTCAAAACCAGTGAAAACAACTTTTTCACGCGTAAATTGTTGCTTTTACCTCATAATTACTGTTTTCATCCAGCGATGGCTACTGTTATTTTAACATGGATAAGGTAGTTACCAACCCCTTTCTTCATGATCATGTTTCTGTCGTGAGATCAGTAATAACAGTCTTTTGAGCCGGTAGTGTTTCCATAGTAGTGCAGCTCTGTCTTGGGTTGGGTGCCAGAAACAGTGTGGCACCGTGTGTGGAGAGTGATGGCAGTAAGCGGGGGATCAGACAGCCTGGAATGCCTTTGATGTGCTCGGGTGGTGGGAGGAAAGCTGGAAAGGCCCTGAGGAAAGACTGACCGCTGAGGAAAGACTGACTTACCACTGAGGAAAGACTGACCGCTGAGGAAAGACTGACCGCTGAGGAAAGACTGACTGACCACTGAGGAAAGACTGACCGCTGAGGAAAGACTGACCGCTGAGGAAAGACTGACTGACCACTGAGGAAAGACTGACCGCTGAGGAAAGACTGACCGCTGAGGAAAGACTGACTGACCACTGAGGAAAGACTGACCGCTGAGGAAAGACTGACTGCTGAGGAAAGACTGGCTGACCACTGAGGAAAGACTGACTGCTGAGGAAAGACTGACCGCTGAGGAAAGACTGACTGACCACTGAGGAAAGATTGACTGACCACTGAGGAAAGACTGACTGACCACTGAGGAAAGACTGACCGCTGAGGAAAGACTGACTGACAACTGAGGAAAGACTGACTGACCACTGAGGAAAGACTGACTGACCACTGAGGAAAGACTGACCGCTGAGGAAAGACTGACCGCTGAGGAAAGACTGACTGACCACTGAGGAAAGACTGACTGACAACTGAGGAAAGACTGACCACTGAGGAAAGACTGACTGACCACTGAGGAAAGACTGACCACTGAGGAAAGACTGACCACTGAGGAAAGACTGACCACTGAGAAAAGACTGACTGACCACTGAGGAAAGACAGACTGACAACTGAGGAAAGACTGACAACTGAGGAAAGACTGACCGCTGAGGAAAGACTGACAACTGAGGAAAGACTGACCACTTAGGAAAGACTGACTGACCACTGATGAAAGACTGACCACTGAGGAAAGACTGACCACTGAGGAAAGACTGACACTGACAACTGAGGAAAGACTGACCACTTAGGAAAGACTGACTGACCACTGATGAAAGACTGACCACTGAGGAAAGACTGACCACTGAGGAAAGACTGACAACTGAGGAAAGACAGACCACTGACCACTGAGGAAAGACTGACCGCTGAGGAAAGACTGACCACTGAGGAAAGACTGACCACTGAGGAAAGACAGACCACTGACCACTGAGGACACTGACCACTGAGGAAAGACTGACAACTGAGGAAAGACAGACCACTGAGGAAAGACTGACTGACCACTGAGGAAAGACTGACAACTGAGGAAAGACTGACCACTGAGGAAAGACAGACCACTGACCACTGAGGAAAGACTGACTGACAACTGAGGAAAGTCTGACCACTGAGGAAAG
>CM031596.1:21800672-21813172 GCA_018398815.1 Conus ventricosus | reverse complement strand
AAGCTCGCTCTCTCTCTCTCTCTCTCTCTCTCTCTCTCTCTCTCTCTCTCTCTCTCTCTCTCGCTCGCTCGCTCGCTCGCTCGCTCTTACACACATACACACAGGCGCGCGCGGACACCCAGAGAGTTTGTCACTGTCGTCGACTGTTTAAATTTGAAACGGAGGTTTTCAGCATATTTACCAACTCTTGATCTCGAGGTCTGCTAGGTTCAGTACATATCAATGGCGATGTATCTGTAATACTCATGTCTGTATGCCATGGCGTACATGCCTATGTTTCATAGCAGGGGGAAAATGCAATGGGGAGATATACCCGTGTTCATATTTATTCAAGGGTCGTCCGGTATTCTTCTTCTTCTTCTTCTTCTTCTCCTAAAATACTGGTTCACTCAAAAACGAGTAGGTCACCAGCTACTCGCGTCAAAGAAGATTATATAATGTTAGATTGGAATAGGCACTACTTAATCGGGGATTGGAATAGGCACTCCTTAATCGGGATTGGAATAGGCACTACTTAATCGGGATTGGAATAGGCACTCCTTAATCGGGGGAATTGGGAATAGGCACTCTTCACTTAATCGGGGATTGGAATAGGCAACTAATATAACCTCAGGGATTGGAATAGGCACTACTTAATCGGGGATGGGGGTGGGATGGTGGGACAGGGGAGCGAGAAGACGAAAATAGCGCGGTAATCCTTATGGGCGGTCAGTTCACATCGCTGTCGGCGTGTACATGTATGAGAAGTTGGAAATGAGCGGGGCTGAAAATACCTTGCATGTTTATGATCATCCTCCCTTCGGTGACAGCACACACACCGTTGGTTATTTGACAAGCTTGTCTGTAGAAGCTGTGGTATCAACAAATCGTATTGGTGCGCCCCGCTCGCACGCACGCGCACACAGAGAGAGAGAGAGAGAGAGAGAGAGAGAGAGAGAGAGAGAGAGAGAGAGAGAGAGACGCACGCTCGCACGAAGAGAGAGAGAGAGAGAGAGAGAGAGAGAATCTCATGATTGCGCTGCCTAGTGTTCTAAATGGTTCTTATTTATCTCATAGGCCTAGTTGCAGCCGAAGATTTGTATGTGAAGCTAACGGGGGAAATGGACGTCACATCACGATGACGTCATCTGGAACTCGTCAGACCGCAGCCGTGACGTCATCCTGTCTTAGAACGATGCAGGCCTAAAAGTTACTTACTTAGGCCCATTGCTCTTGCCAGAGCATAGGCCCTCAACAACTGCCCGCCAACATCCACGTCCTGGGCAATCTGTTCTAATTCGCCCCAGCTGTAACCCATCTGCCTGGTGTCCGCCTCCAGGTCCCGTGTCCAGCTGTTTCTTGGTCTTCCTCGCTTCCTTTTGCCTTGAGTATTCTAGGTCAGAGCTTTTCTGGTGGTTGTCCGGGGGCTTTCGGAGCGTGTGTCCTATCCACCGCCATCTTCTTTTGCGGATGTCTTGCTGTACTGGCAGTTGGTTTCTTCTTTCCCACAGCTCTTTGTTGCTGATTGTCTCTGGCCAGTGGATGTGGAGGATCTTTCGCAGGCAGCTGTTAACGAACGTCTGCAGTTTTTGAAGGGTGGTTTTTGTGATTCGCCAGGTCTCTGATCCATATAAGAGGACGGATTTGATGTTTGAATTGAAGAGGCGGATTTTCGTGCTGGTGGTGATTAGTCGAGATTTCCAGGTGTTTATCAGAGTGATGAAGGCTGCTCTTGATTTCCCAATTCTGGTTTTCACGTCAGCATCAGTTCCCCCTTGCTGGTTGACTACGCTGCCCAGATAGGTCAAGCACGCCTCAAAGTAACATCGCCATAATTCTCTTTGCATGAAGACGGCCGATGAACTAGAAGACAGGTGTAGTTTGCAAAGGGCGGCGACTGCAGAAGGAAATCGAAACAAATTTTTAAAAAATGATTTCTTCATAACGCTGTGCCCCAAAACGTAGACAAACGAATCACAAGAACAAAACACGACGGGTTTCGACCTCTTAGGTCTTCTTCAGGCAAGATACACAACACTCAGGACAAGGAAAATGAACGAGCAGTCACTGACCGTCATCCAATTTGCTGCAAGATGGGCGTTGAGTCTTGCATGGAACAGAAGCGATTGCTCGTTTATTTTACTTGTCCGGAGTGTTGTGTATCTTGCCAGAAGAAGAGCTAAGAGGTCGAAACCCGTCGTATTTTGTCTTGTGATTAGTTTGTCTACGTTTTAGGGCGGAACTTTATCAATTATTTTTTAACTAGAAGAAAGTTCGTGTCATGACGAGAAAACAAACATGACGTCATTCCACCATGACCTCACGAGTGAAAAAGTCATCACAGTGCACGCGCACACACACACACACACACACACACACACACAGAGCTGTATTGACGACATCCGAGTGACTGAAGCGCACACACACTATGGCACCTTCAAGACTTGCCGTAGAGGTCAAGTGTGTGTGGAGTGAAGGTCGTCCCAAGCCCCGGGGCCTTGTAGTACACAACACTGGCTGCCCTGCCTCTTCAAAGCCACTTGAGTGCGCACGCCACTAATTCTGTGACGACACCGCCTTCACAGCTGGACCGAGGCGACAAACAAGGGCCGATAGTCACGTGCATGTCTTCCACCCTATCGGATGGTGTCCCTTGAAGGCGCTCTTTGTGGTGATTTAGGAAGGAGGTGAGAGAACAAGGCTAGACGTTGTGTCATCCGGTGGAATGTCTGGGCGACAATCCGCTCGTGTGTGGTGGAGTGGTTCACAGTCGTGGGTTGACTGGACCAGTTATCATCCGTGTCTCAGTCAGTTTTGAGTTACATGTGAGGAAATCAGCGTTCATGACCACGACGTCTGTTGGGTTCTAGTCCTCTGACCGTGGCGTTTGGCGGTTGTCGTGTCCAGTGCTGCTCTGTTGTGCTTCAGAGAGTGTGTGTGTGTGTGTGTGTCGCCTCTCATGCTTTGTGTTCAACACAGACGTTCAGTTCTTCGATTCAAACGTTGTTGTGTGTGGCTGGGTTTGTTTTTTTTCTTTTTTTTTTTTTTCTCGGTTAGGAGTTGTAATGTAAAGAAGGCTTTAAAATGTACCTATGTCAGAGGGTAGATTTGTATCAATCGTTGAAGCGTGCTGGTCTTTTATTTTCATTTCTTTTTCTTTCTTTTTTTTCCTTTTTTTTTTCTTTTTTAATCGAGACTATGCTTTGAGGACATGGAGTATGTTTGTTCTGTGAACAGTTCGTTCATTTTAATGCTTTTTTTTTTTTTTAATGCGAGACCTGTTAATTATCGACATTTACTTCCCGTGCTGCTGACATATAAATCCCAAAATTGCCAACATTCGAATCCTGCATTGACATATAAATTCAGTGTCGCTAACATTACTGTCATATACATTCCCTTTTGTCGACATTCAACTGCTATCATAGACCTTATTACCGACCCTCGAATCCCGTATTGTAAAGATAAAAGTCCTGCATTATCGACGTTTTAATCCCGTATTGCCGATATTTAAGACAAAATGCTGCGTTGTCAACTTCTGTCTTCCATAACGCCGACTTAGAAATCCTGTACTTCCTGCGTTTTGAGACCTGCGTTGGCGACATTGTAATCCTGCTTTGAGACCTGCGTTGCCGACATCGTAATCATGCATTCCTAAGATTGGAGTCTTTGTCTGCCGATGAGAAAGTCCACGCTTTCCTTCATGTGAATCCATAATTCCGACACTGAGTCCACTAGTGCCGACATTGGAGACATCTCTTGCCGACATGAGAATCCTCTGTTGCCAGTATGCGCGTCCCTTAATACCACTGTCCACTCGGTCATCACATGGCCGGTCTGTGCTCAGCTCGTCTGCCTGCGGAGCTGGCGGTTATGAGTTCGAACCTCTCGTTGGGTCGTGGTTTCACAGTTATGAAAACCCTCTCTGTCTGCCCCGCGGTACATTGGGTACCTGATTCAGTTCAGTGGGGATGAAGACAGCGGAAGGAGAGGGGTGGGCTCCGCCTTTCTTAATGCCGTGCTCTGGTCACGGCGGACCTCACACAGTTCTCACGGTTCCCTGTCCGTACCACCACTAGGCAATGGGAGACTTAAATTTGTCTCACTGCCTGCCTCTGAGTTCTGTCAGTAGTGTGGACCTTTGAAGGTTCTGTTGGCTTTATATTTGTCGTTGTGTGTGCGGGCAAACTTTGCAGCAGGCTGGCAGCTTACGTTTTGTCGTTGTCTGGACTTTCTTTCTATCCAAAGTTGAACAATTATTGCTGAAGCCGCTCCAGAAACGTTGACAAACGAATCACAAGACAAACCACTTTCCGCCTGCTGTCGCCTCGCTTTGCAACCAGATCTTTCTTTCTATCGCCGACCATTGAGCTATTTCTGTCAGCTGCTTTCCTTTGGAGTGTTC
This sequence comes from Conus ventricosus, assembly GCA_018398815.1. Taxonomy (NCBI): domain Eukaryota; kingdom Metazoa; phylum Mollusca; class Gastropoda; order Neogastropoda; family Conidae; genus Conus; species Conus ventricosus. The sequence goes on along the minus strand of CM031596.1, from coordinate 21,808,788 downwards.
CGCTGTCGTTTTTAGCAGTTCGTGTGTACACTCATACACACGCACGCACGCACGCACGCACACAGACACAAACACACACACACACACACACACACACGCACACACACACACCACACACACCACACACACACCACACACACACACACACACACACACACACACACACACACACACACACACACGCACGCACGCACGCACACACAGACACACAGACAAACACACACGCACGCGCGCACACGCACACACACACACACACTCTCTCTCTCTCTCTCTCTCTCTCTCTCTCTCTCTCTCTCACACACACACCACACACACACACACACACACACACACACACACACACACACACACACTGGTAAAGCGTCGGTTGTTGAGAAGGAAAAGGAGGGGAGGCGAGGCGTAGGAGGGAGGTGGGGGGAACAGCAAGACATGTACAAAGCAAAAAGTACAGAAGTACAGAGGTTTATGTAGCCTGTTTATCAGCCAGTGGTCAGCTCTTTTTTTTTTTTTTTTTTTGCTTTCGCTGCGACTGACCACAGGTCAACATTGACTCTGTCCAGAGAGGCTGTGGTAAAGCCGGGCCGGCACAGATATCTCTCTCCAGGTGAATGTTGACACTGGCGGACATTGATCTCTCCCCCCCCCCCCCCCCGCCCGTCTCCCACTCCCCACTCTCCATCCCCACCCTCTTCTCCCACGCACACACAACCTCCTCCCTCCCTCCCTCCCTCCCTCCCTCCTGCCTGCCCACACACGCCCCCGCCCAAGGCCACCGACACTGACCCCTTGGTTCCGGTCAGTCATCGGAACACCTCCTCCGCCTTGAAGGCCCAAGGTTTCCACGTGGTCGTGTGCTGTGGGGGGGGGGGGGGGGGGGGGGGGGTCGTGTTGGGGAGGTTCTCCTTAAGTGGGTTTCCCCCTTCGGTGATACAACGTTTGGTGGACATTTCAACTTTAATGTAAGCCAGTACCTAGCACCCACCCCCCCCCCCCCCCCTCCCCCCCCCCCGCTCGGGCTTCCCTGAAAGCTGAGCTTCGAACACCCCTTCCCTCTCCCCTTCTCCCCCTCCTCCTCTCCCATTCCACCTCGCAGAGAGAGAATTCGAATGCGAATCTTGATTCAGATGAAGGCCAAGGCCCCATACTGAAGAGGGTTTCATAGGATGAATATATGCCATAAATAATACGAATCACAATGATATGATGAAGTACAATAAGTTAGAACAAACCAACCAACCCCGCAAGATATTAACGGTCTGAATTCTCTTGTTTGCTTCATAAACATACCTGGATCAATTCAGCAGTGCGTTCTCATTACTTGTCGATAATAAGAGAATGAGCCTGAAGGGACACGGTTCCCCGCAAGGAGAGAGAGGAGAGAGAAGAGAGAGAGAAGAGAAGAGAGAGAGAGAGAGAAGAAGAGCAGACAGACAGACAGAACAGACAGACAGACAGAGAATGAAAAAGGCAGGCCCATTTTGATACTTGCTTTATAGCTTCACCACCCTTCCCAAACACATGCACACGCACGCACCACACGCAGATACACACACTCAAGCACACGCGCCGCGCACACACACATCACAACACACACGCACACTCACGCGCGCGCGCCACATACACACACACACACACACGCAACGCACGCGCGCGCGCACAACACACACACACACACACACCACCACACCCCCCACGCACACACACACACAACACACACACACACACACACACACTCATTTACTCACACACCACACACACACACACACACACACACACACACACACACACACACACACCACCGACAGTCCTGTTCCCCTCTTGGTTGTAAACAATGCCGAACATAGGCTGGAAGTTCGCCAGAACGTACTTTGTCCTTGGCTGTAAGATCTCTGCACGTCAACTCTCCAGTATCAGCTGTCTTAGGCTGTAAGATCTCTGCACGTCAGCTCTCCAGTATCAGCTGTCTTAGGCAGTAAGATCTCTACACGTCATATCTCCAGTATCAGCTGTCTTAGGCTGTAAGATCTCTACACGTCAACTCTCCAGTATCAGCTGCCTTAGGCTGTAAGATCTCTACACGTCAACTCTCCAGTATCAGCTGTCTTAGGCTGTAAGATCTCTACACGTCAACTCTCCAGTATCAGCTGCCTTAGGCTGTAAGATCTCTACACGTCATATCTCCAGTATCAGCTGTCTTAGGCTGTAGATCTCTGCTCGTCAACTCTCCAGTATCAGCTGTCTTAGGCTGTAAGATCTCTACACGTCATATCTCCAGTATCAGCTGTCTTAGGCTGTAAGATCTCTGCACGTCAACTGTCCAGTATTAGCTGTCTTAGCTGTTAGTTTTCTACACGTCAGTTCTCAAGGACGTAAATTGTCCAAGGCTGTAAGTTCTCTACGCGTGAGCTGTCCTAGACGTAAGATGTTCTTGGCTGTAAGTTCTTTATACGTCAGCTGTCCAGGACATGAGCTGCCCTATTCTGTAAGTTCTCTACGTGTCAGCTCTTCAGGGCGTCTGAGACTGCATGACAGGGCTGTACTCTCTGCATTCATTTCATGATAAATACCGACGTCAACCAGACCCGAAAGATACAGACACCTGCAGTGTTGGTCAGGAAATTTTAACAGATGCACCCAGAATGTGGATGAAGCTCGATTGTGTGGCCCCAGTCTTTGCAACGGAGTCCATAGCAAACTCGGCCGTGGCTCGGAGGCAGTCGGGGCAGAAAAATCCCACAAATAAATGGCTCTGATGGGAATCGAACGTACGACCTCCCAGCCCGGGAGTCCGCGACGCTAACCACTTGGCCACGGCGGCCGGTGTTTGGAAACATTTTGGTCACTGCGTTTCTTGACAGTCTCTCTCTCTCTCTCTCTCTCCTCTCTCTCTCTCTGTTGTGTGTGTGCTGTGTGTGTGTGTGTGTGTGTGTGTGTGTGCATGTACAGATCTGCGTGCTTGTATGTGCTTGCGGGGTGTTTTTGTCTCAGCGGGACTGTTGTTACGAAAGGTCAGGTTCTTTTTTTTGTTTTGTTTTTTACCCCCTCGCGTAATATCCTACCACCTCCACCACCTCCACCACCTCCAAACCACGCCACGCTGTCGCCCAGCCGTGGCCGGAGGGAGGAGTTCGGCCAAGCGAGTCGAACTGAATGGTCGCCTCACACGCTTCGTTAGGCCCCAAGCCTTGTATTGCCCGACCACGAACCCAACAACAAGCGGTCAGGGATTGTTTCCCTTGGGTCTGGCTGGAGTGAAGTGGACTAGGGAGACTACTTATCTCACTACTCCTGTAGTACTCGTGCCGCTGCTGTTAGTGTTTTTAACACAGTACTCGGACTGAGAACAAGTAGGAGCTGGTCTTTTTTTGTGTGTGTTGTGTGTGTGTGTGTGGCTCTGTTCGGGGAGAGCGGTTGTAGCGTGGCGCAGACTGAGGAAAGGAAGAGTGAAGAATCAGCGAACAATCAACTCTGAAAAACTAATTGAGAAAGTTTTAAACGGAACTGCAACGGCGCCGGAGTTGTTTCTGCTTTTACGTATATTATATACATGGTCACGTTGGCCAGGGATCATTTTGATGGAAACAGGATAGCATGGTCACGTTGGCCAGGGATCATTTTGATGGAAACAGGATAGCATGGTCACGTTGGCCAGGGATCATTTTGATGGAACAGGATAGCATGGTCACGTTGGCCAGGGATCAGTTTTGATGGAAACAGATAGCATGGTCACGTTGGCCAGGGATCCGTTTTGATTGAGACAGGATAGCATGGTCACGCTGGCCAGGGATCCGATTTGATGGAGACAGGATAGCATGGTCACGTTGGCCAGGGATCCGTTTTCATGGAGACAGCATGGTCACGTTGGCCAGGGATCCGATTTGATGGAAACAGGATGGTGATGGTTCTGCACTGTTTGGCTATAGTTAGGGTTAAAGTTCAGTAGCTTGATGGCCGTAGAGGCGATGGGGGAATGGGGAGAAACATGGGGAAATTGATAACAAAATTATGAACAATATTCAGATCGAATTTTAAATGCTTTGTATAAGTAAACAACAAACTGTTTGACAATATCTTCACGTTCGGATGACATAAGCAATATAAGTCTAAATATAGTTGGGATGGTTTAGATACTTAGTAGGGATTAGCTGGTCTCTAAGATTTTTTTTTAAATGGGACAACAAAATACAAAATGAACCTCATCTTCTCGTGCGCCTTTACATAATGGACAGATAAGATTTCGTTCATTATGCTGTTTGAGAGAGAGAGAGAGAGAGAGAGAGAGAGAGAGAGAGAGAGACAGAGACGAGAGGACAGACAGACAGACAGAGACAGAGAGCGAGCACTGTAGCAGTGCAGTACAGTGTAGGGACATGTTAAACTACTGCAGGGTGAAGGCGAAACATCCATCAGCCGATAGTGCAAGTCTTGCGTCAACAGAAAGGTGTCGACAGGGTTGGTCTTCTCTGTCTACATCGTCAGCTCTCGGGGGGGGGGGGGGGGGGGGGGGGGGGGGGGGGGGGGGGGGGGGGGGGGGGGGGGGGGGGGGGGGGGGGAGGGGGGGGGGGGGGGGGGGGGGGGGGGGGGGGGGGGGGGGGGGGGGGGGGGGGGGGGGGGGGGGGGGGGGGGGGGGGGGGGGGGGGGGGGGGGGGGGGGGGGGGGGGGGGGGGGCGCGCCGCGCGTTTTTGGGGGGGTAATGTGTGTACAGTGTTTTTACTTTTTGTCGAAGGTTTGGGGACCTGTTTGGCCCAGTGGTAAAGAGTCTTTTTTCCCAATGGTTAGTTTCCCCCTCAAAGGGCCCTTTTTTGAAGACATTTTCTTCGAATTAGCTTTTCAAAACCTTAATTAGCGTCAAACCCAAGTTAACGTCAGACCAATTAACGTCAGACCCAATTCGTAAAAACTCCGATTAAGCGACCCCCAATTAACGCCAAACCCCAAAGTTAACCCCAAACTCCAAGTTAACGCCAAACCCCAAGTTAAACGTCAACCCCAAGTTAACTCAAACCCAAGTTAACGCAAACCCCAAAGTTAACGTCAGACCCATTTCCTTTCTTGTCCTTCGGGGGCATTTTCAGGGGGGTGCGTGTGTGAACGCATGCAAAAACCGTTTGCCGTACTGAAATGGATCCCACCCCCCCCCTTTGGGGGAGAAGGGCGGGCCCATTGTGTGTGGCGAGCGAGGGACCACTGTAAAATTTTAAAACACATGCCCCGGTGTTGTTAATTAAAGCGCATACCCCAGCGGGTGTGGGGGCCTTTTCATGGAATTTTTAAAACGTGGCTACCCAAAGCGGGGGACCTTTGGCGGGGTGGAAAAAGGGGAAAAAAAAGGGGGGTGGGGGGGGTTTGGTTTTCGGGGCTTTTTTTTTTTTTTTCCCTTTTTTAAAAATTTTTTTTTTTTTCCTTCTTTTTTTCCCTCACTTTCCCCTCCCTCCCCTCCTCCTTTCACTTTCCACCCCCACCCCCCTCCCCTCTTTCTGTGCGTCCACCATGTGTGGGGGTGGGTTTGGGGGGCACGTGCATGTTGTGTGTTGTTGGTGGGGGTTTGTGGGTGTATTGAGAGAAGAGAGAGAGATTCAAAAAGAGAGAGAGAGACACACACAACCCCACACACCACACACACAACACACACACACCACACAACACGCGCGCGCGCGCGCGCACACACCACACACACCACACCACACAGGGGAGAGAGAAGAGAAGACAGACAGAAACAAAAGACAGACAGGGGGGAGGGCAAGTCCCCAATCGTGGTCGGGTCAATGCCTTTGCCCACCCCCGCGCCCCCACCTTGCCGCGCAACAAAAGGCGGCTGCGATTTCAATAACACCCCACCTATCCACATGTGAATGGGGGGGGAGGAACGAGTAACAGCGGCACTAACTCTCTCTCTCTCTCTCCCCTTTTCTCTCTCGCCCCTCTCTCCCCTTTCCTCTTCTCTCCTCCCTCTCTCCCCTCTTTCCCCTCTCTCTCTCTCCTTGACTAAACTCCAATGTTCACTATTGGGGTTTTTTTCCCCTTTTTTTTCCCGATGCGATCGTTTTTACTAAGGCCCATTGCTCTTGCCAAGCATAGGGCCCTCAACAAAATCCCGCCAACGACCACGGTCCTGGGGAAACTTTTCTATTTCTCCCACTGAACCCATCTGCCTGGTGTCCGCCTCCAGGGCCCCTCCACTTTTTCTTTGGCCCCTCCCCCTTTTGCCCGGGGATTTCCCAATCAATTTTCTGGTGGTGGTCCGAGGGGTTTCGGGGTGGGGCCTATCCACCGCCACTTGTAAGCTTGCTCTACTGGGGTTGGTTCTTCTTTCCCCCGCTTTTGTTGGATTTTCCTGGGGCCCGTGGGGGGGAGGTCTTTTGCGGCGCTGTTAACGAACTCTGCAGTTTTTTAAGGGTTTTTTTGTGGGTTTGCCAGGGGCTCTTATCCAAAAAAGGGACAAATTTCATGATTGAATTGAAAGCGGGTTTCGTCCGGTGGGGATTAGTCGAATTTCCGTTTTTATCAGAGGATAAGGCTGCTTGCTTTCCCTGTTTTGGTTTTTACGTAGGCATCAGTTCCCCTTGCTGGTTGACTGCACTGCAGTAAGCTGCTGACTTCTTCCAGTGGGGCTCCATCCAGCATCACAGGGCCTGGACTGACTGTGTTAATTTTTAGTATTTGGATCTTCTGCGGATGGATGGTAAGGCCGACCTTTGCTGCAAAGATCGGCACGTCTGATGTTTTGTCCTGCATCTGTTGTCTGGTCTGGGCATCGAAATCGTTTCTAATCCACTGAAAAGCAGCCACGATCCGTCTTCGGGGAAGGTGTCTGACCACACCAGTGTGTGCCTGGGTTTTACTTTCATGTCGTCCATCTCATCGTTTCACTCACTGGCCTAACTCTTTTGCTAAAAGTGGGATGGGATTTAACGTACGTGCAAGACTTGATATGCGTCCGTTCAGGCACGGCATCACCTCGGCTTAACGTTTCACCGTTGAAACTCGAAGAGGTCTGGAATCAGCACAACTGTGAACTCCGAAAAGAAAGTCGCTTCCAACCTGGCTCACCCAGGGCCAGCTCTTGTGCAAAGGACGGTATGGAATTAAAAGTGTGTGCAAAACTTGTGTGTGTGTGTGGGGGGGGGGGGGGGGGGTTAGGCATGCGTCACCAACGGAACTTCGGTTGAAAGTCTCGTCCGTATGACTAGGAGTGGATTAGTGTCGGCACACATGTTAAGTCGGGGGAGAAGATCCCTTCCAACTCTCTCTCTCTCTCTCTCTCTCTCTCTCTCTTCTCTCTCTCTCTCTCTCTCTCTCTCTCTCTCACACACACACACACACGCACGCACCACCACGCACGCGCCGCGCACGCACGCACGCACGCACGCACGCACGCACGCACGCACACCACACACACACACACACACACACACACACACATCAAATAGGAAACGTTTCTCTGATATCCAATGGGAATCGAACCCAAGACCTTCAAAAGAGTCTGGCGCCTTATTCACTAGGCGACCCATGCCCCAACAGCATCTACAACACCATAATAGTAATGAGAAGAAGACGAAGAATGCTAGTTGTAGTTACAATGGTAAAAAGCTAATCAAAATAATGATTGTACTGTATGATGATGACAATAATAATAAATAAATAATAGCAACAACAACAATATGATAATAATAATAATAACAATGATAATAAGAGTAGCAATAATAATAATATTGATGATTATAACAGTAGTAATAATAATAATAAAGCGACAATATCAGTAATGATAATGATGATCATCAAAACACAATAACGATGAACAATAGTATTACAATGATGATGTTCATAGCAAAAACGATCGAGCTGTTTAATAATGAAGACAACGTCTGCATAATGAGCGCACGTCCCACGTCGCCATGACGTGACGATTCCCCGCGGAACTGACCACTTTGACCCTTCTTGGAGCTTTTGTTTTTTAATTTCCTCGTTGACATAATGAGCGCAGTCCTACGTACGCCTGACGTGACGATTCCCGCGGAACTGACCACTTTGACCCTTTCTTGGAGCTTTTTGTTTTTAATTTCGTCTGCATAGGGGAAAGGGCTACTGGGGTTTTCGTGGTTGCGGCTGCATCTAG
>CM031596.1:21798405-21799672 GCA_018398815.1 Conus ventricosus | reverse complement strand
CCCCCCCACCCCACCCCACCCCCATTCCCACCCCACCCTAACCACTCCCACCCACCCCCCCCCCCGTCCCCACCCCACCCTAACCCTAACCACTCCCACCCACCCCACCCCCATCCCCACCCCCACCCCCATTCCCACCCCACCCTAACCCCTAACCACTCCCACCCCACCCCACCCCCCCGTCCCTACCCCACCCTAACCCCTAACCACTCCCACCCACCCCACCCCCATCCCCACCCCACCCCCATTCCCACCCCCACCCTAACCCCTAACCACTCCCACCCACCCCACCACCCATCCCCACCCCACCCTAACCCCTAACCACTCCCACCCACCCCGCAAGAATTCCCCTTAAGCCTCGCCTTGAGCAAAAGAGACAGACAGACAGACAGACAGGGTCGGCCAGCACATACATCAAAGTAATGAGGAACTGTCAGCGCTGAACGTGAGGCTGGAATCGGACGAGGGCTCAGAATGGATGCGTGGAGCAGTTCTATCAGAGACAGACGCACACGGCGTAGTTGGGTGGAGGGGTGGGGGGGGTGGGGGGGGGGGGGGGGGGGGGTATAGTTACAGCCGTGAGACAGACGGAGCGATGGGTGGAGAGCTGGCTGTTATCTCAGCACAGTACAGTGGTGGTGCATGACACACCTGGCCCTGAATCTGTCTGTCTGTCTGTCTGTCGTCGTATCGTGCGTGACTTGTCACAGGGTCTGACAGCACCAGCTGGTGATAGCCCCCCCCCCCCCCCCCCCCCCCCCACCACACACACACCCACCCTTACCCACCATCCCCGCCTCCCACCCCCACCCCCCCACTCCCCACCCACCTACACACACACACACACACCACACACCACACACACACACACACACACACACACACACACACACACACACCCTACCCCCACCATCCCCGCCTCCAACACCCCGCCACTCCCCACCCCCCTTACACACACACACACACACACACACACACACACACACACACACACAACACACACACACACCATCCCTACCCCACCATCCCCGCCTCCAACACCCGCCCACTCCCCCACCCCCCCCCCCCCCCCCCCCCTTACACACACACACACACACACACACACACACACACACACACACACACACACACACACACCACACACCCTACCCCACCATCCCCGCCTCCAACACCCCGCCACTCCCCACCCTCCCCCCTTACACACACACACACACACACACACACACACACACACACACACACACACACACAACACACCCTACCCCAC
>CM031596.1:21783405-21790905 GCA_018398815.1 Conus ventricosus | reverse complement strand
AACACACACCATGCACACACACACACACACACACACACACACACACACACACACACACACACACACACTGGCACACGCGCGCGAGCTCAAAACAGAACTCGGGAAGTGCATATCATCAGAAACGTATATTGATGTACATAGGTTTGTTTGGTTGTCCCCCCCCCCCCCCCCCCCCCCCCCCTCACGTATGTAAACAAATGGAGTCTGTTTCCGTCATAACCCAGAATTCGTTTATCAGTGCCGTGGTAAACTTAACTCTCTTGTTTGTTTATCTGGTTTGCTTTGTTTGTTGTTTGTTGTTTTTTGTTTTAAGATCAGTTTTAAAAAATAAAAAATTAAAAGAAAGAAAAAATTTAAAATTTCAGTCATCACACTTGCAGTGATCGAGTACAATGACCTGGGCCAGAGCAAAACTGAATAAAACCTGTTTCTGTCCAATGTGCTACTGGAATAAAACCTGTTTCTGTCCAATGGTGCTACTGGAATAAAACCTGTTTCTGTCCAATGGTGCTACTGGAATAAAACCTGTTTCTGTCGACATGTCCAATGGTGCTACTGGAATAAAACCTGTTTCTGTCCAATGGTGCTACTGGAATAAAACCTGTTTCTGTCAGATAGTGCTACTGGAAATAAACCTGTTTCTGTCAACTAGTGCTTTCAGTTCATGGCCCGCCACTTCTTCCCAATGTAAAATAAATGACTTGTAATAAAAGATGCAAGAGTTCAATGAGATAAGATTAAATGATCATGTTGATAAAACAAAGAAGAGTTCGATGAGGATAAGGTTAAATGATCACGTTGATAAAACATACATGAGTTCGATGAAGATAAGGTTAAATGATCATGTTGATAAAACATACAAGAGTTCGATGAAGATAAGGTTAAATGATCACGTTGATAAAACATACAAGAGTTCGATGAAGATAAGGTTAAACGATCATGTTCATCAAAGATACAAGAGTTCGATGAAGAAAAGGTTAAATGATCATGTTGATAAAAGATACAAGAGTTCGATGAAGATAAGGTTAAATGATCACGTTGACCTGCTTTTTGTCATCTGCTTTGTTGAAACAAAAGAAAGAAGAAAAAAGCATCGATGTTATTCTTGTATTACAGACACTGAACTATACATTCACTGTCTGGAAAGCAAGACCGATTAGGGATTAGAAACCGAAAAAGGAAGAAAAACAAACAAACAAACAATCGGGGGGGGGGGGGGGGGGGGGGGGGGGGGGGGGGGGGAGCCTCAAGATAGTAGAACGTCAAATTCCCTTTCCGCAGAAAGAGAAGACAGTGGTTTCTTGTGCAAGAATAGATTTAAAACCCTGATCCCTTATGCAAAGCGCGCGTGCGTGCGCGCGCGCGCGCGACACACACACACACACACACACACACAACCACAACAACACACCACACACACAACCACACAACACACACACACACACACACACACACATACACCACACACAACACACACACACACACACTCACACACACACACACTCTCTCTCTCTCTCTCTTCGTGCAACACGTATGTGAAATTGTTTGCGTGCGCTTGCGTCGTAACGACCCAAAATGAGCAGCCGTGTCGCTCGCCTGCGCTGGTGGGAGAGACAGACGGATCGGTAAATAAATGGATCACCAAAGTAGCGCCTTCAACATGACACCTCAGCGAAAAGCGCTTGATCGAGTGGAAGGACGAGAAAGAAAGTTGAACGGGGGGCGAACGAGGTGAGCATGCAACTCGCCACTTTGCCTGTATGTTGATCATGCTTGCCCCTCCTCCTCCCTCTACCACCCTCTCCTCCCCCCTACATCCCAGCCCCCCCCCCCCCCCCCCCCCCCTCCTTACCCCATTAGGTCGCCTCAACCTCGTTTCGTTTTGAGCGGCTGCAGGGAGATTTTTGCAGGTGCACAGAAAGTAACGGTGTTTTTGTACAAAGTCGCGTCGCCGTACATAAAAGGCTTTGTGATCGATGAACCAAGCAACAGACTTTGGTTTTTTTGAGAAGCCATTTATCACTGTGTGGTAAAAAGATTGTCGAACAGCAAAGGAGATTGGCTGTCTGCAACCGTTTGCCATGTTAACAAAGCTGTGATGTATGTAAAACACAGACGGTTAATCTGTATGAACGGGGACGTATTAGAGAGGAGTACACGGTTTGCTTTTTTTCTGTAGCCTACTCGGCACACTAAAACAGCGACAAAGCAGACACTGTTCTTTGTATGTTTGTTGGTGGTTGGTTGGTGTTCATTCCGTTTGTTTTTGATTTGTAGATTTCTGTCTCTACGCAAACTGTTGTCATACTATAACGGTTGCTTTTTGAAGCCACGGGGCTGCTGTGTCGGCCGAAATGGAAACAAGCCAAAATACACTATGAAGTGTGCTGAAAACAGAAAATGCCAAATCACGCTTATGTGACACACGATATGAAGCAGACAAGTCCATTTGCGGGCAAACAGGTTTCTTCAAACATCACAGCCAGCAGACATCAAAGCTGTAGCAGTGAGGTGACCGGACCGCCAGACAAACGGAACAAACAAGTTGCAAAACAGACGCAGCGCGTTTCAACCTACTGAGCTTCTTCAGGCAGGACAGACAACGCAAAAACACAGATAAGAAAAAAAAACGAAGACAAAAGAAAACGAAACAAGAATCGCTTAGCGCTGATCGAATTCATATGATGGTATTCTTGGGCCGACGTGTTTGTCCTGCCTGAAGGCACCGAAAGGTCGAAACGCGTTGTGTCTGTGTTGTCACTTGGTATTCCATTCGTTTGGCGGTCCAGCTGCCTCAGTCTCTTACTTTAGTTACTGTCTGCCGTTAAGTACTTTAAAACAGACCTGAAAGGAATCGAAGTTACAAAGTTGCGTTTACTGAAGGTTCTTGTTAATCATTAAGACGGACATCAGTTACAAAGTTGCGTTTTAACTTAGTTCTTAATCAGTTAATGACGAGGACGAGTCAAAGTTACAAAGTTTGCGTTTTAACTTAAGGTGTTTCTTGTTAATCAGTTAATGACGAGGACGCCCTTAAATTGAACACAGCGTCAGAGCAAGATACCCTTCAACTACAGCACGGTACAGTTCTGGACGAAGTGACCTGGAAAAAAAAATCATAAACAGAAACACAAAGCACACTTCGTGGAGACTCTTTTCCGATCAACCCGATTCCTGTAAAGGACCAGTCCAGCAGTGTAGGGTGATTTATTTTGTCACTCCGTGTCAATACAAGATGCATGATGGATGAAGCTCTAACGGCCTGGACGCCCCAGGTGATGTGTCAGAGGCTGTGAGCATGTTGACGAATGCGGGGAAAGGGCAGGTGAGACGCAGTGACCCAGACCCCATGAATGCGAAGACTTTTTTTTTTTTTTTAAAGAGGGACGACGGAAGGGTGAAGAAGTGGGCGTTAAACGGTAAACATCAAATCGCTTCTTCTCTTCTTCTTCTTCTGCCTACGCAGGCTGATACTCCTGCGGACACTCCCTGTATAGACAGGCAAGTATAAACCCATCTGCCCAACAAAGGGGGTGAGTTTTTGTTGTGTGTATGACCGTTTGTTTGTTTGTTTGTTTTTTTATCCCGCAGCCATACTCCAGCTTCGAGGAAGGTGCATGCTATGTGTAACGTGTCATCCATACCAACGGCCAAACTGGCCTTCTCTTCCGAAAGTTGGTGATGGGATTTTACGTGTGTGCAAGATGTTATGCGTGCGTTCACACACGGAACCTCGGTTTATAGTCTCATTCGAAGGACTGTATAGAAAATGGAATCAGAACCAATGTTAACTCCGAGGGAAAAATCCCCCTGTACCGAAACGGCTCGGCGAGATTCAAACCCACAACCCCAGGATTACGAGTCCGGCGCTCTACCACTGAGCTATTCCGGCCCCCGAATCAGAGCACTGATTGACGGCATATGGGAGCCATCGCATTTTGCATTTGTAGGGGACGAGCGGATGCTGAAGCCATGATAGTATGTCTGTACCTCCTGAGGTGGGCAGGGCTGTAAAAAACATGAAAAGACACTGTACATTGTTTTGTGTACAGAACCGTTTGTAAACCGCCTTTTGAAAGGCGTCTACCTGCTGTGTGTGTCAGGGTGGTCACTATCATTCGCTGCCTGCTCTCTTGACATTGTAGCCTCCCCCCTCCCCTCTCCCTCCCCCCCCTGTTACTGTTTTATGCCCCGTGGAGCTGTTGGTGCGTATGGAGATTAGCGCCTGTGTATAAGAGAGAAAAGAGGGGGGAGGTGGGGAAGAGAAGGAGGGAAGGAACGGGGGAGGGAGAGTGTGGGGCGGTGGAAAGAGAGGGGACGGGGGGGGGGGGGGGGGGGGGAAGGGGGAAGCAGTCAAAAAAGAGCACCATCATGGAGTTCTGAAGCAATGCTATCCTGCGCACGCACAGACATCACCACTGAAGCAGGGTCTTGCTTTGAGTCTTGTCGCTCTGTGGGGGTCTGCTCGGAAGATGAACAGGTAACAGTCGGGCAGATTCTTTCTCTGCAGAGCTCATCGTCTCCTAGTGATTAAGTGTTGAGGGTTCTGGGTTCAAATCGCCCGAAATACCGAAAGGAAAATTGTCAGCGAACGATGGGAGTCCCAAACAGGACGCAGATTTTTTTTTAATTAATTTATTTGCGCTGTCAATACGTGGCTTAACCGTGCAGGGACCGGTCCTCTTGTCTGGCATTGACTTCATCGTTGAGGAGCACTGGTCGCTGTTGGGGTGAGTTCCATCCAATGGCTGCTAATAAACACGCTGCTCTGCGCACTGCACACCCCAGTCGTGTTTCTCTCCAGTTTGTGCTCAAGATGGCTTAAAACAGTGCCACGCGCCCCCCCCCCCCCCCCCCTCTCTTTCTCTCTCTCTCTTCTCTCTCTCTCTCTGTCCTGTCTCTGTCTCTCCCCACCCCCCCTCACACCCCAGTCGTGTTTCTCTCCAGTTTGTGCTCAAGATGGCTTAAAACAGTGCCACGCCCCCCCCCCCCCCTCTCTCTCTCTCTGTCTCTGTCTCTCCCCCCCCCCCCCCCCCCCCCCTCACACCCCAGTCGTGTTTCTCTCCAGTTTGTGCTCAAGATGGCTTAAAACAGTGCCACGCCCCCCCCCCCCCCCTCTCTCTCTCTCTTCTCTCTCTGTCTCTGTCTCTGCCCTCCCCCCCCCCCCCCCTCACACCCCAGTCGTGTTTCTCTCCAGTTTGTGCTCAAGATGGCTTAAAACAGTGCCACGCCCCCCCCCCCCTCTCTCTTTCTCTCTCTCTCTGTCTCTTCTCCCCCCCCCCCCCCCCCCCCCCCCCCCCTCACACCCCAGTCGTGTTTCTCTCCAGTTTGTGCTCAAGATGGCTTAAAACAGTGCCACGCCCCCCCCCCCCCCCCCACTCTCTCTCTCTCTCTCTGTCTCTGTCTCTGTCTCTCCCCCCCCCCCCCCCCCCCTCACACCCCAGTCGTGTTTCTCTCCAGTTTGTGCTCAAGATGGCTTAAAACAGTGCCACGCCCCCTCTCTCTCTCTCTTTTTTTTCTCCTTCTCTCCTCCCTCCTCCCCCCCCCCCCCCCTCACCCCATCGTGTTTCTCTCCAGTTTGTGCTCAAGATGCTTAAAACATGCCACGCCCCCCCCCCCCCCTCTCTCTCTCTCTCTCTTCCGTCTCCCCCCCCCCCCCTCACACCCCGTCGTGTTTCCCCTCCAGTTTGTGCTCAAGATGGCAAAAGAGGCCACGGCCCCCCCCCCCCCCTCTCTCTCCCTCTCTCTCCTCTCTCTCCTTGTCTCTCTCTGTCTCTGTCCCCCCCCCCTCACACCCATCGTGTTTCTCTCCATTTGTGCTCAGAGCTTAAACAGTCCCCCCCGCCCCCCCCCCACCCCCCCCCTCTCTCTGTCCCCCTGCCCTCTCTCTCCACCCCCCCTCTCTCGCTCTCCTCTCTTTCTCTCTCTCCCTCTCCCCCTCCTCCGTTCCCCTCTCTCACTCTCTCTCTCTCCCTCCCTCCCCCCCCCCTCTCTCCTCTCTCTCTCCCCCCCCCTCTCTCCCCCCCTCGCTCCCCCCCTCCCTCCCTCCGCCTCTCCCCTCCTCTCCCCTCTCTCTCTCCCCTTCTGTCCTCTGTCTCTCTCACTCCCCTCCTCCCCCTCTCTCTCTCCCTCTCTCTCTCTCTCCAGCTTCTCACTGGTTTTTTTCATTTGTCAGTACAAAGCACACCTGAACGCGCACGTCGCTCAGCTTGCTCATGAAACTCATCTCGCCGTCTTTTATTTTTCAGCCTTTTTAGCACCAAACGAGCATGTCAATTTTTTTGTTTGCAGTGTGACACTTCCCCTTCAAACTTGGCTTAAAATTAAAGAGAGACCAAAAAAAGCCATTGAACCTAAAGACCCACTCGGGGGGTTTTTTTTACATCAAACGCATGTTGCCGACCTGTGTCAGCTCAACACGTAGACGCTGGGGTGCCCGAAAAAACACAAGACCCTCGGGGGGTGGTGTGTGTTGTGGTGTAACCTTAATCAACTGAATGTGTTTACCCCACTTTGTTTGTTAGTGTGTGTGTTGTGTGTGGGGGGGTGGTGTGTGTGTGTGCGCGTGTGGTGTGTGGCAACTAAATCATCCAATGTGTTTACCTTTTTTTCGTTTTTGTTTTTGTTGTGTTTTGGGGGGGGGGGGGGGGGGGGGGGCCCCCTTTTTGGCTTTTTTTCTTTTTTTGTGGGGGGGGGGGGTGTGGCTCCCTTTTTTTCCGGTTTTCCCCCTTGCCGTTAACCCATCTTAGGTTTCTTTTTTGTCGAAGGCTGTGGGAAAAAGCAGTTTTTTTGAAAAGCCCCAGCCCCCGCAAACGTGCCGCCTTTTGTTACTTTTCTCCCAAAAACCCCCAATTGCTCAGACAATCCGACTGTTTCATCGGCCCTCTTGTCCTCTCTTTTCTCTGCCCCCCCTTCCCCCACGCTTCCCTTCCCTTTCTCTCAAAACCTCTTTTTCTCCCCTTTCCCTCTCTTCGGTCTTCCCTTCCCTCCAGAGTAGTGGATGTGTCTCCCCCCCTCCCCCCCCCACCCTTCTCGCTTCCTCTTTCCCTCCCTCTCTTTCCCGCCCTTACTCTCACTCCTTCCTCGTCTCCTCTCTGGCTCCATCCCCCTCCACTGTCTCTGCCCAACACATGACCTCCCCTTTCTCTTCTCTCTCTCTCTCACTCTCCCCCTCTCCTCTCTCCCTCCCTCTCCACTCCCTCTCTCTCTCTCTTCTCTCCTATTTCCCCTTCTCTCCCTCTCTTCTCTCCCTCTCCTCCCCTCCTCCTCACTCTCTCTCCTCTCCCTCTCCTCTCCTCTCTCTCTCCTCTCTCTCATCTCTCCCTCCCTCTCTCTCTCTCTCCCCTCGTCTCCTTTTCGTGGGGGGGGCCCTACCCTCCTCCTCCCTCTCTCTCTCTCTCTCCTCCCTCCATTTTCTCCTCTCTCTCTCCTCACTCTTCATTCTCTCAGCTCACTCTCTCTCTCACTCTCTCTACCTCACCGCTCCACTCCTTTCTCTTC
>CM031596.1:21760905-21780905 GCA_018398815.1 Conus ventricosus | reverse complement strand
CAGTATAAACACTTAAACCTTCACTACAAATACTTCCGTCTTCAGTATAAACTAGACACAGATCATAAGGGGTTACAGTCAGAAAGGAAATCTTTTTCCAGCTGTGTCCCCGTTTTATTTAGTGGTTTTTATTCACGCACGATAAATAGTACCATGCCATGCTCTGATGGTGCATGAAATGGTCGGAATTCTCACTCTGAGTATGCTTTTTGGCTTTTAAAAAAAAAAATGATGATAATGATTATATCTTTTTAACTGTCAAAAATGAATAAGTAAATAAATGAATAAGAGTAGTCATAATGATAATAGTATTAACAACAACAATAATAATAATAATGATATCTTTTTTAAACTGTTTATTAACAACAACTAAAAACATCAGGCACGCGTGGCGGACGGATACGATACTGATAAATACGGATTGATGTTTCGGGCCCAAGAGAAGAGAAGAGTCAGATTGTTTTATCCATTGTTTGAAATGTTTGAAAAAAAGAAGAAGAAAAAAACAACAGAACAAACAACCAAAAAAGAAAGGGAAAAGAAGAACAACAAGAACAAGAAGAAAGAAAGAAAGAAAGAAAGAAAAGAAAACAAAGAAAGATAGGACAGAAAAGACAAGAAAGACGGACAGATCCGGGAAAAAAGGAAAGAAAGATAAGAAAAGAAGGACAGAAAAGACGAGAAAGACGGACAGATCCGGGGAAAAAGGAAAGAAAGATAAGAAAAGAAGGACAGAAAAGACAAGAAAGACGGACAGATCCGGGGAAAAAGGAAAGAAAGATAAGAAAAGGACAGAAAAGACAAGAAAGACGGACAGATCCGGGGAAAAAAGGAAAGAAAGATAAGAAAAGAAGGACAGAAAAGAAAAAGAAAGACAGACAGATAAGAAAATATAAACAAGGAAAGAAAGAAAGAAAAAAAAAAAGAAAGTGGTGGCCATCGGTATAGAGGAGCGAAAGGAATGAGATGGAGTGCAGCCAAGAGAGCCGGGTGAGTCAGAGCAGCGGCACCCGACTGTCGTCCACCGTGTGAGCCTGTGAGGGGGGGAGGTAAGGGAGGACTGATGGGCGGGGAAGGGGGAGAGGGGGGAAGGCAGGATGGGGTTTGTTTTTTGTTTTTTGTTTTTTTTTGCTTGCCGTAGTAGCGCTCATTGATGTATATATACACATCAGTGGTTGCTTCCAGTACACAAGTGGTTCTGTCTCCATTAGTGTCTTGTGCAGGTGTTTCCCATGGTGTTGGGGGGAAAAGGGGGGGGGGGGGGGGGGGGGGGGGCATCGAGGGGGGGGGGGATGGAAGATCAGGATTCGAGCTTCTTTTTTTTTTTGTTCCCCCCAACAGCCTCGTTTTCATTCAACGCCTACCTCGCGCTGAAGAGATCAAAGCTAAGTGACAAACTGGTTGGTTCATTTTCATGGTCCTATTTGTTTGTGTCTTGCCTGAAGAAGACCTAAGAGGTCGAAACGCGTCGTGTTTTGTCTTGTGACTCGTTTGTCCACGTTTCTCTTGGCGGTTCGCTAACATTTATTTAAGATTTCCCCAAACGACAGCACCCTCTTCAGGTTCTATAGATTATCTGGATTTTCTTTTCGTTTTTTTGTTTTGTTTTTTGTTGTTGTTTTTTTTGTCTCTCCTCTTCATTTACTGTAGAAGGCTCAAGTGGTCGAAGCGCGTTGCTCCTGTATGGTCAGCCGTACGTTGGTGCCACTCTTGGGGCGGTCTGCTAACACAACGTTAATTCTCTTTCCTCAGCTCCCGTCTGCAATCACTCCATCCTCTCTCAGTCTGTCAAGGAACAAGGCCGTTCAGTGGTCGGCCAGTCTTTGTGGAAATCTGTTGGACCCTAGCTCTCCCAGGAAGGTGGTGGGGGTCTTTGTTCTCTCCCCTACAAGTCGCCTGCAGAGGCTGCCAGTCTTTATGGAAATCTGTCAGACCTTGGCTATCCCAGGAATGTGGTGGGGGTCTTCGTTCTCCCTCACAAGTCGCCTGCTGAGGCTGCCAGTCTTTGTGGAAATCTGTCAGACCTTGGCTATCCCAGGAATGTGGTGGGGGTCTTCGTTCTCCCCCACAAGTCGCCTGCAGGGGCTGCAGTAGGGACAGAATGGGCGTTCTACCAGGGCAGTTGAAATGCCACTTTTCTCCAGTTCTACGGCACGAAGTCAGTCGCCGAACACAGCCCGCTGTTGTGATTGGTCTGCCAGAAACAGTGACCTCTGCCAGGAACTGGACAGAGTGCTGGCTGCTGTGGTTGGTCTGCCTGAGACAGTGACCTCTGCCAGTAACTGGACAGAGTGCTGGCTGCTGTGGTTGGTCTGCCTGAGACAGTGACCTCTGCCAGTAACTGGACAGAGTGCTGGCTGCTGTGGTTGGTCTGTCTTAGACAGTGACCTGTGTCATGAACTGGGCATAGTGCTGACAGTGACCTCTGCCAGGAACTGGGAAGAGTTCTGGCTTCCGCCAACTGCAGCATTTGTGTTGAAACGCGCACACACACACACACACACACACACACACACACACACACACACACACACACACACACACACACACACATTAGGACTATGACAAGTAACATTACTTTGATATGACAAATGAAACTTTTGATATGACGAATGAAACTACTTTGATATGACAAATGAAACTACTTTCATATGACAAATAACACTACTTTCATATGACAAATACTACTTTGACGTGACAAATAAAACTACTTTGATATGACAATATAAAACTACTTTGATATGACGTGAACCATTTTATATCACTGTTGGTCCCAAGGTCTGACCAACACGTTGGACTAATGCGTAGGCCAGACATCTGCTGAGTCGTAGCCACGAGACCTTCTTCTGAAATTCTACCATCTTAGTCATTAATTCTTTTACCCATCAACTCTAAAGCTTGTGCAGCGTGGCCTCGAAACTTAGCGGATGTGGTGTAGCGTAAATGGACTAGTCTGCACGCAGTGACGTCCCCGTGATAAAGCTGAAACCGAAACTATCTGCAGGAACCTCGTTAAACTTATCTTTTAAAACGAAGTGGAAATATGTTATGATAAGGAGCCATCCCGTTTCCAGGACAGCACCGTCCCGAAGGGAAGATTCCGTCTTCAAAGAAAGTTAGGTTAAAAATGGGGTCAGTAGGTTTTCAGGATTGTTGCTGACAAACAAGCGATGGAAGAGTCAGGTGAAAACGTAAGTGAGGGTTGATAGCCTGAGCCTGGTTTATGTAATAAATGGGACATGTCTGCAATAGGTGATGGATTTCATTTTATCATGGAAGGTTCATCGTACGTTACTTTGCGCAACACGTATTTGCCAAGAAGATTTCTCTCCCCAAAATCTGTCTATAATTTTTGCCAAATGATGTCTTCTTCTAATCGAAAACAAATGCTTCAGTTGTCAGAGTATATTAGATTATCTCAAGTGTTGTAAATTGTTGGTCTATGTCAGCATTGACTAGCAATTTATGTTTTATTTTGGCTTAATTATTGTTTGTTTTCCTTTTCCTAATATTGCTTTAAACACACCATTCCTCCATACCCCAAAGGGGGCAAAAGGAATACATGTTATATTATATTGTATTGCATTGATCAGACTTCTCTCGTTTTAAACTTTGGATATAGTGCATGGCGCTGTCAATCTACTGCACGTTGTTTGATTTTAATCAACGCGCGACGTGAGTGTGTGTGTGCCTGTGGACATCTCCGTATTAAAATCATAACCTTACCGTTATCAATGACACCAGTAGTCGTTATCCAATCAGAGAGCTCCTGTCACCAATTCAGCGGTATCAAAACTACGCTGAATTTGACAAATTGGGCTTTCCTTTGTTGCTGTTTTAAAGTGTGTACACACACTCAGCATTGAAGTACTTACACACATTCATATTGTGGGCAGTTTCACAAATGTACTGATTCGAATAGCGGCGAATGTACTTTTGTCTTTTCCACCTACATGAAAAAAAATCTTCTGTACACACGCTTTGTAGTATCCCGAATATTCAGAACAGAAAAACAGATTTTTTTCCGTTTTAATTCACAGCTGTTTAGAGAGCTGCAAACACGCACTAAGCAATATCAGAAATATACCGAATTTAATGGTACTAAATCAGTTGTCTTTCTCATCAGTTTGAGAAAAAAAAACTGGCATCACATACTCAATTCAGTTCATGTTATTTATAGCCCAGCCGCCTACAAAAGGCCATTCCCAGCGCTATCGTAAATAATACTGAACTGAATGGCACTCAGTCGATTTTTTCTATTCCAAGAGAAAATCACAGAAACAGCAATATGCCCAGTTCACCGAATGAAATGGCGGTGAGTCTTCTTTTCTTTCTCAGCTGTGGTGAAAATGGCTGTCACAGCTTTACAGCGGTGTCCCAAACAGTCTGAATGGATTGGCAGTTAACCCACTTTTTTTTTTCTGTCGCAGCTGGTAGCTGCCACATGCTCGGCAGTATTACAAAGAGGAACCTACTTTTGGAGAGAAAAGAAATGCAAAAAAAAATAAATAAAAGGAAAAGAAAAGAAAAGCAAAAAGAAAAGAAAAGAAAAAAAAAGAAGAAAGAAAAAAAAAGAGAAGAAAGAAACAGAGGCTTGAATATAGTTCAATTTTCTTAAAATCGTGAAAGATAAGAAGAAATGCGAGTAATTAAGTAATAACTGCGTTTGAAAAGGTTCGGTGACTTCACACTGTATATAAACGGAAGTCAGTACTGTGAAATTGTTGGGTTTTTTGTTGTTGTTGTTGTTGTTGTTGTTGTTGTTTAACAGTATTCATACCCATTTGAAAGGCCGGTCGTGAGTCTAGTGTATCTCTCGCTTCAGTTGGGTTGCTATACACTCTGAAAATGTCGGGTTGGTTTTTATCTATTTATTCATTTACCTTTGTAGACAGTATAAGTTTGGATGGCAGTGAGCTTAGTTTATTTCCTGCAGCTGTTCGCAGAGGCGACGGTGGTCTGTGCCGACAGCTATTCCGACTGTCGCTGTGTGCTGTATGGTGGACCGGTGTCTCCATGGTTGGTGGCCCCTCTCCCAGGATAATGTGCCGTCACGGAGGCCCCCCAACTTCAAACCGGTTTATGGACCTGCCCCCTCCAACTGTCCCCGCTGCCTGGAGAAGATCAGACAGTCCACTGTCGGCCACTGGGCCCGGTGTGTGTGTCAAACTATGCATGTATTGAAGATATTCACTGGGGTAGAGGAAGGCGAGGTGGGGACGGGGGGGGGGGGGGGGGGGGGGGGGGGTCGGCGGAGGAGGAGGGAGTGAGGTGTGAGCGTGGGGGAGGCGGCTACGGGGAAAGGAGGAAAGGGGGTGGGGGAAGACAGATCCTTTTGAGAGAGAGAAAGAGAATGTGTGTGTGGTGTGGTGTGTGTGTGTGTGTGTGTGTGTGTGTGTGTGTGTGTAAGGTGGGAATGGGGTGTCAATAACTTCAATATTTTTGCTGAAACTTGTGTGTGTGTGTGTGTGTGTGTGTGTGTGTGTGTGTGTGTGTGTGTGTGCGAGCGCGCGTGCGCCAGCGTGTGTGTGTGTGTGTGTGTGTGTGTGTGTTCAATATAAAGCTATGTGGCTGGATTGGATAGGGTCGACGTGCTGTCCATTAATAAACCAGCCATCAGCGAAATGGATCCCGAAGTGTCATGGGATTTAAAGCTGATTGTACACCACGTGCCCTGACCTTGATCGGCGAACGCGGAACAGTGAAACAGGTCACGTCTTTGTGTCTGTATGTCTGTCTGTATGTATGTGTATCTGCAATATTAGCTGACAGAAAGCGTTCTAGGTGAATATGAAAAAAAGTTGAACAGGTTGGTTCATGGGATATGTGAGTACAGCGCAGTAGTTTGAAGAATTTTTTAAAAATCATTTTTGCGGCAGGGAAACAGGTGGGGATGAGGGGGGGGAGGGACAGTGTAATGCGGAAGAAGATGGGGTGGAGGGGGGTGGGGGAGAGGAGGAAGGGAGCTTTTAGGGGAAAAAAAGGTTTGGTGGGTTTCCAGTAGTCCAACGTTCACTAAAAAAAAATTTTTAAAAAGTTAGGGAATTTTGCCTTCGTTGATGGAAGACAACTGCTGAAAAAAAGACGGGACAGGTATCAGGTATGGGCCCTAAGCCTCGCGGCTGATTATGGGCTCCCTCACTTGCTTCCAGTCGTTGGCAAATGTGGTCTATTTTGTGCACCAATGTATGCTTGAAAAAAATTTGTCTATTTTGTCTTTGAAATCATCCAAGCTGGTACTCAGGACTATATCATCGCTAAGCCTATTCCAGTCTTGAAAGACTCTTCTAGAGAAATGATTCTTTCTGCAATCTTTTATTCCATTTTAGCTTATTTCGCAGGGTGATTTGAGATTGCCTCCAGCAGAGAATCCAAACATTTTGCATTTTCTAAGTCTCCCTTTGGTCTACGGTATATACATCCAAACAGTAATTCATCCTTCCCCTTCATGTTAAGACTTACCAAAACAGCCTCTTCAAACTTCACCAGATGAAGCTGAGATGCCTGTAGGTTTCCTCTCACATAGATAAGAACACCCCTGCTGGGATTATCGTTACTGAACTTATCATATCCTTCTATTAAGTATTCTACTGTATTTACTTTCTCTGTTGTATATTTTGGTAATGTTTCTGTTATAGCGATGATTAAAAAAAATGTTGATACGCAGGGGGACGGAATGAGCGGTGTGGGTGCAATGCCACTGAGGTGGCACAGGAGATTGGACAGCAAAAAAAAAAAATGTTAACAGTGACAAGGACGACATTTTTTTCACCTTTTTTTCCCCCTAACCTGGATAGTTCAAAGGTCAAAATTTTGTGGGCTTTTTTTGTTGTTGTTGTTGTTTTTTTTGTCCTCTCTCCAATTTGAGGTAGGGTTTGTGTATGATTGAAAGTGGCCGTAAGCAGTTGTTCTAACACCATGTTCCACGTGACACGGCGTGCTAGATGCACTACTGGTAGGGTGGAGGGGACGGCAGGGGTGACGTGAGTTATGCATAGCTGTGTAGTGTTGTTGGAGCGCGCTGAAGGGCTCGCCTTTTCTTCCCCCGGGCGGTTTTTTTTTTTCTCCCCCATATTTGAACAGTGTATGTTTTAGGTGTGTGTGTGTGTGTGTGTGTGTTTCTGGTGATGATTATGATGTGTGTGTGTGTGTGTGTGTGTGTGTGTTTCTGGTGATGATTATGATGTGTGTGTGTGTGTGTGTGTGTGTGTGGTGTGTGTGTGTGTGTGTGTGTGTGTGTTTCTGGTGATGATTATGATGTGTGTGTGTGTTGTGGTGAGTGTGTGTGTGTATGTGTGTGTGTGTGTGTGTGTTTCTGGTGATGATTATGATGTGTGTGTGAGTGTGTGTGTGTGTGTTTCTGGTGATGATTATGATGTTGGGGTCATGGTCAGGGGGGCAGGCGGAGGGGGGGGGGGGGAAGGAAGTTGTTCTCTGTGTGTGGGTGGGAAGGGAGGTGGAGGGAGGCGATTGTGTGTTCATTTTTGCTGTTCGTCAAACACTTGGTGTATCCCGCGAAGCTGACGAATCATTGCCCCATCGTGAGAGTACACATTTTAGTTTGAACGTGAGCTGACTGCAGTCGGAAACGGAAACAAAGGAAATCACTGTTCCACCGAACGAAAGAAACAAAGTACAAGGCAAAACACGACGCGTTTCGACCTCTTTGGTCTTTTCTTCAGGCAAGACAAAACAACATTTAAGACCATGAAAACGGAGAACGAACAATCACTTATGTCCTCAAATTGCCCCCAGGTAAGTGACTGTTCGTTTTCCAGTTTGCGACTGGAGTCACCTCACTTGAAAACTCAAACGTCGTTAGGTGAACCAGTCATTTTTCTTTGAAATTTCGAAAGAGGGGGGGGGGGGGGGGGGGGGGGGGGGTTAGTTACCGCCAAGGACAAAGACAAACAAAGTTCAGGACAAGACACAATGCATTTCGACCTCTTGGGTCTTCTTCAGGCAAAAAACAAATGACATTTAGGACAGTGAAAACGAAGAGGACATAGAGAAAGAAAGTACAGGACAAGGCAATGTCCTTGGCGGTAACTAACCCCCTCTCTTTCTAAACTTTGCTTCATTTTCTGCACTCAGTCACTCCGTTTTAACACTTTTCTTTGGAAGTTTGTAAACATTTTAGTTCTCGTGGAATGGTGATAGGGAAGGCGAGACATATTAGTTCTAGTGGAATGGGGAGAGGGGAAGGGAGGACGTTTTGTTCTAGTGGAATGGGGAGAGGGAAGGGGAAGAAGGCAGAAAACACACATCTCCCTTTGCAAAACTAGGACTTGGGGACCCCAGGTTTTCTTGCTTCCTTCGCGCATGTTAAAGCACTGGGCCTTTGTAGTTTGGTGGGGCGTCAGGGAGAGAGAGAAAAACCAGTCCCCCCGGGCGGAGGAGGGGCAGGGGCAGAGCAAGCGCAGGGAGAGAGATGAGCGATGGAGAATTTTGATGTGACACTGACAACTGTCCGCCCGCCCCCCCCCCCCCCCCCCCCCCCCCCCCCCCCTTTTTTTTTTTCTTGACAACACGCTCAGGATCATCAGAGACAGGACCAGCCAAAGATCTCCGCGCCGCCGCTCAACACAGCGAAGGTCTGCTCTCTCTCTCTCTCTCTCTCTCTCTCTCTCTCTCTCTCTCTCTCTTTGCCGTTCAACCAGCAAAGGTCTGCTCTCTCTCTCTGTCTCTGTCTCTCTCTCTCTCTCTCTCTCTCTCTCTCTCTCTCTCTCTCTTTGCCGTTCAACACAGCAAAGGTCTGCTCTCTCTCTGTCTCTGTCTGTCTTGTCTGTCTGTCTGTCTGTCTCTCTCTCTCTCTCTCTCTCTCTCTCTCTCTTCTCTCTCTCTCTCTCTCTCTCTCGCTCTCTCTCTCTCTCTCTTTCATGACGGGTCCACATACAAGAAAAACCGTTTTAAAAGACACTTGTAAAATCAGTGCAAGGCCGAACAACTGGCTGGACAGGCATTCAAAGGACAGAGCTGCCCGTGGTCCGTCCGGCCAGCAGGAATTCTGTGTGGAGGGGCCTTTAAACCGGATTCAATCCAGCCCCCGCCTGTCGCGCGCATGCCCCATCTTCACTGACTCCCCCCCCCCCCCCCCTTCTCTTTTCCTCCCTTCCCCATCCAGCCCATCCTCACTTACATTGAGGAAAAATTATCTGTCTGGTTTCTTTTTCTAAATTTTTCTTTCATTTTCCATCAAACAAAATTAACAGTGATGTCAATCAATCACACACAAAAAAGCCACAACAGCAACAACAACAACTACAACACACACAAAATTAATAATAATAATAATAATATAATAATAATATCACTTCACACCCACACACACACATGTATACACACACGCACACACACACACACACACACACATACACACACACACGTACACACACACACACACCACACACACACACACACACACACACACACACACACACACACACCACACACGCTCAATCACATGGAGTCATAATCAACAACATATTACAACAACAAAAAAGATAATGCCAGTTAAAAAAAACTTTTTGCGCTGTACAATAATGCAAAGTGTACAGTGTCAATGTTATTTGTTTGGTACCTCTTCATATTAAGGTGTGTGTATTCAAGTTCGAATTTCGCACCTCGAAACTCGAATTTCAAACACTTGACTCAAAAACAGATGTGTAAAAGGTCCAGTCTTTATGAAAGTTAGAGTGATTGCCACATAGTTTCATATCGTATTCTTCGACTTTGTATTTGTATTTCAGTTCTGTAATGAAACAAGAAACAAGTGTGCATGTACTATTTATTTTACATTTAAAGATTAGCTGTCGGTTCTTCGTTCATGAACTAGGTAGCTATCTAGCCACTTTGTTGATGATGATGATGATGATGATTGTGATGACGCAATAGCTGTAAGTGCTGACATGTCTAAACACGAGGGAGAAACCAGCGTTGTCTGTGGTATGGGGACCTAGAGTAATGGTAACTTCTTCTTCTTCTTCTTCTTCTTCTTCTTCTTATACGTACGCAGGCTGATACTCCTGCGGACGCCCCCTGTATAGGGAGTGGAGTATTGTGTGTATGACCGTTTTTGATCCCGCCTTTAAGGCAGCCATACTCCAACTTCAGGGAAGGTGCATGCTATGTGTAACGTGTCATCCATACCAACGGCCAAACTGGCCTTCTCTTCCGAAAGTTGGTGATGGGATTTTAGTGTGTACAAGATGTTATGCGTGCGTTCACACACGGAACCTCGGTTTATGGTCTCATTCGAAGGACTGTATGGGAAATGGAGTCAGAACCAATGTTAAGTCCGAGGGAAAAAATCCCCCTGTTCCGAACGGCCCGGCGGAGATTCGAACCCGCAACCCCAAGATTACGAGTCCGGCGCTCTACCAACTGAGCTATTCCGGCCCCCAGTAATGGTAACAACATCGGTTAGTCGAGCCACCACTGGGTTGTGGACCTGTGGCCGTGGATCGAGCTTTATCGTCAAGCCGACAGCAGACACAGAGTCAGATAACTTCCATGGGCACATGGTCAACTTGCCCTGTGCGAAGACACTCACTCTAAAGGAGAGCTCGCCAGCAGAAGCTTTTCAGAGAAAGAGGAAGAAAAATTAAGCCAACATCCAAGTTCAGTTGGCGGAGGCAGGGAAGGGGGTGGGGTGGAAGAGGGAGGGGGGGGGGGGGCAGTGGAAAGGGCACGTTATTTGAAGATCTGTAGATGGTTGGTGCCTGCAGAATACTGACGACGTCAGGGCAGACAGACGTTTTGCTCATCTGTCGGTTGCAGAAGACAGAAAGGAATCTGGAATTTTCGTGGGAGTCCCAAGGGTTGAGGCGGTTTTTGTTGTTGTTGTTGTTTTGTGTTTTTGGTTTTTGGTAAGAGGGGGAAGGGGACTTGCAGATTAAGCGCTGAATTTCAGGTGTGGTGGCTACGAGCCCCGGACTGAAACTTTTATGGGGAGACCCCGGGCGGGAGAGGACAGAATTTCTTAAGGTGACCCACGGGAAAGGTAGGATTGAATTTTACGATGTGACCGCTGGTTCCGGACTGAAGTCTGCAAACTGAGGACGTCACGGGGGTGAGGTGCGATGAGGAGGTAGGTGAGGACGTCACGGGGTGAGGTGCGATGAGGAGGTAGGTGAGGACGTCACGGGGTGAGGTGCGATGAGGAGGTAGGTGAGGACGTCACGGGGTGAGGTGCGATGAGGAGGTAGGTGAGGACGTCACGGGGTGAGGTGCGATGAGGAGGAGATAGGTGTAAGTTCTGGGGGATGGTCACAGATTGATGACGTCATTTCGTGGGCTGGCTTCTAGTGTAGGACTGAAGTGCATGAGACGGCTGCAGATTGAGGACGTCATTTCAGGGGATGGCTGCAGATTGAGGACGTCAATTCAGGGGATGGCTGCAGATTGAGGACGTCATTTCAGGGGACGGCTGCAGATTGAGGACGTCATTTCAGAGGATGGTTGCAGATCGAGGACGTTATTTCAGGGGATGGCCACAGATTGAGGACGTTATTTCAGGGGATGGCAACAGATTGAGGACGTCATCTTACTGGTCGGCTTCGGGCTGACGACTACGATTTATGGGTAGGCCACAGAGTTCAGGACTGATTTTCACATTGTAAGGTTTGTTTCTTTGTTTGTGTTGTTTTAAATTTGAACGAAAAATCCAGCGGAAGGCTTGTGCCCACATCACCAAGGATTTCAACTAAAATTAAAGTCATCCGTGAATTGATCATAATATAAGAACAACATTAAAAACGCACCGTTTGATTTGCCCGATTGCCATTTGGACAAATGTGTATTTGGATTTGGTTGGTTAACACAATTTTTAAGGGAACAGATTCACACTGCCTCGGTTTCGCCGCGCTTGCCGACATTCGTGGGACGCCCACGTGCAACTCGCCCAAAGCACTTTTTTTGCCACTGGGGCCGAGACTGACGTAGCTTCATCTGCTTCTTTGTCTCAAATGGTGAGTTTGAAGTCATGCCGACTGGAATAATGGTATATTCAGTTGTCATTCCGACCCGGCGAAGTGGTCGAAAACAATTGCCGCGACTGTTATGCAAGAACGCCCGAGCGAGCCATTGGATTTGATGGTTCCGGTATGTCATGAGAGAGACAGCCAGGACACTGAACTGCAGTCACTTTACAATTGTATGGCTATCACAACCGTTTGGCAGCGACTGGTTCCACCCCTGATCCGGCGCCGAAACGGGCCAACCTGTGTTACCACACCAGCGCAGGATCGATACATTCGACAGCTTCATCTTCGTAATCCGATTCCTTACAGCAGCAGAAACATGTCGGCCAGGTGGTTGGTCGACGGGGTCCAGTGTCTGGATCAAACCGTCGACGTCGATTGCAAGAAACAGGGCTCAATGCTAGACGCCCTCATGTTGGCAGTCCTCACCCGTAGAACGTCTGCACAACGCCTCGCTGTGGGCCAAACAGATCTGCCATGGACCGCCGTCAGTGGAGGAGCTGTGCTGTCTCTGACGAAAGTCGCTTCTCGTTAATTTCATGCTGACGAGAGAATGAGAGTCTGGAGGGGCGGTGTCGGGGAAACGCTACGCCAAACTGCTGCGTGTTTGAAGCCGATAGATGGGAGGGGGCCGTATGCTGGTTTGGGAGGGATTCAGTCATGACTACCGGACACTCTGTACTTTTTGACAACATGTGAATGCAACACGTACCTGCAGGTGCGCAGAACCACGTCGTCCACTGTTTGGCCAGCACCGAGTGCAGTTGATTCCAGCTATGATATAAGCACGACCCACACAGCAAGAGCCACCGACTGCGTTCTCCAGGCGGAACAACATTGCCGTGTTGCTGGCCATCTCTGTTCCCCTGTCATGGCTCCCATTGAACACGTTGGATGAGCTGGGCGTCTTGTGGCCCGTGGAAGACGTCACAGACTCTCGGTCATTAGAGGCGCGCACTGACCGCGGAGTGGGATGGACTGCCACAGGCGTTCTTGCACAACCTTGTCTACTCCATGAGGAGGCGGTGCATAGCGTGCTCGGGCAAATGGCGGACACACTCGGTATTAGAGCATCGCGGACGGACATGCTCGTCGTGGGTGTTACTTTGTGCAGGGACCTTTGTGAAGTCAAGCTTATTTAGATGAATTCGGCCAGTCTTGTCAAGAACAGACCTTTTGTTTAATTGAAAATGGATGCCGTAATAAATATGCTTATCTTTTCATTTATATAATTCTGTACTACCAAGTGTGGTCTGGTTCTTTTGGCAAGCGGTGCGATTTTATGTTGTTCAGTATATATATATATATTTATATATATATATATTTATATATATATATATATATTATAGATATTTATATATATATATACAGAAAACAGCACGGGCATGTGGATTTCTTAGTTATTATCATTCATCTTCCTTCATGGAATATCCTTGCCCCTTCTCCTGCTAGTGCTGAGTCAGAGTTATAGCAGGGTTTTCTGAAAAACTATATATATATATATTTTTTTATTTTTTAATCCTATTTTAAAACTGTTGTGTCGCTCCTATTTGGATGTGTCATTTTTAGACTTCTGACTCTCTCACTATATATATATATATAACCATATAGAGAAGAGAGAGAGAGAGCGGAGAGATTAGAGAGAGAGAGAGAGAGAGAGCAAAATGATCCTCAGATTAGTATCCACTGGACACGCTAATTTACATAAAAGGTTAATTAGATTAAAAACCAAACAACAAACCAAAGAAACGTACATTTAACGTTCGTTCCGCTCCACCTTCCCTCCCTCCCCGTGTGACCCTGACCCCGAATACCGTTCAAACCCATAACAGCATCTCTTTCCCACACAAAACTTTTCCTCAGGGGGATAAACGAGTGTGTGTGAATGTGAGAGAGAAAGAGATCGTTCAGTGTTTATTTTATGTCTTTTCTCGCCAGATGATATTAGACACTTAAAACAAAAAAAAAAAAAGTAACAAAACACCCTCCACACTTAACTGTCATCCACATTCGTACTTTCAAAACCACATTTCTGATATATGCATATTGGACAAGAGTGTAAATAAATACCCTGCGGGTAAACAAAGATGTTGATCTTTATAAAAATTTGCAACTGTGACTGCGAAATAACCATGGCAATTTCAGTAAATATGAACCATTAGGACAGTATTGGACATTATCCAATGTTTCATTGAATACTTTCTTCATTGAGTGGGGTCAACACTTGCGATTCAAACAAAGAATGTTGTACAGAAATGTAGTCTTGCATACACAAGGGAAATACATGAGAATATTTAGTGTTCCAAGATTCACCTAATTTATTACTTATCTGCAATGTGCCTTGGGCACGACGGTAAGTTAGCCATTTTTTTGCTGAATTCAGTTAGTGCATACATTTTTCCATATTTGGATTAATTCACAAGAGGATAGATCTATGGATGTTTAGTAAATTTTCCGTCTTTCTGTTTGCTCCTTCTTTTGCAAGACTGTCTGCTATTTCATTCCACTTTACTACCACGTGATATGGGGACCCAGCAAAAATCTTTTCTTATGCCTGTGTAAGTAACAATGCAGGGAGTGTTTTATTTCAAACACGCCCCCCACTCCTTTCTAGCTTTGCAGTCCCAACGCTCTAATGACTGATAAAACGTGATTGAATCAACACAAAGTAAAATTTGATAGAAAGCCAATTGATGTATCATATATAGGTAAGTCAAAGCCTTCAGTATGGCATATAATTCTGAGGTATAGATTGAAACCCCATTCCTAATAATATGATTCTGCACATTTAAGGTTGGTATTATAAAGGCCTGAACCACTGTCAGAGGATTCCTTACGCCTAGTAACCACCTTTTAGATGATTTAGGATAGCTGTTTTCCTGTTGTTCACGAACTTCAGTTGTGTTAAAATATTTAATATCCACTTTCTTTACCAAGTGTATTGGTAATCAAAAGAAGCAATTAGGTGCTCCCAAGGAAGGCATTGGAGGTACTGCAGGAAACTTCTGGTATAGCAGTAATTCAATATAATGTGACCTAAAGTTCAGATGTGTTAGTTTATAATTGGTTTGAATTGAAAGATATGTTTTTAGGACCTCCTAGGAAAATCTTTACTGGAATCAACCAGTATTTCTCAGTAAACTGAATTTTCAACAGAAAGACTTCTGGACAATATATTTGGATACATTTAATATTCGGCTTCTCATTTAGAGGTTAATATATTTGTTTCTTACAACATCTATTAGTGTTTGTGTGTACTGGATCCCAGGGCTAATTTCATGGCCTTTATATCCCAAGCTTTGCAATCTCTTAAAAGATATTAGGTGCAGGAAATCACTCCTGCCCATAAGTCATTTCGATCGGACTAAAGAGATGTTAGATGTAAAAAGGTTATGACAGTCCTGACCCATTGGTGACCACATCTAATTTTACGAATGTTTATCTTTTCTTGTTTTTTCAATTTAAGGTTTTCGATATGTGTTTTCAGTCAGCTTAGGAGTTAAAAATACCCCCAGGAACTTAAGCTTTTTTGTTTTATTCCAGGAATTGGACATCAGCAAAGCGAGGGTAGAGTCTTTGGGTTCCACCATGTTAAAACAAATAAGACATGTTTTTTTCCTGATAGTTTATCCATTGTTCTTCCTATATGACGATAAGTTATCCAAATTCCTTTTGGGACATCTTCTGTACAAAATTTATTGTTCTTTTATGGAATGCTTCCTTAATGTACAATTAATTCCAAATAGCATATCATTCTGCATATGGTACTACATGCACTTGCTTTATGACATAGATTTGGGTAGATCATGGATTAGATCTGAAACACATGGCGGAGCAATATGATCCTGAGGATTACCTCATATCTACATTCCTAAAGGATGAATAGTTCTAATCCGCGTACATATGCATCTTTCTGTTTAAGAAGCTTTTAATGTAATCAAAATTTCCCAGAAACGCAACATTTTTTAATTTGTATCAATAGCCTTGCGTGCCATTAGCAGTCTAGGCTTTTTTAACGTCAAAAATTGTAGCCAAAGTAACTTTTTCTACGGGAGAATTGCTTTTTAATGTGCCTGTCAGTTTTTACTAAATGGTCTGTGGTTACAACGACCTTTTCGAAAGCCCGCTTGCTGAACAGGAATCACACCACCTTTTACACAGTAGTATAACATCGTTTGTGACTAATTTTTTTAAAGTTTACCAACATGAGATGTAGAAGCTATGGGTCTGTAACTATGGCACAGGATGTCCGCGGTTTACATCCTTGAGTACTGGGACTACTACTGAACTTTTCCAGATTCTTGGAATGTGCCATTAATCACCATTTTTGAAAATGAATGCAGTTGTACTTTCACGAAGAAGGGGTAGTGTCTGATGAGGTGATAGGACAGCCATCAAGGCCAACAGCTGATCATGTGAAGGGATAGATATTAGTTGTTCTTTTGATAACAGTAAAGGCGAGTTAGAGTATGCGTGCGTGATTGTGTTGTGTGTGTGTGTGTGTGTGTGTGTGTGTGTGTGTGTGTGTGTGTGTGTGTTGGTGTGTGTACGGCGCGCGCAGTGCAAGCTCGCGCGTGTAAGAGAGAGAGAGAGAGAGCAGTAGACATAGTGTATTAGAAAGAGGGAAAGCTGTTGCGCTGTGCTTTGGCCACTGTGGATGGAGGAGAGTGAGGATAAATTACTTGCTACTGTCCACACGCACGTCCTGGCCGTTCGCCTGAAAATAGAAATTTTTATCCCTCCTCTCCCCACTCTTCATTCCTCCCCCCCTTGGCTCCTCTCCCCCACCCTCGCCCTCCCCAATTCCCCTCCCCCGACCTGCAACTTCCTTCTCCTCCTCCCTCTCCCCCCACCCCCACCCCACCCCACCCCTCCCGACTCCCACCTTGGAGTTGAGAGGCCGGGCGGTGGTGAGGAGGGCGGGCGGGGGGCATACACACATTTTAGTGGCGGCGGCAGAGTTGGTGGTAAGCAGTCCGTCAGTCAGTGGCCGGGCCGACCGAGCAGCGCGCCGCGTCGTCAGTGGAGCTCAACCCGGGCCGGCAGTTGGCGTGCAGCTGCTGGTGACTGCAGTGCGTGGAGTTGTTGCCGCTGTAGCTGCCTCGCCTCCCTCCCAGTCCCTCCTGCGGCAGTCGCCTTGCCGCTCCGCGTCGCTGCACGTCAGGCGAGCGTGACGACGACTGTCGATCTGACTGCAGTCCTC
This sequence comes from Conus ventricosus, assembly GCA_018398815.1. Lineage (NCBI taxonomy): Eukaryota > Metazoa > Mollusca > Gastropoda > Neogastropoda > Conidae > Conus > Conus ventricosus. The sequence continues at coordinate 21,763,721 of CM031596.1, read as the reverse complement.
CTCCCCTCTCGATCTGCTGGCTCTCTGTCGACTTGCAGTTGAGGGAGACGGGCACGGCTGAGTGATTCGTTGTTCCCCCATCCAGGTTCAAGTACCTAAACCAGTGGGATTATCATCTTACCAACCTACCTACCTATCGATGGGCTGGATCGGTGTCAGGTGGTCAGATTCTGTTGATCTGTATACACTTCTACTGCTTCGGTTTTCGTTGAGAAGCGAGAGAACATCGTTGTCGACGTCGTCAACGGCGGGTCTGTGTTGAGTTGTGGTCGTTGGAGGCGGTTCGTGGATCTTTTTGCACACGGGTTTTTTTTGTTTTGGGTTTGTGTGTTGTTGTTTTTTTTTCCCCCCAGTTGATTCGCCATGTTCTGTTTTTTCCCCCATATCTCGATCCTACCGTCTGTCTTTGTCATGGGGAGAAAACTGGTGAAGTCTGGGTCCGTGGTCTAAAAAAAAAAAATCGAAAAAGAAAAACCAGCGAAGGAACGGTTCTTGGTCGTGTGACCCGTTCCCAACTGTTCGTTTTGTCTTGAGGGATATCGACACAACCAACACTGATCGTTTAGTGGAGGGACCCCCAGCGGTCGTCCAAAACAGCCGACAGCCGTCATGTGTCCGGCCTCTTACAGCAACGGGACCTACAAGTATCGGATCTACAATGTGCACGAGAGGGGAGAAGGAGGAGTTGGAGGAGGAGGGGGAGGGGGCTTTGGGCAGAGTCTTCAGCCGCCGCCCCCGATGGCCGGGGGTCACAGCAAGACCCAGAGTCTGGACAGGCAGCTCAACATGTACCGGTCCTTCTCCAAGCCGCCCCGACATCACTCCTCCTACCACGGGGGTCCTGGGGCAGGCCACAGTCTCTTCTACCGCTCCTTGGTAAGGGGTTTGGATGGGGTGGGGGTGGGGGGAGTCCAGAGGGGTTATTTTGTGAAAAAGAGGGATGTGTTTGTTGTTCAACATCACAAATACGGTCAATGGTGGGTTGTTTGGGGTTTTAAGACCAAAAAAAAAGTTGTCCTGTTCTGTTTTCACACACACACACACACACACGCACACGCACACACACGCACGCACGCACACACACACACACACGCACACACACACACACACACACACACACACACACACACACACACACACACACGTATATACTGTACTATGAACAGGATTGCGGTAGGTAGTAATTCCCAGTGTATGAAATGGGACATCACTAACATTCACAACAATGGAGTTTTAACAGACTGATAGCTCTCAGTTTGGTGCTGCTGTGTTGTCCAGTGAATCAGGAAATCAGGGGATATCAAACTCTGTTTAAACCAACTGTAACAACAATCCTCTTGGTCATTTTGTGTTAAGCCAACTGTAACAACAATCCTCATAGTCATTTTGTGTTAAGCCAACTGTAACAACAATCCTCATGGTCATTTTGTGTTAAGCCAACTGTAGCAACAATCCTCATGGTCATTTTGAGTTAAACCAACTGTAATGTTCAACAATCCTCATAGTCAATTTGAGTTAAACCAACTGTAACAACAATCCTCATGGTCATTTTGTGTTAAGCCAACTGTAGCAACAATCCTCATGGTCATTTTGTGTTAAGCTAACTCTAACAACAATACTCATGGTCATTTTGTGTTAAGTCAACTGTAACAACAATACTCACCGTCTTTTTGAGTTAAACCAACTGTAACAAACAATCCCCATGGTCATTTTGAGTTAAACCAACTGTAGAAACAATCCTCATGGTCATTTTGAGTTAAACCAACTGTAGCAACAATCCTCATGGTCATTTTGAGTTAAACCAGCTGTAATGTTCAACAATCCCCATGGTCATTTTGTGTTACATCAACTGTAACAACAATCCTCATGGTCATATTGAGTTAAACCAACTGTAATGTTCAACAATCCCCATGGTCATTTTGTGTTACACCAACTGTAACAACAATCCTCATGGTCATTTTGTGTTACACCAACTGTAGCAACAATCCTCATGGTTATTTTGAGTTAAACCAACTGTAACAACAATCCTCGTGGTCATTTTGAGTTAAACCAACTGTAATGTTCAACAATCCCCATGGTCATTTTGTGTTACACCAACAGTAACAGCAATCCACATGGTCATTTTGAGTTAAACCAACTGTAACAACAATCCTCGTGGTCATTTTGAGTTAAACCAACTGTAATGTTCAACAATCCCCATGGTCATTTTGTGTTACACCAACTGTAACAACAATCCTCATGGTCATTTTGAGTTAAACCAACTGTAACAACAATCCTCATGGTCATTTTGAGTTAAACCAACTGTAATGTTCAACAATCTCCACGGTCATTTTGAGTTAAACCAACTGTAACAACAATCCTCATGGTCATTTTGAGTTTCTTGCACACTGATAGCGTTAACTTGTTGTTGCCGTGTTGTTGAAAATAAAGGAAATCACATTCTGTTTAAACCAACAGCAACAACAATGTTTAAGGTTATGAAAAGTATCTGACCTTTGTGTTCCTGCTAGCATGTATAATGTTGGTTAAAGTTTTGTTTTCACTAAACCAAACGAATAAGAAAGGGTTTCTTTTATATGAAACGGAAGTTTTTCTTAAAAAGAAAAAAAAAAGAAAGTGACAAATTAGATTATTTTTTTAAATTAAAGTTTACCTTAATGATAAAACCGTTGGGTGTGTAGTTACTGTCCCAAGCTTCGAATGATATTCTACTGAATTCACAACGAGGATGTTCTGACGAAAAGTAACTCTGATAAAGATTTTGTAAAGTGTAGAATTACACATTTCGAAGCACAGTCAAATAAAATACTGTCATG
>CM031596.1:21743405-21755905 GCA_018398815.1 Conus ventricosus | reverse complement strand
TTGACCAAGCCAGAGGGGGAGGGGAGAGGAGGGGGGGAGGTACATTCGAAGGGGGATGTGAAAGGTGGTGGTGAGGGGTTGTTGAGGTTGGAAGGTTGTGAACGCTTGTATGTAGGTGTGTATGGTACTGGGGAAGAGAGAGACAGAGACAGAGAGAGTGTGTGTGTGGGGGAGGGGGGCGGGAGGAGAGAGGGCCGGGGGTCGGGGGGGGGGCGGGGGGGGGCGGTGGGGGGGGGGGGGGGGGGGGGGGGGGGGGGGGGGGCGGGGCGGGGCGGGGGGGTGTCCCAAGGGATGGTCTGCGTGGTCTCTGAGCGATGAGGAATGTGACTTACCCTGTCTGTTTAGTGCCACGTGGCCAAACCTGCTGCAGAGCAGACCGAAAACAAACAAAGCAGTGAAAGGAGAAATGCATGAACGAGGAAAAAAATTGACATAGCGACAGAAGAGTGCTGTTACTTCGTTAGTAGAGTAAAGGAGGGGTGGGGGTCGGGGGGGGGGGGGGGGAGCATGAAAAAACAAGGCAATGAAAGAAGAAATCCCTGAACAAGTTGAATTGACATAGCATTAGTCAAAGTGCTGTTGTAACGTTAGTAGAGTAAGGAGGGAGGGAGGGGGCGGGAGAGAGGGGGGAGGAGGGGAATGAAGAAACAAGGCAATGAAAGAAGAAAGAAGGCACATTGACACTGCAGCAGACGAGTCCTGTTATTTCGTTAGTAGAGTAAGGAGGGAGGGGCGGAGGGGGGAGGAGGGGGGGGGGGCATGAAAACAATAAGGCAATGAAAGAAGAAATAAGGCACAATTGACACTGCAGCAGACGAATGCTGTTATTTCGTTTGTAAAACGAGGAGAGAGAGAGAGGGTGTGTGTGTGTGTGTGTGTGTGTGTGTGTGTGCAGATGAAACAGACAAGCCAGTGAAGAAGAACTGCATGAATACGTTACACTGACATAGCAACAGACGAAGGCTGTTGTTTTGTTAGTAAAGTAAGGAGGGAGGAACGTGTTGTGTGAGTGTGTGGTGTGTGTGTGGTGGTGTGTTGCGCGCGCGCGCGCACGTATTCGCGCTCTCAGTCACTCATCGTTTCACTTCAGGAAATTTCATAAAAAAAAGCAGAAGTGAGAAGGAAAAAAAAGCCCGAGATAGAGCAAGTACAGCAGGTGGCAGATCAATACGATGCGCCCGAAAAGCAGAGCACTGCTCTCCACCTTATTGTCTGTTGATGAGGAGAGAGAGAGAGAGAGAGAGAGACGGGCGGAATGTGGGACAGAGGGAATAGGGTTAGAGGGGGAGATCGTATGCTCGGGGTGGGAGGGGGGGGCGGGGAAGAAGGGGAGAGAAAAAAAGAAAAAAATACAAAAACAAAAAAGCAAACAAAAAAAAACAAAAAAAAAAACGCCCCGCCGCAGAAAAATCGATCGGACAAGATCACAGCCCGTCACTGTCACGCAGCGTCCCACCCCCTCCTCTCTCTTCACCACCCCTTCCAGTCCCATCACCGCCTTCCTTGCCTTCCCCCCCCCCCCCTACCTCCACTAACCCTTCCCCCCTGCTTGCAACTCATGCATGTCCCGCGCGCGTGCTTCACGCGCCGCGCGTGGTGTCCAAGTTGTGTCCTCCAATGGGAGGGCAGATCAATTGAGGCCAGCCGCTCGTCCAAGTGGAATTAATTGGACATCGACAGTGTGTGTGTGTGTGTGTGTGTTGTACTTTTTTGTACAGTTGTTGCTGTCAGCATTTGTCCAAAGCAAACATAGAGCTGCTGCTTCTTTTGTTCCTAAAGCGAGGTTTTGTGATCTGTTCTGTGCTCCATAGGCAAAGCGGTACTCCCCCAACAACATTAGATTTTGCAGGTTCAAGGAGTTGGGGGGGGGGGGGGAGGCCTCCTTGATTACCCTTGTCTGTCCTGACGTAACGTGTGGGTTTTTGTGTGTGTGTGCAGTGTGTGTGTGTGTTTTACAACAGATGAGAGGATGATAAATAACAGCGAATTTATTTCGGTGTATGGAATGTTGGATCAAGCATTTAGCGCTGGCACCATCGGCGTTAAGTTCTACTGGCTTTCACGGTCTGAATCGTCTGTACAGGATACGATGGTGTATGTGGACATGGTTCAGCCTGGTTCACCACACACACAGAAAGCCATCTTGTATGAGAGAGAGCAGGTGTGTGTGTGTGTGTGTGTGTGTGTGTGTTCGCGCATTCAGACTTGTGTGTGTGTGTGTGTGTGTGTGTGTGGAGGGGGGGGGGGTTAAAAGAAGAGAAGAAGACCAGAAAGAGAGCATGTGAGCGAGAGGAGAGGAATTAAAAGGGGGAGGGGGGAGGGGAGTGGGGGTTGCATGAGTAGCTGTTATGTGCACTGGCGTTCGACATTGTGTGCTTACATACGGCTGATGGCCGTGGGCTTTCCAAAGACTACCACGAATGGAAAACCTGTCCCTAAAAGCTTTGGCTATGAGGACGTAAAGCTCAACCATTCACCCGTGGGGACAATGCACCGGTGGAGGTTGGCCATGTCCAGGGCAGGGCTGTGTGGAAAGTGGGGGCCGGTAAAGCCAAAGTCCCATTCCGCGTTGACCGTGCGGGCAGTTGAGGGGTCGCCATATCTAGGGCAGGGCATTATTGTGGAAGGTGGTGCCCCATAAAGCCAAAGTCCTGTAACCTAGTGGCTGTGAGAGCAGTAACTGGTCGCCATATCTAGGGCAGGGCATTATGGAAGGTGGTGCCCCATAAAGCCAAAGTCCTGTAACCTAATATAATGGCTGTGAGAGCAGTAAGTGGTATCTAGGGCAGGGCATTATTGTGGAAGGTGGTGCCCCATAAAGCCAAAGTCCTGTAACCTAATGGCTGTGAGAGCAGTAACTGGCGTACTGGCGCATATTAGGGGCAGAGGCATGCTGTGAATTGTTGGGAAGGGGTGGTGCCCCATAAAGCAAAGTCCTGTAACCTAATGGTTGTGGGGCGTAACTGGTCCCATTCTAGGCCATGGCATGTATGAAGGATGGAGCTATGCTCCTTCCACGCCCTAAACCGATCATGCGAAGTGCTGAACAGACGATTTTCAGGAGTAATCTGAGCTACGAGGGATTCGAACTCACGTACCATCAGCACTGCACCCATGCGTATCTGACCGCTCTCTGGATGTTCTTGCAGATGTGTAGTTGGAGACATGACATTAAAACAACACCAGCCAAACCAAATAAAATAGTTCATCATGAGCAAGACAAGAAAAGAGATGTGAACTCACGCGTCCACGTGTTGTGTGTGTGTGTGGTGTGATGTGATGTGATATGCCTGTGTGCACCCAGTGTGTGTGTGACGTTGTGTGTGTGTGTGTGCATATGTGTGTGTAAAGTTTGTGTGCAATTGATGTGTTGAAAACTGACGCAACATGTGAATAGTGTATGTTGGAGTGTGGCATGTGATACGGTGCAGTGTGTGTGTGTGTGTGTGTGTGTGTGTGCTGTGTGTGTGTGTGTGTGTGTGATGTGTGTGTGGTGTGTGCATGTGTGCTTGTGTGTGTGTGTGTGTGTGTGTGTGCATGGGGGCGAGGGGGGGGGGGATGCATGTGTACGTGCGCGCGAGCACACGTCTACACTTGCAAATTATGTTTTAGCGGGGAAACGCTGTCACTGATTTGTGTGTGTGCACAGAATCGTCATCGTTTTCACGTGACCAGTAGTGTCCACCATTGTCTTATTACCGGCACTTCGGCCAGTGATGGTATGACCTTGTTGCTGTAACATCTGCCGTGAGTTTGCGACAGGGCGAAGGGTGACGGGGGGGAAAGGGTGGGGGTGGGGTGGGGGAGGGGTGGGGGGGGGGGGTCGTAGGGAATGTTTTTGTGGGTGAACTGAAATATGATACAGGGAGCACTTCAGCAGTGACAGCCGACGATAAAGCACTAAAAAAAGAAAGTAAGCCAACATACAGAAAGGAAAGCCGTTAAGCAGAGGTCAGTTTGAATTGGAACAAGCTTCTGATCATCTGTACTGCATACTGGGGCGGCCGGAATGTAGTGCATTGTTATTCTATCATATTTTAGTTACTTCATTTCATTGTGTGCTTATATTTACCTGTTTATTTTGAATTTTCCTTAGAATGGATGAGAAGTCGCTAAATCAAGCATGCATGCGTACTCGCGCACGCATGCAGACACACACGCACGCACACACATACACGCGCGCGCGCACGCACACACGCACACACACGCACGCACGCACGCACGCACGCGCGCGCACACACACATGCACGCACATGCACGCATGCACGCACGCATGCACGCACGCATCACACACACACACACGCACACACACACACACACACACACACACACACACACACACACAACGCTCACACAAACAGCGTGAACACACACGCACTCATTAGCTGACAACACGGACGCACTGAAACGGCACGCAGGCACACAGGCACACAGTACAGCATGAACGCAAACTAACACGTAGATTCCCCCCTCCTCCCCCTTCCTCCTCCTCTTCCCCCCCCCACTTCCCCATCTTCTACCCTTTTATTCCCTCCTCACCCACTCCTCACACCTGCCCTCATCACCTCACACCCCCCACCCCCCGCCCCTACCCGCACTCCTCTTGGGTCCCACCCACGGAGAGCCTTCGATGGAGCCACCTGTGTTTCCACTCTTCCGAAATAGTATATAACAGAGAGAAAGAAGGGAAACATTGTAGAGGGAGATTGGGGGGGGGGGGGGGGGGGGGGGGTGGGGGGGGGGGGGGGGGGGTAAGGAGGGGGAGCAGGTTGGGGGTGTTAGTAAAAATGCAAACAGCAATGACAGTTGTGTCGAATTCGATTTAAACAAGTACTACAAAAAGGATAGTAAAAGTTAATAGTCCAAAAGGCAGTCTTCTTGTATGTAGTTGAGATGTATCTAAGTAACTATGCGGGCCATAAAGTCGCCTATGAACCGAGATTAGCATTTCAGCGAGTCGTATCGTTTTCTCTACGGTCCTTTTTGTCCGCCGACGCACGGAAACATTGCCGGAATGCTTACGGAGGGCCGGAGGAAGTGGTGGGGGAAAAAAGTTGCCCGGCCAGTTAGATATTGAAATAAATAAATAAATGTATCGCGTGCCTTTGGTATAGAGAGCTTTTTTTTATTATCTAACTCCCTGGTGTGTGTGTGTGTGTGTGTGTGTGTGTGTGTGTGTGTGTGATATTTGAGTAGATATATTGCGTTACCTTTGGTGAGGATAGTTTTTTTTTCCCCTGGTGTGGTGTGTGTTGTGTGTGTGTGTGTGTGTGTGTGTGTGTGTGTCCTGCTTTTGCTGTTGACATCTTTTCTTTCTGGTATGTGTGTGTGTGTGTGTGTGTGTGTGTGTGTGTGTGTTGTGTGGTGGAGAGAGAGAGAGTGTGTGTGTGTGTGTGTGTGTGTGTGTGTGTGTGTGTGTGTGTGTCCTGCTTTTGCTGTTGACATCTTTTCTTTCTGGTATGTGTGTGTGTGTGTGTGTGTGTGTGTGAGAGAGAGTGTGTGTGTGTGTGTGTGTGTGTGTGTGTGTGTGTGTGTGTGTGGTGTGTGTGTGTTGTGTAAGCGCGCGTGATATCTCTCTCGTAGTTGTAGTAGTAGTCGTAGCCTGTCTTCATTTTTTATTCCAACTCAACGGGCGTTCAACGTGCACAACGGAAATATTTCCTTTCGCCCCAAGAAACCAAATGCGGTCCTTGAGAAAGAAACAGGGAGTGAACGAGTAGTGGGAAAGAGCAGGTGTACGAGTGTGTGTGAGGCGGGGAGGAAAGGGGGAGGAGGGCGCGTTCGTGTATTGTGCTATTTGTGTGTGGAGGAAGGGGGGGGGGGGGGGGGTAATACGAAATGAGAAAGGGAGAGCGTGAGAAGGTGGGGAGATGGGGGGGGGGGGGGTGTACCTGTTATGTGAGGCTCGCGTTCAGTGCTGTTTGCCTATAATCAGTGCCTCTGTGTGTGTGTGTGTGTGTGTGTGTGTGAATGGTGGTGGTTGTTTGTTTTGGAGGTTGTTTTTTTTTGTTTGTTGTGTGATGTGTTCATTGCTGTGTGTGCATTTCCGATGCTGAACGCTTTGAAGTATGTACAACGAAAAACCAGTGTTCTCAGTGTTCTCGCTTGACTCCGGAGTAAGCTCACATTTTCAATGATAATCATGCTGGGATCACCCTGGCCTCTCTCTCTCTCTCTCTTCTCTCAGGTCGAACGAATTCTTCGATCCACCTTTGAATCGGTTCTTGACTGGGGAAAAAAAAAGGAAAGGAAATTTCAGAGGACGAAGAGTGGGAATGTTACAGTTTCTGTGTAACTGGTTTGATGAAGTACCGCACGGGAAGAAAGCTTAACGGCTGAACTGCATTTGAAAACATTTCCTGTTTGCTCTGAACACCTTTTCGGCAGCGTTTGTCTCGTCAATGTCGAAGATGAAGTGGGCGTTGAACGCGAAGAAGCGGAATGAGAAACTAGATCGTTCCATGTTATCTTGTTGGTTAGTTGTTTTATGTCGACGTCTGTGATTGGTCCAGTGTTGTAAACTTCTTGGTCATTGGCCCAGAACCTTCCTCCCACCCTGTCGGAAGTAGTAGATTGTGCGGACTGAAGAGTTATTTCCCGTGTATATTTGTGTTATAGGACATGCCACAATACGAAACGCCCATGAAGTATTATCCATGAAGGACTGTTCTTGAAGTGTGGGAAGAAAGCTAATGGCTGAATAGCAGTTGAAAAGATTTTCCTGTTTATCACGAAAAGAGTTGGTCCTTCCACCAAAAAATATATTGTTTTGTTGGCAGTAATCAATTATTAACATCTTGACGTTGTTCGTGGAGAGGGAGGATGTTTGATTATCTGATCAATAGTATGAACAGATCCCGGATCCGCCGCTTGAACGGAACCAGTTTATACTGGGATCGTCCTTGACCCACGTTTCATGTCCCATCACGTTTTTGTTAGAATTGATCTCGTGGTTTTTTGTGTGAAAAAAAAAACCTGTAATAAACTTGCTGAACAACCTTTGTTAATTATCATGTAATTACTTCGTCGGTAATACGAAAAAGTCCTGCGTCACCCAACAATTAATGGGTTCGTCCTCCCCCCACCCCACCCCCACCCCTGCCCCTGCCCCACTCGCATCTTCTGACCAAGTCCGGTTAAAAAAATTCAATAGTGTGAGCGTAGCCTTACTGACAGACAAACCAGCAAACCAACGGACGCAGGTGAAGACCGATCCTCTTTGGCGAAGGAAACAACTTGCTGAACAACCTTTGTTAATTATCATGTAATTACTTCGTCGGTAATACGAAAAAGTCCTGCGTCCACCCAACAATTAACGGGTTCGTCCTCCCCACCCCCACCCCCACCCCCTGCCCCTGCCCCACTCGCATCTTCTGACCAAGTCCGGTTAAAAAAAATCAATAGTGTGAGCGTAGCCTTACTGACAGACAAACCAGCAAACCAACGGACGCAGGTGAAGACCGATCCTCTTTGGCGAAGGAAACTAAAGGAACATTCGGGAGAACGCAGACTTCCGTCAGGATCGATCCGGATGCTGCATCCGCGGTTTGATCCGGATCCGTGGTGGTTGATCCCCTTTCCATCAAGCTTCGTTAGAAATCAGTTGGGGCAGTTTCGACGTGGTCTATCTTGCTGACAGACTCCGACAAAACCCGATGGATGCTGGTAAAAAGATCATCTCCATTGCTGCGGTGAAACCAGATTTATAATGGTGGGAACGGTTATGTTATATAAATGCACCAGTAAAGTATAGCATGGTAATAATGATAATAATAATGATAATAATAATAATACTAATGATAAACAATTATATGCAGTTTCTAAACGGAGTGACTGAGGGCGGAAAATGAAGCAAAATTTGGAAAGAGAAGGGGTTAGTTACCGCCAAGGATACAGACAGTCTGTGTCCTTCGTGGTAACTAACCCCCTCTCTTTCTAAATTATACGCAGATTGCTAAAAGCGGTTTATTCGTTTCTTGGTTCGTAATTTTTACAGGCTGTCTGTGTGGTTGTGTAACACGCCTGCAACGTTAACATTTAACATTCATGTAGGGGTTATGTCGCCAGAAAGGTTGGCAAGCACTTTGTGACATTTATGAGAATATGACTTGCTTCTGCACCCCATCTCTCCTCTCTCTCTCTCTCTCTCTCTCTCTCTCTCTCTCCCCGTGTCATTCTCTCCGCTGTAGAAGGCTGACAAGTACAAGTGATATATTATGAGCATATGTGACTTACCTCTGCACCCCTGGCACGCCCCAAAACGCGAGTGCTTGAAAAACCTGACACCCCCCCCCCCCCCCCCCCCCCCCCCCCCCCGAAAGAGCGAGTGTAAAGATCCCAAAGCGCGGAATAATAAAATGTCCAAAAGAGCGAACTGTCCGCGTCAAAATGCTTGAACATGGCTTGTCAGTGCAAGGGACTAAACTCGACCTCGCCACAAGAATGACACAGGGCGAAAGATTGGCCAGTTTAGTTGTGTGGGTCATTGCATAAATCCACAAAATGGTATAAGTAGAACACACGCTCGCGTACCTACTTCTCTTGGTATATACGTGATTATTATTGAGTCCAGCACCCTGCAGACCTGATTCTTTATCTGACAAATCTCAGCTGTGTGAGGAAAATACTGCATGCATTATTCACTGCAAGAACACACTGTAATGAAATACTTCCACATTCGCTTTTGTTAACATTACAATTTGCGCTCAAAGAGGATTCCAGACTCGCGTTTTTTTTGACGCGCGCTCAATGAGAGTCACAGAAATTTTGCACGTTTGGAACTACCCTGTACTCCCCCCCCCCCCCCCTTCCCCTTATCTCTCCTCCCTCCCCCCCCCCCCCCCCCCCCCCTCCCCCCCCCCCCCCCTCCCCCCCCCCCCCTCTCTCTCTCTCTCTTTCACACATGCGCGCGAGCGCGCGCGCGCGCGCGCACACACACACAACACAACACAACACATACCACACACACCACACACCACACAGTTACCACACAACACATCAACACACCACACAAACATGCCTGACAAACAAACACACACATCACATCAACACCACACAACACATCACACACAACACACACACAACAACACTGCACACGCACAAACACACACATACACACTCACACACACACATATGCACACGCACGTGCACAAACACACACTCACTACACACTCACACACACACACTGCACACGCACATGCACACACACACACACACTCACACACACACACACACACACACACACACACAACACACACACACACACGACACACACAATTCTCTCTCTTGCACATGCACTGACACACATTTGTCGTCTTACTTGCACAGTGTTATGTTGTGTGGAGTGATGACTCACTTGATGAAACTTATTATAACTGTTAACGGACTCGCATGAACTCTAGCTCAGCCTGCACTCAGTGCGGAGGGCATTAATTTTTGTCGGTGAATTGCTGGCTAGGGTATGGTTTCATAGAAGTATGTGACTACTAGCAGAAATTTGAGATATATTCCTTTTTCACACACACAACGCGCCCCGCGCGCGGCGCACAAGTGAATGCATTCGCCATAATTTAAGCACCAGGTTATCGTACATATGAAGCCGGACACAAACAAGGAGGAGAAAAAATCTACCACCCCCACCTCCACCTCCCAATAAGTAAAATGCCGATAGATGTATGTACAGATAACGACACAGGTGTGTGTTGTGTGGTGTGTGTGTGTGTGTGTGTGTGTGCTTTCTGAGTATATGAATACATACGCATAGATGTCGAAGTAAAACCACGCGCCACGCACACACACACACACACACACACACACACACACACACACACACACAACACAACACAACACAACACACACACAATTTGTATTCCCCGTATTCAACAGCGCTTGAGGCACTCACGAGGCTTTCCTATCAGTCTGTCTGTTTAACCCTCACTGGGACCTCGCTCTTCATGGTGAAGATGGGGACATGTCAAAAGACGTCCACAGACTGCCAGTTGATAAAAAAAAAAAAAAGTTCGGGGGGGGGGGGGGGGGAAGAATAAGGGGGGGGGGGGGGGGGGGGGGGAAGAAGTTGTTTGATAAACCTGCAGGACCGGGCGCTAGCGGTTTTGTGTTCACCGTGGAACGGCCAAGGTTCAGAGGTGAAATTGTTCTTTATACTACAAATTCCACAAGCTTGCTTATTGTGTGTGTGGTGCGCGCGTGGTGCGTGTGTGTGTGTGTGTGTGTGAGTGTGTGGTGCGGCGTGCGTGCTTGCGTGTGTGTGTGTGTTGTGTGTGTGTGTGTGTTGTAGGAAGGGGAAGGCGAGAGGGGGGTGGGGTGAGGGGATGGGATTTGAAGGCTGAATGATTTAAGTCTCGCACTTGACCTTACGAGTGCGTGCGTACGTGCAGTGTGTGTGTTGTGTGTGTGTGTGTGTGTGTGTGTGTGTGTGCGTGTGCGTGCGTGCGTGCGTGCGTGTGTGATGTTAGTGCAGATACCCGGAATGCATTCGCCCATGATTTAAGCACCAGGGTATTGTAGATATGAAGCCAGACACGAACAAGAAGGGGATAGAATCCCCCCCACCCCACCCCCCCCCCCACCCCCCAGAAAAAACGTGAAATGCAGATAGATGTAGGTACATATAACGACACAGTGTGTGTGTGTGGTGTGTGTTGTGTGTGTGCGCGCCGCAAGCGGCGTGTGATGGCTTCTCTCGTGACTTTGAATAATGTGCATAGTGTGTCGGTAGCATGAAATCGGTGCTATTGTTGAGAGAGTGTGTGTGGTGGTGGGCGCGCGCAGACAGCGTGACGTGCGGTGCAGTGCGCTTCTCTCAGAAGAAATTAGAATAGGTCGAAGACAACAGCGGAAAACGGGATACTATTTCCAAGAGAGAGAGGGGGGGGGGGGGGGGTGGGGGGAGAGGGGTGGCAGGAGAGGAGGGGAGGAAGGGGAATGGAGTGGGAGGAGGAGAGTCGAGACAGAGAGAATCAAGGCATGTAGAGACAGAACGCAGACAGACAGACAGACGACAACAATCAAACACAGATCTGTTTTTGTGGAGTCGGAGCGTTCTGCTCCAGAGGGTTGCAGTACAGCGAGCTGAGTGAAGGGAAATTTATGATCGATTTGCAAGTACGTGTACATTCGTGTACATGGGCTTTGCGCTCTGCGCTAGCCGCTCGCGCTGCGCAATCTAGGGCTCCTCCCCACTGCTCGCCGTCCGTTTTCCCGGCGTTGTCACGTGCAACACCCCCATCGAGTTCGGGTGTACCCACAGACATACAGTTTGAAAGGATTGGTGCACTCTGCATGGAGATTGGCTTCTTGACTTACAGCTTTCTTTTTCCAGCCCGCGTATTCAGGACATTTCACATTTGTCCATCTTTTTTTTTGTGCCTTGATTTCGGCAGTTTTTCGTACGTCATTGTGTTGACCCCGACTTCGGCAGTTTCCGTTATCAATGTGTTATGGTTCGGCAGTTTCCGTGTTCTTTGACGCAAAGGGGTGATCGCGGCGTAGCGTGTGTAATGGGTTAATGATGAAAACTGGTGTGGCGCTGTACATGGCTTGGAGGTATGATTTCTTTTGAAGTGTGTGTGTGTGTGTGTGTGTGTGTGTGTGAAAAGACCGCTGAATTGCCAAGCCGAGGTGAATGTTCGCTTGCGTCTGTTGCATAAATGGATCTCGATCTGAATAACATATATACACACACCTCCTTTCCCCCCTCCCATCCTCCCTACCTCTCCCTCTCCCTCTCTCCTCCTCTTCTCACCTCTCCCTCTCTCCTCTTCTCTCTCTTGTTGTGTGTGTTTCTTGTCGTCGTATTCATTTGTTATACACGTACGCCCACATTTGCTTATACCTTTTTTTTTCTCTCCCATTCCCCTGATCTCTCTCCTCCACACACACACACACACACACACACAACACACCACACACACACACACGAGCGCGCGTGCGCGCAGAGTGAGCGAGCAAGAGAGAGAGAGAGAGAGAGAGAGAGAGAGAGAGAGAGAGAGAGAAGAGGAAGGAGTCTGCGCCACAAAACGGCTGAAGATCATGCCAGCCTCATGCTGGAAGCAGGTGATGGGGGCGCTGTGTACCCGCCTCCTCGGATGCTAGGATGCCGCATTATTCACAGGCCCACACTCCTCTCCCTGACTTGACACGGTTCCAGACATGCTGAGCGCTGCCAGCAGAACTAAAAACAGGCCTGCAATAATCATGACAGGCTATCCAGAGAGGACACTTGCAGGGGGATTTATGCAGAGGAACGAGTTGTGCTTAGTGCAAATGAGTTGTTTGTGTTTGCTTCTTGTTGTTGTTGTTGTTGTTGTTGTTGTTTTTTGGGGGGAGGATAGATATTAAGATGCAATTTTCCAAGCACAGTGAAAACAGCTGCTGTAACGTTTTTATAAGTGACATCATACTGTTGTTGTTGCTGTTGTTGTTCATGTTCTTGTTGTTGTTTTATCCCCATCCAAAAATAAAAGCTAGGGGCTTGAAAG
>CM031596.1:21735905-21738405 GCA_018398815.1 Conus ventricosus | reverse complement strand
CCGGCCCCGCTAATCGATTATCAGACGTTATTTGCACCTGGTTATTGATTATTGGGCCTTTTGATAAGTAATTTGCTTATAAAATTGATTTTCATACTATGAAGATTGATTTTCGGCCGGAAAGTGAATTGTGTGCATTTCACGAAAATCGATTTTCATGGTTACGAAAATCGATTTTATGTGCAAATTACTTACCAACAAACCGATAATCAATAACCAGGTGAAAATTACGCCGGAAATTAATAACGGCCCGATAATCAATAACGGGCCAAAAATCAATTTTATGTGCAAATTATTTACCAAATCAATACCAGGTGTAGAAATCAATAACCGGTTCGATAATCGATTGTCAGGCGTTATTTGCACCTGGTTATTGATTATCGGGCCTATTGATCAATAATTTGATGAAAATCGATTTTCGGACGAAAGTGAATTTTTGCATTTCACACTTCATCTCTCTCGCTCTCTCTCTCTCTCTCTCTCTCTCTCTCTCTCTCTCTCTCTCTCTCTCTCTCCTCTCTCTCTCTCTCTCTCTCTCATTCCAATTAAGTGTCACAGTGTCTAAATTTAAAAGTAATGCCTATGTTTCTTTTGTTTGTTTTGTGTGTTTTTCTTTGTTTGTTTGTTTTGTTTTGTTTTGCTTTGTTTTTGTTGCTCCTATAGAATTTTCATGAATATTCCATGAATAAATATCTAATGAGGAGATGAGAGAGAGAGAGAGTGAGAGAGAGGAGAGAGAGAGAGAGAGAGTCTTCGCTTAGTCATGTAGCAATAGACTACGTATTTCAAACTCTACTTGTTTTGGCACTACGAGAAAGTAACGAAAAGTAGCTAAAAAGCGACTGCCCTCTGTCACTAATGGACATTTCTGATTTAGCTCTATATAGATGGCAAAGAAGGAGAAAGAAGCTCGAAGGCTGACTTGCGATCTCTATTGGCTACTGTCCTTTAGCACTACGTGGCAGTAGCTACATACTTTCGTGTGTTTTGTTTTCTATTTCTTTCTTTAGCATACGTGGCAATAGCTCTACATGATGAAATTTAGAACTGCTGCACTGGCAGCGCAGATTTTTGTATTGGACAGACTAGGCCTATTACTCATCAATTAAATACCGATACTGTTTTGAGCACAATGCCTTCTGCCCACCTTGTTGAGAGAGAGGGAGGGAGGGAGAGGGGGAGGGAGAGGGGGGGAGGGGGAGGGAGAGAGGGAGAGGGAGGGAGAGGGGGAGGGAGAGGGGGAGGGAGAGGGGGAGAGGGAGGGAGAGGAGAGAGCTCTCCCTCTCTCTCTCCCTCTCTCTCTCCCTCTCTCTCTCTCTTCTCTCTCTCTCTCTCTCTCTCTCTCTCTCTCGATTTCTGTATTTTGGTAATTTCAATTATCGTAATTTAATACAACTCGGAACTCGGAAAAATTTTTTTTTTAATTGTACTTTGGTCTTAGACCAGGGGCTCTTGGCCTTATATAAACGTGGAGGAGGGATGGAACTAGGAAAGAAAATGATTTACAAAAAATATATTTTGACGCACTAAACCATCCACATATACTCAGGGACTCAGGAATTTTTAACGTAAGGTCACAAACCGTATAGCTATGGAAACACCGCGTGTACTGACACATTAACTAAAGAACTGTAATGAACAACAAATTAATGAGTAACAATGATCCTGTCACCAAATACAGAGAAAAACAAAGCAAAGCAAGAAAGGATCAATACAATCTTGTGACAAGTAATGTTATTCCGTCTCTTATCTCGGGTTTAAAGCATAAGATATGAACATTGCAACATATCTAGTCAGGATACAACTTAGATTCTGTAAACAAGTATGACAATCCGGTCACGTACGATACGAGATTACGTACGGCACGAGGACACGTACGGCACGAGGTAACGTACGGCACGGTAGGTAGGTGGTGGAACATTGACTGGGGAAATATGGAGGTGGGGGAACATAGACCTGGGGGAATATGGAGGTGGGGGAACATAGACCTGGGGGAACATAGACATGGGGGAACATATAGCGCCTCCCCTAGTGGGGACCTACTGACATTATCCAGTAGTGATTGCGCTACACCATCCCCATACAAACGGGCCGTTGTCACTATTTTTCTTTCTTTCTGCTGTAGAGCAAACGGGCATAGCGATATAGACACGTAGTTTTAGAGAACGCGAACATGAATAGCTTTTTCGATACATGGTCAATTGTAGTGATATAGACACGTAGTCTTAAAGGGTCGTATGGTTTACGACACGTAGATCTATTGGTCGTAGGGCTAATAACTGGTAGTGCTTTAGATACGTAGTGATTGCGCTACGCACCCATTTGGGTCATAAAACCCAACCCGGCGCCACGTGTGACCTCATCATGAGGTCATCTGACGTCACCTTTGACGTGTCATGTGGCGGTGTCGGTGTCGTGGCGCGTGTTTTCCGTGTCCTCTTAATGTGTCGTCCCAGTTGTTGTTCCTCATTGTCCTGAAGATCTTTGTTGTCGGTTAATG
>CM031596.1:21728405-21730905 GCA_018398815.1 Conus ventricosus | reverse complement strand
GTGGAGCAAGACCGTTGCATCAGAGAGAGAGAGAGAGAGAGAGAGAGAGAGAAGTAGATGGGAGGGGATAAGTGTGTATGGGGGGGGGGGGGGGGGAATAGGGGGGGGGGGGAGTTCCATGAGAGACGACTATCTGAAACTTCCGTCAAAGATTGAGCCTTTAAAGCATAGCTTGTCCTTCCAATCCACCCGTGCTAAACTAAACCACGTATATTAGGAAACCTTATGGATGAAAAAAAAGAAGGTAAAAAGAAGAAAAGGACACAAGACTTCCAGCGAGAGGGAAGAAGAAGGAAAATGAGGGGTGTGGTGTGGTGGGATGTTCCCGTTCCGCCGTTTCCCATTTCGCCGTTTCCCATTTCACCGTTTCCCGCTTTGCCGTTTTCCCGTTTCGCCGTATTAATCAAATAAGTGTCATTTTGCCGTAAAAGTGAGAGATATAGAAATCAGTAAAAGTGAGAGATATAGAAATCAGTAAAAGTGAGAGATATAGAAATCAGTAAAAGTGAGAGATATAGAAATCAGTAAAAGTGGAGAGATATAGAAATCATACATTACGTTAATTAATAGGGAAATGAGACATTAATTAACTGAGAAATGTAATGAACTGCATTAAAAACAATAAAAACCATTTAAAATCTTAAAATTTAGTCTTTCATTCTTTCGGTCTCTCTTTCTCTTCATATTCTTAACCGATGGCGATAGCAATGGAGCAAGCATCAACAAATTCCATGAGGTCACGTTGCCCGCTGGCCATTTCCTCGTGGAGTTGTTGGAGTCTCCTGGAAATGGTCAGAAACCGAGGAGCTTTTCTGCGCAGAGGTTGGCCTGCTCTTCGAAGTCGAAGAAGCCCCTCTGACTGTTTCTTGCTGCTCTCTGATGAGTTTGCACAGCTTGAAGATGTTTGGATGCGCCCCTTCACTCCTCCTGTTCATTGACGAGTGGAATCCCTCAACGTGGTTATTAGTTCTTGAAGAACCCAATGTCATGCGATCAAATTGATTCCACATTCGGGGGAGGGAATCTTGCTGCGACGTCATCGAACCATGTTCTGATGAAGTAGTCTGTCAGTTGCACAATTCTTGCATCGTCTGGAGCATCTCCCGCAATCCAAAGCCAGGCTTCGTCTTGTCTGTCGAGCGGAACGAATGAGAGTCCTGCCAGTCGACGAATGAATGATCTTATTTCAGGGTTGCTCCATAATCATTCGCAAGACCAACCTCCTGAGTCTTCCGCCAAATGGACTGAGTGAAGTGGAATAGACATCCGTCTATGACAGCGTTGGGAAACTCGACTGAGATAGCCTGGATGCAGGCCAACTCAAAGTCGACTGAGCACCGAGGAGGGTCAAATGCCAGACCAATCCTCACAGCGGCACGCTTCAAGATGTCAAAAAGCCGTCTCTCTTTTTTTGTCTGGCAAAAGCGCATAGATCACCGGGGTCATGACATCATACTGCATCACGTGTATTGTATACAACTGTGTGAACAAGATTGGAGTCGTCCAGAAAGTTCCGTCCATGAACAACTTGTCAGAAGCGCACATCCTGTCACATTCTCTTCAGTTCCAAAGACCAGAATCTTGTCAGCATCCCCGTCAGAAGCAAGGAGGAAACGTCTCCCATCCACAGTTTCGCTGAAGGGCGGCTGGATGTCCACTTCACTGCGTGTTTGTGGAAGTACTGGCAGAAATTTCCTTCTTTCTCTGTAGAGGGGAAGACTTCACTTGATGGTATTAGGGAAAAATCCAGCAATTGCATCAGCATTGTCGCGAGTGTTCATTTCTCTCAATGCGCTGTTGTACAGTTGTTTTACAGAACTGTCAGGTTCTTCTGTGCATTTTCTTTTTACCCCTGCTACCAGCATCTTTGCCTCCATCTGAGCATGGGAAGCTGGATGAGAATGATCCCCGGGGACCTATATTAAACAGACAGAAAGAGAGAAAAAATATAGAGGGAAAGAACGACAGAGAGAGGGCAAGAGAGACAAAAATAGAAAGAGAGGGACAGAGGAGAGAGAGAGAGAGTGAGAGAGAGAGAGAGAGATTGAGAGAGACAGAGAGATTGAGAGAGACAGAGAGATTGAGAGAGAGATTGAGAAAGAGAGATTGAGAGAGAGATAAAGAGAGAGAGAGAGAGAGAGAGAGAGAGAGAGAGAGAGAAGAGAGAGAGAGAGAGAGAGAGCGTTACTGACCTTCGTTAATTCCTCTGTGTCCTCTGTTTTTACAACGCGCACGACAGTTGTCAACAGTACACTTCCAATAAATATTTTCACCACGGTTGTAGTCTTTTCTGTACCTGTGGCCATTCAAAATAAGTGACAGACCACCACGTTTTGTTTCCACAAACTCCATTAGGCCTACCACCGCGGCTTACGAGACGCTCGAAACGGCACAATCGACTTTCAACTTGCTTTTTACTCAAGACCATGACAAGACCGTGCACTCACTCGCACGAGATGTACAAGCAGCAAACTGAAGACTACTCATACATGCCCAAGTT
>CM031596.1:21720905-21723405 GCA_018398815.1 Conus ventricosus | reverse complement strand
GGGCCTCAGAACTTGGTCGATGTAATGAACAGCAGTGACCCCGTTACCACGTCCTGGACCCACATTCTGGAAGATGACTGGCCCAATACGGCGATTTATGCCGATAGCCCCCCAGATCATGATGCTTTCACCACCCCATGGGTCCCTTTCGGTGATGTTGGCATCCGTGAAGCGTTCCCCCGCTCTTCTCCAGATCCGGATGCGGCCATCGCCTGGGTCGACGCAGAACCGGCTTTCATCACTGAAGAGGACTCGGCCCCAGTCCCGATGGCGCCAATGCACGTGGATCTGTGCCCACTGCAGACGGTTCTGGCGATGCTGGAGTGTCAGGATAGGTCGCCGGGCTGGACGCCTGCATTGGAGACCAACTGTGTTCAGTCGGCGACGCACGGTCCTGTTGCTGATTGGCCTGCCATGGTTGCCGACGGTGTTCCTGGCTGTGTTGGCAGCGGTTTGGTAAGGCTCCCGTCGATGCTGACGAAGAAGATGGCGGTCTTGGGCTGCTGTGGTGACCCTCGGTCTGCCGCTCCTCGGTCTGTCATCAGTGGTGTTTCTTGCTTGAAAGCGGTCCAGAAGGCGATAGACGGTGGAAATGTGGACTCCGAATGCGATAGCGACCTGCCTCATTGGAACCCCGGCCTGCAGTTGCCCCATTGCTATGCAACGATCTTGACGAGAAAGTCTCGGCATTATGTTGGCGCCTCTGGAAGGGATGATTTGAACTTTTTGGGGTTTGGAAATTTATAGCCCCACAATGGGGGCCACATTGAGTTGCAATTCACATTGATGCACGTGGCGTAGGTAGTCCACATGGCAAATGCACTCCTCGTGCCAAAAACGCTGACCCGGCAACATTCACCCACTGTTACGAGGTTACAACCGGCCAAGACACCACGTACTGCTAATGTTGCACGTGCCAACGACATTGCTTACGTCCTGTTCACAATGTGAACAATCGTGCACTGTCTCTATTTTTTCGCGTTTTTTATGCCTCTGAGTATAAATGAAATTAAAACACGCACACATACCAACAACAAAAAGGCTTTTTTTTTTTAAGCTGCCTGTATCAACTTGTCGCAGCTCTATTGGTGGTGTCGATGTAGAGTGAAGGGGGGGGGGGGGGAGAAGGAGGAGGTAGGTGTCGTCGGGATCAAGGATGGGTGAGGGATGGGTTCAGTTTACATCGTGTCATCCCTGTGACCGTGGGACAGACTGTGTATTCGCTGATCGGTAGACGTGCCAACTTTCATACTTTTTTTTTTTCTGTCCCAACCATTGCGCCACCTCAGAGGCAGTGCACACACGCCGCTCATTCCGACACCCCGTCCACTACCGAGTCACTTCGGTGGTGTTCAGTGGCGCCTGTTCTGATCTAACATACGCAGGACACCATGCACCTACTAAGCCCCCTACTGACGACAATAATTGCTTAGTCGCGGAGCCGGCGTGAGTGAGCTCTCCCTCCGGAGGGCGCCACTGCGTCCGTCCAACGACAGCCCCCAATGGACCCGCCGATACCGGTGACCCCGACGGAACCAAACCAAGACCACAGACGTGGAGAGGACATCGAAACTGAGGTCACCATGAGAGCAGGGCATGAAGGGCCACAGAATTTGAGACTTTTTTTTTTTAATGCTGATCGATGAGAATGAGGATGATTAAGATGATGCTACGGATTTCCATTTCGGTCTGAGACTACATGACAGGGCTGTACTCTACGCTTCCTTTCATAATATATCCCGGCGTCAACCAGACCCGAGAGTTACAGACACCTGCAGTGTTGGTCAGGGAATTTGAGCAACACTCTCAGAAACGCATCCATTAAGTGGATGAAACTCGACTGTGTGGTCCCAGTCTTCCCGCAGCAAACTCAACTCTGGGTAGGAGCCGGTCAGGGCAGAAAACCCCACATGACTCTGATGGGATTCGAACCCACGACCTCCCAGCCGGGAGTCCGCGACGCTAACCACTTCGCCACGGTGGCTGTGCCAACTTGCATACTTTGTTTCGGGGGCCGGAATAGCTCAGTTGGTAGAGCGCCGGACTCGTAATCCAAGGGTTGCGGGTTCGAATCTCCGCCGGGCCGTTTCGGTACAGGGGGATTTTTTCCCTCCGAGTTAACGTTAGTTCTGACTCCATTTCCCATAGAGTCCTTCGAATGAGACTATAAACCGAGGTTCCGTGTGAGAACGCACGCATAACATCTTGCACACACGTAAAATCCCATCACCAATTTTCGGAAGAGAAGGCCAGTTCGGCCGTTGGTATGGATGACGCGTCACACACATAGCATGCACCTTCCCCGAAGATGAGGTATGGCTGCCTCAATGGCGAGATAAAAAAAACAAAAACGGTCATACACATAAAACTCCACTCTCTTTGTTGGGTAGATGGGATTAATACTTGCCTGTCCATATAGGGAGTTTCCGCAGGAGTACCAGCCTGCGTACGCAGAAGAAGATACTTTGTTTCGCCCCCTCCCAGTCCGTCAGTCAGTTTC
>CM031596.1:21705905-21710905 GCA_018398815.1 Conus ventricosus | reverse complement strand
AGAGTGCTCCATGTATACACAGATAGAGTGATGGATTTAGAGAGAGAGTGCTCCATGTATACACAGATAGAGTGATGGATTTAGAGAGAGTGCTCCATGTATACACAGATAGAGTGATGGATTTAGAGAGAGAGTGCTCCATGTATACACAGATAGAGTGATGGATTTAGAGAGAGAGCTCCATGTATACACAGATAGAGTGATGGATTTAGAGAGAGAGTGCTCCATGTATACACAGATAGAGTGATGGATTTAGAGAGAGTGCTCCATGTATACACAGATAGAGTGATGGATTTAGAGAGAGAGAGCTCCATGTATACACAGATAGAGTGATGGATTTAGAGAGAGAGTGCGCTCCATGTATACACAGATAGAGTGATGGATTTAGAGAGAGAGTGCGCTCCATGTATACACAGATAGAGTGATGGATTTAGAGAGAGTGCTCCATGTATACACAGATAGAGTGATGGATTTAGAGAGTGCGCTCCATGTATACACAGATAGAGTGATGGATTTAGAGAGAGTGCTCCATGTATACACAGATAGAGTGATGGATTTAGAGAGAGTGCTCCATGTATACACAGATAGAGTGATGGATTTAGAGAGAGTGCTCCATGTATACACAGATAGAGTGATGGATTTAGAGAGAGAGTGCTCCATGTATACACAGATAGAGTGATGGATTTAGAGAGAGGGTGCTCCATGTATACACAGATAGAGTGATGGATTTAGAGAGAGAGTGCTCCATGTATACACAGATAGAGTGATGGATTTAGAGAGAGAGAGAGTGCTCCATGTATACACAGATAGAGTGATGGATTTATGACGTCTTGAGTGTTTGTTGTTTTGTATTGCATTTTTTTGCTGTACCATGTTTTGCCAAGACTCAGGTAACATAAACAAGCCAGCTACAGCATGAAACGTAGAAACACAATTTGCACCCAGGAAACAAAATAAAGGTACAATCGCTGATCTTTGTAACAGTGGTGTGGGTGACGATATTTTCCACGAGATGGGACCACTGTTTCCACACACTTTTCTTCCGTGCCTATGTTTTAAACAGGCCGGAAAGCGTTATGGTAGTCCTCTCAGTTGTAATAAGAAGAAACTGAAGTCAACTAAAAGCTCATTTTTACATACCTACAAGGGGGGAAAAGACACTTGAGTGCTAGTGTGAACATTCACTCATAACATGCGTACACAAAAAAGAAGTGTGTCCATAATCAAGTCGAATTTCTTTCCTAAATACTTTTTTTTTTTTTTTTTTTTTTTTTTTGCTGTCCAACCTCTGCGCTACCTCAGAGGCAGTGCACCCACGCCGCTCATTCCGATACCACGTCCACAGCCATAGCCCGGCTGGCCCCGCCGCAGCCCCGGCACCAGCAATCCACAGGGAGCAGTCAATGTCAAGTCGTCAAGAGGCAACCCACCGGAGGAGACACTGCACTGCTGCCGAGTCACTTCGGTGGTGTTCAGTGGCGCCTGTTCTGATCTAACATACGCAGGACACCACCTACTAAGCCCCCTACTAACGACAATAATTGCTTAGTCGCGGAGCCGGCGTGAGTGAGCTCTCCCTCCGGAGGGCGCCACCACGTTCGTCCAACGACAGCCCCTAGGGACTCGCCGATACCGGTGACCCCGACGGAAGCAAACCAAGGCCACAGACGCGGA
This sequence comes from Conus ventricosus, assembly GCA_018398815.1. Lineage (NCBI taxonomy): Eukaryota > Metazoa > Mollusca > Gastropoda > Neogastropoda > Conidae > Conus > Conus ventricosus. Next base: position 21,709,231 of record CM031596.1, on the reverse strand, counting down.
GAGGACATCGAAACTGAGGTCACCATGAGAGCAGGGCATGAAGGGCCACAGAATTTGAGACTTTTTTTTTTAATGCTGATCAATGGGAATGAGGATGATGAAGATGATGCTACGGATTTCCATTTCGGTCTGAGACTACATGACAGGGCTGTACTCTACGCTTCCTTTCATAATATATCCTGGCGTCAACCAGGCCCGAGAGATACAGGCACCTGCAGTGTTGGTCATGAAATTTGAGCAACACTCTCAGAAACGCATCCATTAAGTGGATGAAACTCGAGTGTGTGGTCCCAGTCTTCCCAACTGAGTCCGCAGCAAACTCAACTCTGGGTAGGAGCCGGTCGGGGCAGAAAAAACCCACATGACTCTGATGGGATTCGAACCCACGACCTCCCAGCCGGGAGTCCGCGACGCTAACCACTTCGCCACGGCGGCTGGTTTCTTTCCTAAATACTTTCTTCATAGCATTACCGAAGGAAGTAGATTACAGTACTTGGATATAACTTTTTTTCTTCACGCATTATGCTTATCTTTTGTACAAAGGCTATCACTTTTAACGTGTTTAAATCAGGCTACATATTATTCCGTTTATAGTGTGTATGACAGAGTGCCCATAGTCAAATGCGTAGAGCGATTGCCTGCGGGGTTAAGGATCCTGAGTTCGAATCACTCACGGGGCTGGATTTTTTTTTTTTTTTTAATCATTTCTGAACGGCGATGGACGAAGAGGTGCATCCGGCATAGAGTACCTGTGTAAAGGGGCGCATTTACATGGCACTCCACGTTTAACAGGTGAAAGATCCTGTTGTCGGAAATGAACTTATGGGTCTATGACCCACACAGCCGTATGCGCTTTTAACGTCGAAAATGTGTTGGGAATCGGAATTTTTTTTGGGGGGAAAGGGACGTAAGTACGCGTTGAAATACCGAGACTCATGTATATTCTTTGTCATTGTTCCATTGTAAACAGACAAAGAAAAAATACCAGGAGAGTCTGGATCAATAGCTTGTCGAGTCAGCATGCTCTGCACACTGATTTCGTTGGGCATCTTGAAAATCAAAACAACTTTATAAACTATCTGTCCCATTTGAAACACACACTCTCTCTCTCTCTCTCTCTCTCTCTCTCTCTCTCTCTCTCTCTCTCTCTCTCTCTCTGTCTGTCTGTCTCTCTCTCTCTCTCTCTCTCGCTCTCTCTCTCTCTCCTCTCTCTCTCTCTCTCTCTCTCTCTCTCTCTCTCTCTCTCTCTCTCTCTCTCTCTCTCTCTCCCTCTGTCTCTCTCTCTTTGAATGATTATCAGTGAAAATGCATACTTTACGTAGTCCTTTAGAAAAAGAATCCCGTTTTCGTGTACAAGTCATCAGCAAACTGTTGGTCTGTCTCACCTGATACCCGATCAACGGCGTGTTTCCGCTGTTAAGCGCACGTTTTCGCCATTTGTTTTTTTGTTTGTTTTTTTTTTTTTGTGCGAAATCTGTTTGATCACAATTCTTTAATTGGAGGACATCAGCACCTGATCTCCTTTGTGCAGAGTGGACTGAGCGCTAACGCCCCTTTGTTCCACATGCTTACAGAGATCAGTACGCTCTGTGCACTGACCTCGTTGGGCATCTTGAAAATCAAAACAACTTTATAAACTCTAAACGGGGTGCTTGTAGTCAACTCCTTTTGCGACGAAGACAAAGGTCCAGCGGCCTACTGACCCCCCTGTGTCCACACAGCAAATGGGCGCCTGATTCAGCTCAGGGAAGGTTGAGGCGACGGATGTAGAGGGATGGGCTCCGCTTTCCGTCATACCGTGTCCCAGACTCGGGGAGTCTCACACAGTTCACCGTCCATAAGGCCATTAGCTAATGGGACATTAACCTTTGCCATTTTAACCTGTAATTGTTTACAAGGGTGTTGCTTTTGCCATTTTAACCTGTAATGGTTTACAAGGGTGTTGCTTTTGATTGTGAGATATGACAGGAGTGGGAAGGAGGGAGGGAGGGAGGGATGCTTGTTGTCAATGACTTCTAAAAACGCGTGGTAGAGATGAGGCGGCAGACATATGAAGCATGACGAGCAGCGATGTTACTGCCATGTATTTATCGCTGCAAGAGGGTGTGTGTGGGGGGGTGGGGGAGTTATGTTGGTGCCAGCACCCTTCCAGGGCGGGGAGGGCTCTGTCATCCATTCAGCGCTGACGTTCATGACAGGATATGTTATTTACGTCACTGCTGTGCGTCTGCACACGACGCGGGGTCAGACACTAGAAGGTGAACTGGAAAAATCAAAACAAACATTAAAATGAAAATAATATGTTTTTAAAAACCCTGCTCTCAACTTCCGTCATTCGGGGCTGCCGAGCCTGGACGAATCCCAGGTCCACAGCTCATTCACAGGCATTGAAGTGTGCAGCGGGGATTTTTTTTCCTCCCTACTCATAGCTCAGTATAGGAATAATGAGGACAATTTCAACAGCGCCCAAACCGATGACTAAAACATAGTTTGGCGCGCGCGCGCGCTCGCACGCACACACACACACACACACACACACACACACACACACACACACACACACACACCGCGCGCGCGCGCGCGCGCGCGCGCGCGCAAGCACGCACACACACATTCACACACACACACACACACACACACACACATACACACACACACACACACACACACACACACACACACACACACACAAGGGCGCGCGCGCCCGAATGAGTGAATGCACATTATACATTTTCCTTTTCTTTTCTTTTTTAAATTTGAAACGCATCCCTTCAAGGACCCCTTTTGTCATACACAGATGTGCTCCGTGTGGACTCGCTTAGTCTGAAACGTCTGAAGCTTGCAGTAAAGCCTGAACACATTTCACTTGTGACGTCGCTCTTTCCATGATGAAATGCAGTTTACTAGCTCGTCTTTCTTTCGTTTGTCAGTATCTTTTGCCTTTCGTGAACACTGTTCAGACTGGTCTTTTGGTTCCCACGCTGTGACTTGTGAGCTGACCTCAACGCGGTGACAGCCCGGATGTAGCCCTTTGCGGTCGGCTGGGCTATAAGCAACATTACGTTACCTTACCTTGGTTCCTCACGCCTGTTGCTCACGACCATCATAAAGTCACCGATATTGTGACGAGCTTTGGCCACGCAGAAGGTCTGAAGAGCGACAGTATGGCGGAAACAGAAATGAGTCAAGGCAAACCTGCCGTGTCTATCAAAGGTCTTTAGTTTCGCCTCGGAAAAAGTCTTCAGCCTTCCGAAGCTCGGAATATGTAGACATTTATCAATAAAGACTGACAAGAAGTTTTTACCACCAAAAGCCTGTTGGTGAAC
>CM031596.1:21683405-21700905 GCA_018398815.1 Conus ventricosus | reverse complement strand
CTGCTTGAGATAATTATGATGAGAAAAACCTGTTTGCCGAGGAAAACCCGTTTGTCGAGGAAAACCTGCTTGAGATCCAATGAGGAAAACCCGTTTGCCGAGGAAAACCTGTTTGCCGAGGAAAACCTGTTTGCCGTGGAAAACCTGTTTGCCGGGGAAAACCTGCTTGAGATGCAATGAGGAAAACCCGTTTGCCGAGGAAAACCCGTTTGTCCAGGAGAAGCTGCTTGAGATAATTATGATGAGAAAAACCTGTTTGTCGAGAAAAACCTGTTTGAGATGTGATGGGCAAAGTGTTCGCCGAGAAAAACCCTGTTTGAGATGTGATGAGGGAAACCCGTTTGCCAGATGTGATGAGGGAAACCCGTTTGCCGAGGAAAACCCGTTTGCCGAGGAAAATCTTCTTGAGATGTGACGAGCAAAGTGTGTGCCGAGGAAAAGCTGCCCAAGGTGCGTCGAGGAAACTTCAAGATGCCAAGGAAATCTTTTCTTCAATGAGACGCAGTGACCATAGCGCCTTATTAAGGGCGTAGGCGTCTTAATCTCATCTCGGACGCAATAATCACAAGCTTTTTTTTTGTTTGTTTTTTTGTTTTTGTTTGGGTGGGTGGGGGTTATCATTCTTTTTAAAGATGTGGTTTCTTACTCGAAAATGAGCAGTCATTAAGAATAAAAAGGTGATAAATTTGCGCGAGCTGCAGACATTTTGTTCGCTTATTACGTTGTGATTGTAACATATGTGACGATAATAAACGTTATGGTGGTAATATTTATGACGATAATAAACATTTTAAAATTGAGCTTCTCCTCATTAGCTCCACGTGGAGAGGTCAGATCATGAGACAGAAAGCGCCGTAAAGATGATGGGGTGACTCGTGTTTTCTTTTTGTTTTTGCTTTTTTCCAGTCTGTATGTATTTCATTTATTTATATATGCTGTTGTGTATTTTTGTCGTGCGGTCTCTGCTTTATTTGGCTTTGAGTATGGACGTTTCTCGCCTGGCGAATGTCTGGGTTTTTACATGTGTGTGTGTTTGTGTGTGTGGTGTGTGTGTGTGTGTGTTTGTGTGTTTGTGTGTGTGTGTGTGTGTGTGTGTGTGTGTGTGTGTTTGTGTGTGTGTGTGTGTATGCGTGTGTGTGCGCGTGCATGTGTGTGCGTGTGTGTCTGTCTGTATGTGTGTGTGTGTGTGTGTATGTCTGTGTGTGTATGTGTGTGTGTGTGTGTGTGTCTGTGTGTGTCTGTGTGTGTATGTGTGTGTGTGTGTGTGTGTGTGTGTGTGTGTGCGTGCGTGCGTGCGTGTGTGTGTGTGTGTGTGTGTGTGTGTGTGTGTGTGTGTGTGTGTCTGTGTCTGTGTCTGTGTGTACGTGTCTGTGCGTGTGATGTGTATGCATGTGTGTGTGTCTGTTTGTCTGTGTCTGGGTATGTGTCTGTCTGTCTGTCTGTGCGTGTGATGTTTATGCATGTATGTGTGTGTATGTCTGCCTGGGAATGTGTGTGTCTGTTTGTCTGTGTCTGGGAATGTGTGTGTCTGTGTGTGTGTGTGTCTGTCTGTGTGTGTGTGTGTCTGTATGTCTGCCTGTGTGTGGTGCAGGTGAAGGACTACGGGTGGCCGGACCACCTGGCCCCACCCCTGGAGCGGCTGTGCAGCGTGTGTAAGGCCATGGACGCCTGGCTGCACGCTGACCCGCGCAACGTGGCCGTGCTGCACTGCAAGGGGGGCCGCGCGCGCCTCGCCATCATCATCGCCGCCTACATGCACTACAGCAACATCTGCGCCAGGTGAGAGGCCCAGGGGGGAGGGGGGAGGGGAAAGGGGGGGGGGGGGGACACAAGACACCACAGAATTTGAGGTGGGCACTTTTGGTTTGGTACGACGAGTGGTTCACTTGGACAAAATGAAGAAGAAAATCGTAATGAAAATTGGTCCGTAAACCCCACCCCCACCCCCACCCCACTCCTGAAAGAGAATTTTTTAGAATCAATATGCGCGCTTCAAAGTTAAACTCAATGGAATTATGCATTGGATATGAACCGGTGACCGAGAAAGCCGATGTGCAGCAAGTAGTCCCCAAACAAGCAGAGCAATGTTATTTTCGAATGATTTCAGCTGAAGGCAGGGGAGAAGAAAGTGGTATGTGGGATGTTGAGGGGGTCGGTTTGGGTGGAGATTATAAATTGGAGTGTAGTAAAGAGGTAGGAGTGAGAGACAGGTGTTGGAAAGCGGTCCGGGGGAGGAGGGTGGAGATGGGAGGGGGGGGGGGGTCAAGGAAGAAATGCTAGCATCGCCATCCACAGGCGGGGAATTGAGTGTAATCCGGTTGAGAGAAAGAAAAAAAAAAAAGGGGGGGGGGGGGGGGCGACAACAAACTTTCATGCCTTGTACCTGCAAAGAAAGAGGTAAAGGATTCACTTCAAAAGGAACAAGACGCCGCTCTCTGCTGTCAGTCTTTTCCATTGCTTGCCATCCAGTAAGGCGTTGTTTTTTGTGTGTTTTTTTTTTGTGTGTGTGTTTTTTTGCTGCTGATAAGATGGAAGTTTTGACAGGGGGGGGGGGGGGGGGGGGGGGGGGGGGAGGGGGGCAGTCTGTATGAAGAAGAAGGGTTTGGGGGTGGCCAGGGGGGGGGGGAGGGGGGCAGTCTGTATGAAGAAGAAGGGTTTGGGGGTGGCCAGGGGGAGGGGGAGGGGGGCAGTCTGTATGAAGAAGGGTTTGGGGGTGGCCAGGGGGAGGGGGGCAGTCTGTATGAAGAAAAAGGGTTTGGGGGTGGCCAGGGGGAGGGGGGCAGTCTGTATGAAGAAGAAGGGTTTGGGGGTGGCCAGGGGGAGGGGGGCAGTCTGTATGAAGAAGGGTTTGGGGGTGGCCAGGGGAGGGGGGCAGTCTGTATGAAGAAGAAGGCTTTGGGGGTGGCCAGGGGGAGGGGGGCAGTCTGTATGAAGAAGAAGGGTTTGGGGGTGGCCAGGGGGAGGGGGGCAGTCTGTATGAAGAAGGGTTTGGGGGTGGCCAGGGGGAGGGGGCAGTCTGTATGAAGAAGAAGGGTTTGGGGGTGGCCAGGGGGAGGGGGGCAGTCTGTATTGAAGAAGAAGGGTTTGGGGGTGGCCAGGGGGAGGGGGGCAGTCTGTATGAAGAAGGGTTTTGGGGGTGGCCAGGGGGAGGGGGGCAGTCTGTATGAAGAAGAAGGGTTTGGGGGTGGCCAGGGGGAGGGGGGCAGTCTGTATGAAGAAGAAGGGTTTGGGGGTGGCCAGGGGGAGGGGGGCAGTCTGTATGAAGAAGGGTTTGGGGGTGGCCAGGGGGAGGGGGGCAGTCTGTATGAAGAAGAAGGGTTTGGGGGTGGCCAGGGGGAGGGGGGGCAGTCTGTATGAAGAAGAAGGGTTTGGGGGTGGCCAGGGGGAGGGGGGCAGTCTGTATGAAGAAGGGTTTGGGGGTGGCCAGGGGGAGGGGGGCAGTCTGTATGAAGAAGGGTTTGGGGGTGGCCAGGGGGAGGGGGAGGGGGGCAGTCTGTATGAAGAAGAAGGGTTTGGGGGTGGCCAGGGGGAGGGGGGCAGTCTGTATGAAGAAGAAGGGTTTGGGGGTGGCCAGGGGGAGGGGGGCATGTCTGTATGAAGAAGAAGGGTTTGGGGGGGTGGCCAGGGGGAGGGGGGCAGTCTGTATGAAGAAGAAGGGTTTGGGGGTGGCCAGGGGGGGGGGGCAGTCTGTATGAAGAAGAAGGTTTGGGGGTGGCCAGGGGGGGGAGGGGGGGCAGTCTGTATGAAGAAGAAGGGTTTGGGGGTGGCCAGGGGGAGGGGGGCAGTCTGTATGAAGAAGAAGGGTTTGGGGGTGGCCAGGGGGAGGGGGCAGTCTGTATGAAGAAGAAGGGTTTGGGGGTGGCCAGGGGGAGGGGGGCAGTCTGTATGAAGAAGAAGGGTTTGGGGGTGGCCAGGGGGAGGGGGAGGGGGGCAGTCTGTATGAAGAAGAAGGGTTTGGGGGTGGCCAGGGGGAGGGGGAGGGGGGCAGTCTGTATTGAAGAAGAAGGGTTTGGGGGTGGCCAGGGGGAGGGGATGGAAGGGCAGCGTACCACGGAGGTGGGTACATCACAGCGAGGGATCTGGAAAGGGGGGTGCCGGGTGGACGGGTTATCAGACTGTATATGAATGGCAGCCCTGTTTTGGGATTCGTGGGCGGTCACGCCTCTAACACTTGTCATCCTCACCACACACATCACACGCGGGGAGGGCTAACTCCAGGCCGTCATGGAAGGAAGGAAGGAAGGAGAGTGGCTGGGGTGAAGGGGGTATCAGGTAGAGATACTGGAGGGCAGGTGGTTTTCTCAAGGCCATCAGTATCCCCCACACCCCACCCCAGCTTACTCACCACGGCCCAGGGTTGCACAGTGTGTGTCCGAGGGGTTGTCACGGTCAAAATTCAACACAACCAAAGTGTGGTCCGTCGCCGGCCACTTCAACTGGACATAAGTCCAAACGCAGACATCTTGGCGCCACAAAGACGGCTCCATGCGTCTCATCTGGCCAATTTAAGCACAGCAAGGGGGACAGCAGCACCCCTTTGGAGTGGTTTGGACCGACAGGTCTCGGTTTGGGTTTGGTTTCAGACGTCGTGGAGCCTCCCCGGGACTCCTCACCAAATTTTTGAGGGACCATTGGCCCCACGATTTTTTAACCCAAACCACGGCCCCAGTTAAGTAGGAAAAAGGGGGGGAAGGGGTTAGTGCTGGTGGGGGGGGAAATCTGCAAACCCAATTTAAAAATAAACCAAATTTTTGACACCAAAAAAGAGTAAGGTGGGTAGGGTGCCTGCCCTGTTTTTGGAATATCCAAGGGAATTTTAGGGGGAGAAAAAACCCTTCGGGTTTGTCGGGGGGTTAAAAATTTGGGCCCAAAGGGTTTAACTCCCCTTTGGGGGGGGACAGAACGGAACGAATAAAGGATGTTGGAGAGGGAGAGAAAAGGGGGGGGGGGAAAACGAGGGGGGGGAAAACGAACAGGGGAAAAAAGAGAGAGAGGGGTTTGGGAAAATCTCTGAGGGGGAGAAAAAAGCAGAGAAAAATGGGGGGAGGGGGGAAAAGGGAAGAAACCAAAGTTGAGAGTTACATGGGGAAAGCCCTGGCAGGGGAAAGGGACTTGGGAAAAAGAGGTGGAGAGAGTTGCTAACTAATGAAGAGGGAAAAGAAAAAAAGAAAAAAAAAGAAAAAAAAAGAAACCAGTCCATTTGATAAGAGCAGACTAGAAGAGAGAGAGAGAGAGTGCAATTTAATGCGGGAAAAGAAAGAAAGGAGAACAGACCCGATTTTTAAAAAGTCACTGTTCAATCAAAACCGGGGTTTTTGACCTAATTTGGGCCAGCGCCCTTCACCCCTAAAGTCCAACCTGACCAACGCCAGCAGTCCAGCCTAAACCGGGTCCCAAACCCCGGGTCCAGTTTGGGCCCGGGTGCAAGCAACCAACACCGGGGGGCCAAAAAAATTTTGTGTGGGTTTTTGTGAAAGGGACAGTGAGAAAAAAAAAAAAAGGGGAAAAGAAAAAAACCAGTGATTCGTGAATATTTAAAGATCACCGGGCCCGGGGAAAAGTAAAAAATCTATTTATCCCCGGGTTATTTAAGGGATTTTTTGGATAAAGTTTTGGGGAAGCCCCGGAAAGAGAGAATTTTTTTAATTTTTCTGATTCCTTAGCATTGTTTTTTCCCCGTTTTATGATCAGGGTTTGGGGAAATTTTTATAGACTTTATATTGGTTTTGATGTGACGAATGCATATATATGAATGAGATTGAACCCAAGCTGTGGGGGTTTTGGTTTTGGGGCTTGCGTTTAAGTCTTCCTCCATCGAAATCCCCCAGGTTTGAAAATTTTTTTTTTGGCGACCCTTTCCCCGGAATTTTGGGGGCCCAAATTTTATAAATTGTTCAATTTCTAAAGGGGGGGAAGCGGGGGTGGGTTTTTTCAAGTATTGTAACCCTAAGAAAAGGGGGTTTTCTTACTGAAATTTCCCCAAAAGGATAGTTAAATACTAGGCTTGGCATTGCTTCCAAAATTTTAAAATGGGGCTTGGCATTTTCCCCCAGAAAAATTTATTTCGCACAGATTGCCTATAATTCGCTCCCCTTTTGGGGTCAGGGCGGGGCGTTTAAAAAAAACAATTACGTTTTTTTCCCAAGCTAATAAATTCATTCAAAGGATTTTTGCTTTTAACGTCACTCGGGGCCGGTTAACCACCAGTTTGGTTTGTCGTAGTAAAAAATCTTGTTCAAAAAAAAAAAAAAGGAAAAAGAACGAGAAAAAAAAAAATTTTGGGGGGGAAAAAAAAAGAACACCCCTATTAAACCAACTTGTGGGGCGTCCGCTCGTGATTTGGGTTTAAACGGGGAGGGGGGCTGCGTGAAATTTTTTGAAAACCAACAAACATGGAAAGAGATGAACGGGGGCGGGAAAAGACGCCTTTTTGCGAAATTGGGGAAATACCCAGGCAGGAAAGGTTTTAAAGGAGCGCGGGGGAAACAAAAAGTTTAAAGGGAGAGGGCAGGAAACAGAAAAAAAATTAAGGGAAGCCGGGGAAACAAAAAAAAGGGAAGCAGGAAACGGAAAGTTTTTAAAAGGTTAAATTAAAAGATTTGGGGAAAAAGGGAAAGTGGGGTTTTAAAAAGGGAGACCACCGAGGATGGTACCATTTTCCCCAGTGACCTTTTCCCGCAGCTATGCTCCCCGACCCAAGTTCCCAAAAAATTCTCTAAAGGGAAACCCCGTTTTCCGATTGATGCATACATAAAGTCTTTTCCAAAACGTTTGCGCCCAAACGGGTTGGCCTTTCAAAAGGGGGCGGTCATTTTGTCAGCGTTACTGACGGGTAAGGCATTACGATTTCACGGCTTTTCCCGGCAAAACCCACAGCCCTGTTTTCAGCCCCTGGGGAAGGAAAATCTTTGTTTAAAAGGATTTGACCCACGGGGGGGGGGTTTTCGGGAAAAAAAAATTTTCGTTAAAAGGCAAATTACAAGAAAGGGGAGCGTACCCAGTTTTGGGGTTGAAATTTTGGATCACTATTTTAAAAAAAGGGGTGGATTTTGGGGTTGGTTTTAAGGGAAAAAGGAGTTCGCGGGAAATTAAAGACTAGTTATAAAGGAACAGTTTTGGGCGGGTTTTGGGGCCCCTGAGTTAACAAAAAAATTTAAAAGAGAGACAGCCAAAAACAGCAGGGGGAGTTGTTAAAAGTTCCCCAGAGGTTTTTTAGAGAGGAAACTTTTTGGGCCCATAAGGTGCAGGAGAACCGGGTTTCCAGGCATAGGTAAGAAGAGTTGCAAGGAGCCCGGGGGGTTTTTCCTGCAAAGTCTGCAAACCCCAGGGGGGGGGCAGAAGGAAGGGGAAAAAAAGGGACGTTGGGGGGTTTCATTTGTCCCCAAAAAGGGACTTTCCCCCCCGGGGGGGATTGTCCGGGGGGTTCCAAAGGCAGCGGGCCTTCAAGAGGGGGAAATAAGGGCCCGTAAAAGGGAAAACGCCCTCCCAGGGGAACCAACGGGGGATCCGATCTAAAAGGGGGTTGGGGGGCGGGGGCCCTATGGAAGCACTGGACAGCATCAGTGCCCCAAAAATGGGGGGGGCACTGGCCCTGAGGGGTTTCTTACCCGGGGGAAAAGGGTGGTTTGGCCAGCGGAGGGGGGAAAAAGTTTTTACGGCCCACGGGTTGTTTCAATGGGGGGTTTTAAAAGGGGGGGAACAAAAAGCTGGTCGAAAAAAGGGGAAATTTTTTGACGGGGCAAACCCAAAGCCCTTTGTACTCTAATCGATGGAAACGTGAGGGAGTTTCCATTTTGCAAAGATAAAAGTACGAAACCCCTTATTTCCCAGGCGATTTGGGTCTGCTTTTGGTTTTGAGGGGAAAAAAAACCCCCTTTCCCGATTTGTTTCTTTTGGGGAAATATTCCCGGGGGGGGGCAAGGGGGAATCCAGGGGATCCTGGGGTTTGTGGATGCCCCGGGGCAGCATTTTTCAGACACGGAGAAACGAAGGGGAAAAAGGTTTGGGTTAAACCGTTAGTTTTTCCCAGGAAGGAAGTCGGGCATAGAGTGTGCCGATTTTTGGGGGCCTGAACAGGAAAAAGGGCCCCTTTTCGCTCGCAAAAGTTTTGGGGATTTGGCAAGAGGGGGAAAGGGGGGAAACGGGAAAGGTTTTGGGGAGGAGGGAACAAAATTTCTTGTGAAAGGGGGGCTTTTTGTACCATTTGGTTTCACCAAGGGGAAGACGGGGAAGGGGCCCACTCCCGGGTTAGGGGGGTACCACGGGGTTATGTGACAGGTAATTGTCGTGGGTAGGGAGCGCTATGGGGGGGGCCATCCGGAAACCACAAAACAGCGGGCCGAATCTTTAAAAGACTTTTTTTTGGCCCAGGGGCTTTGGCAGCCCCTTAAAACGTTTCTGCATTTCATGTGATGTGTTTTTAAAAAGATCAGCCACAAGAGGGGTGAAGGGGAAGGGGCCCCTTTTAAACACCCCCCTTTAATTGACACACCATTCAGGGGGGTTTCCCCTTTTGCCTGGGGGGCCCCCCTCCCCCCCGCCCCGGGTTTAAAAGGGGGCCCCGGTTTTGGGTTTGAAAACCTGGGATACGCCCCAAAATACCCAAACCCGTTTGCATTAAAAGGCCGTAGATACGCAACGGGTCGTTTGAGGGCTGGGGGGGACATTCTCTCGCGGGCTTTGGGGTTTTTTGTTGCCAGCAAAAATTCTCAGTGACAGGGGGTCACATTTTTCCACCTCAGGCGTGATAAAGGGGGTCAACAGGCTGCTGGGGATCACCCCTTCCCTCATTTACCCCATACCCCCCCCAAAAGGGGGCCTTGGTTGGGGGTGGGAGTTTTAAATGTGTGTTTGAAGGGCATCTTAAAAAAGCTCTGTAGGAAAGGGCCAGCGTTTGGGACCCTACATTCCAGGGGCCACTTTTTCGCCCCCGGGGGAACCCCCTTCAGGAAAGCACAGGGCTTTTCCCCCCCGCCATTTAGCGGGCTGTATGGGGGGGAACAGTTCGGGGACCGGTGTGCATTCTCAAAAGCTTGGCCGGGGGAAAAGGGGGGAGCCCGAAGAAGTCAAAACCACTTTCGTATTGGGGGGACTTACGCAATAGTAGGGGAGAAAAGAAGGTCCCCAAGGGAGGGGGTTTGCGGGAAAGGCTAGGGTCGTCCGAAAAAGCAATATGGGGGAAGGTGGGGGGAAGCTTTTCCCTTTCAAGGTGGGAGATAAAGGGTTCCTTTTTAACTGTTCCCCCCGGATACAACAAGCTGCTGATGCTTTTGGAAGGGGGGACCATTCCCCATCATTAAAAAGGTAGATCAGGGATTACCGAACCCGTTTGGTGAAGGGGAAATAAAAATTTTTTCCCAGGGCTTTTTTGCCCCACAAATATATTAAACGTGGGGAACCAGCACATAGGCGAAAGAGAAATCATTAAATGGAGGTAAAGGGAGACCCAAAAAGAAGGGGGATTTTTTTTTTCCCCGATTTTTCCGGGGGGGGAATTCTTTACAGGGTGTGTCATTTGTATAAAGGGGAAAGACAGTAAACAGGGGGGAATTTAGGGGGCTCCTAAAACAGAAAAAGGGGCGCCCCCTGACTGAAAAAAAACCGGGGGGGGAAGGACAACTCTAGGGGACATGTACGGGGGGTAACATCACAAAACCCCGTTTTTTAAAGGCCTACCCGTTTTCCCATATGCCACCAAGCAAGTGATCGGGGGGAGGGGTAGAAAAAATTTTGGCCCTTTGGGGGGTGTTTGAACCGCCCAAATTTCTTCGTATAGTGCCCCCGTGCCCTTAGTAGGAAAAACCCGGTGGGGCCCCGATTCTGTGCGACTTTTTGACGTTTTGGAACGGTAACCAAGGTCGATGCAGGGGTCATACCAAAAAAGGGAAAGACCTGTTCGCTCAGTCGCCAAAAGCAAGACCGTATTTCACCAGGAAAGTTTGGGGAAAGGGGTTTAAAGGGCAAATAGCCCTGGGGGAGGATAAAAGGGAAAAGCCCACAGCATTTTTCCACTCCTAGGGGGCCCTTCCATTGGGGGTTTTACCCCTTTTTGGGATGGTAAACGAAACCTGCAGTTTCTCTCGGAGGGAGGAAGTTTTTTGAGGGGATTGGAAGGCTTTGGGAAAATTTTTATGGTTTGACATTCTGATAGCATCCGAAAAGGGGGGGGAGAAGGGAGGCGGGCTAGGAGCGTTTTAGAGGGTTGAGCCCAAACCAATCTCACACCAAAACCCAAAACCAAAGTCCCAAAGGTTGGGGTTTTTCCCAAAGCCGGGATTTTCCTAGGTTTTGTTGTGGGAAGGCGACACAAAGAAGCCAGAAAAGGGGGAAAGGTGGAAAAAAGATGAATTCAGAGAAAAACCAAAACCAAAACAGAAGTCAGGAGTTGTAGGTTTTTTTTTGGGTTCTATAGGGATTTTTTTCCAAATTTTTGCAGCAATCACGAGTCCTCTCTGATTTGGGCAAGGCAGGGGAAAAAAGGCCTGGGCCCAGTGGGCAGACGTTGCAGGCAAGCACTGCAGACGGGGTTTGGGAAAGACTAGGTTCCCGTCCCATTTTTGAAAACAAAACCCGATATGTCCCAAAAACCCTTTTGTTGCGGGGGCAAATGGGATCAGGGGGGTGGGGTAAAGGGGCCCGTATTGTTACAGGAGCCCAAAAGGGGGCGAAATTTTCCCCCTTTAGGGTAGCTAGCAGGGAAATTGACAAAAATGTGAAGAAGGGTACGCAACGGTGGAGAAGGGGTGTTTAGCGTTTTGGGGGGTTTTTCCAGAAAATTTTACAAAAAACTTGTATGGGGAAGAGTTCGGGGATAGAGAAAAGGCATCAAACCCTCAAATTCCTGCAGGAGGCGCAGTTGAAAAAACGCAGGGTTCGCGTTGGGAATGGGATTGCAGGGCCCTTTCAGGAAACGAGGGCCGACATTCCAGGTCGACAAATGTCCCGGGGCCCGACAAATTTTTGCTGTGTAGCACAAGCCGCAACTCAGAGGGGGGCAAACATATCCGGGGGGGGGCTTTTGGGTTTATTTGAAAAGTGGTTTATGACAGGGTTTTGTTGATTTGGGGTTGGGTTTTATTCCCCCGTTTTTCTAAGTTCAAAATCTTTTTTTTGTGGGAGTTGTTTTATATTTTTTTTGGGGAGACGGGGGATGTGAAGTAGTTATTCTTGGAGATACAGCCTTGTTTGTTAAAGATTTAAATTTTTAAAAAGTGAGGATTTGGGGATTCCTCATGAAAATGTCATGGATCGTGATCCAAATTTTATTGTGCTTTTCAAAGAATTTTTGAAAAAGGGGAGATGGCAAATCCCCAGGTGGGGGGAAAAAAACGCCCTAAGTGCGCACGGGGGGCGTTAAAAAATGAGTTGAAAAAACGCAAGGGCGAAAGTCAATGATAACTCTTTGGGGGGGGGTAATTTACTAATTATTTATTTTAAAATTTTTGAACCTTTTTTTTTAAAGTATTTTTGTTAAACTTTGCACGTTTTAAACTGGTTTTGGGGCAGCAAATTCGGGGGTTTTTGTCTTTTTTTGTACCTTGTTTTTTGACAATGCGGTTTCATAGTCTTTTGCAAAGGGGGGGAAAATTTTCCACGGTTTTAAAAATTTAACACAAACCCAAAAGGGGGTCCGTTCCCCCCGGCCACTTCAATGGACATAAGGGCCAAACGCAGAATCTTGGCGCCACAAAAAAGGCCCCCATGCGTTTTTCATCTTTCCAATTTAAGCCCCAGCAAGGGACAGCAGGTCTGAGTGGGGGGACGGGCAGGGGTTTGGGGGAGGTTTTGGGCTACGTCGTGGGGGGCCTACCCAAACTCATTTTAGGGCCATTTTTGGGTTTAAACCCGTGTCCCCCGACTAAGCCCCACGGCGCCCCGGGTTTTGTAGGGAAGGGGGGGAAGGGTAGTTTCGTGGTGGGGGGGAAATCCAGCTAATCAATTAAATGACCAATTGACCCCAAGAGGGGTAAGGTGTTTTAAGGCCTTTTACTGTCATGTTTGAATATCCAATGGAATTGAGGGGGGTAACCTTTTTTTGGTTTTTCAGGGGTTTAAAAAAACCCGGAAACCCAAAGGTTTCTCGCCCTTGTTGGGCCAAAAAGGGCCCAATAAGAAAGGTTGTGGAGGGGGGGAGAGAAGGGGGAAACGGGGGAAAAACGAACAAAAGAGGGCAGAGGAGAAGGGGTCTGAGGGTAAACTCTGGGATAGGAAAAACAAGGGGGAGGGGAGGAGGAAGGGAAAAGAAAAAAGTTGAGAGATTTTGCATGAGATATTTGCAGAGGAAGGGGTTAGGAGAAAATGTGGAAAGTTGCTAATAATGAAAAGGAAAAGGGAAAAAAAGAAAAAAAAAAAAAAAAGAAAAGGGAAAACCCTGTCCATTTTAAAAGAGCCCGAAATGAAAGGAAAAGAGAGGGCAATGCGTTTTAAAGCCGGAAGAAAAAAGGAGAAAAAGATCGATGTTTTAAAAGTCACTGTTTTACTTAACCCGGGGGGTTCCCACCTCTTTCTTGGGCCCGCCCCTTTTAACGGCAGTCCCACCTGACAACCCAGCAGGCCAGCCCCCGACCGGGGCCCGCATCAGCTTGAACCCGGGGCAAGCAGACCAAACCAAACCCCTTTCCAAACAGGGTTTTTCGTGTTGTGAAAAATGACCCGTGGGAAAAAAAAAAAAAAAAGGGAAAAAAAAAAGGGCCCGTGTTCGTGAATAGTTAAGGTCCCCCTGGGGCCCGGTAAAGTAAGAAACTATTTAACCCCGGGTTTTGTTTAAAGAGTTTTAGATAAATGAAATTTTGGGGAAGTTCAGAAAGAGAGGAAATTTTTTTTTCATTGATTCCATATGCAAAAGATGTTTCGTTTCTATGATCAGGTTTTATAAAGTTATAAAAACTTTATTTGGTGGTTTGATTGACGAATGCATGAAATTGAAAAAATTGTTTAAACAACTGTGGGGTGGTTTTTTGGGGGTTGGGGCGTAGTCCTTCCCCCATCGACCCCCCCCCCGAGGTTGACAAGGGGGGGAGAGGGTCAAAAAGCTAACGGCAGTTGGGAAAAGGACGAAGGGGGGGGGGGGGGGGGGGGGGGGAGGGGGGAAAGGGGGGAAAAAGGGTGGGAGAAGGCGGGGGGAGGGGGAGGAAAGGGCAAAAAAGGGGAATTTGGGGAAAAATTTTTTTACGGCAGTGAGCCAACAGAAATGAAAAAAAAAAGGGGGGGGGGGTTGGGGGGGGGGGGGGGGGGGGTTAGGGAAAGGGGAGGGGGAGGGGGGGGGGAAAAAATTCCGAAAGTAACGAATGTTAATTGGTGTGTGAATAATCCCTTTTGTCGTTCCCCCGCCAAATAATTTAATGTTTGCACGGGGCCCCGTTTAAATACCTGTACCCCTGGGGGGACCCAAAAAAGGTGCAGCTTTTCGTTGAAGGCCCCGGGTTTTTTTCCCCCTTTCCCCCGGGGGTTTTGGTTTTTTAGTTTGGAACTCCCTTTTAGGTTCGGGGAAGGGCGGTTTTGAAACAAAGCGAGGGGCAAAACTACAGGGGAACCCACCATTTCCCCCCGGGAGTAGGAAAACCCGTCCATCATTTTCAAAAGGACAGGAATGAAAGGAAAAGAACCCGGGGTCTCTCTTTTCTCTCTCTCTCCTCTCCCCCTCCCCTCTCTGTGATGATGAATTGGGAAGAGGGGCCGGGGGGGAGGGGGGGGGGGTGGAAAAGGGGGGGGGAAAGGGGGGGGAGGGGGGGGGGGGGGGGGGAAAAGGGGGGGGGGGGGGATTTGCTTTTTGTTAGGGGGGGGAAGTCCGGGGGGGGGGGGACGGGGGGAAGGGGGGGGTGGGGGGGGGGGCCCCCCCGTTCCTTTTTTGGGAAATGGGAATTCCCAAAAAGGGAACCCCTTTAACCCGGGGAACCCGGGGCGGGGCCGGGAAAAAGGGGAGGAAAAATCGGGAAACCGATTGTGAAGGGGAAAAGAAAAAGAGGAACAACCGAAAGAAAAAAAGAAACAAAGAACCCCGGGCCAAGGGAAGGGGAAAAAAAAGATTCTTTGATCCCCCCACGTATTTTTATACTCCGTGCAATCGGGGGCCCCTTTTTTTGGGGTCTTTTTTGGGGCATCCGCCCTGCTTTTTCCTATAGAAAATTGGGATTAAAAAGGGAAAAATATACCCTGTTTGTTGTGTGTGTTTTGTGTTGTGTGTGTGTGTTGTGTGTGTTGGTGTTTTAAAATTTACAGCAAACACTATTTCAAAATTTTTCTTTTTTTTTCCCCTTTGTTTGACGTCGTGTATTGTAGTCCTTTCGTTTAAACGCCGGGGGAAAAATTTTTTGCTTCATTTGTCTGTTAGATAGAGAAACCCCCAGTTGTAAAGATTTAGCAAACCCCCAAGGCCTTTTTCCCATCGGGACCCCGGATATTTTATTTTTTTATGTCCCCGGTGATCCCGGGACTGCCTTTTTTTTTGAGCTGCGGATCCGGCAGCGGGGGGTCCCCCATTGCGACAAAGGGATCGAGCAGCATGCTAGAGATAACGGGGTGATGATTTCGTGATTTCCCGGGAAAACAAAGGGGGCGACAGCAGTTTAAAAAGGGGGGATAAAACACCCCAGGGCCGCCCCTTTTCTTGGGTGGTTTTTAAAATCGTTTGTGCATTTGATTTTCTACAAAAAAAAAAAAAGGGGGGGGGGGTGGGAGGGTAAAAAGTGGGGGGGGTTTTTTTCATATCTTTCTCCTCTCTCCCCTCTCCCCCCTCCCCGCCTCTCTCTTTCCCCCTCCCTCTCCCCCCTCCCACCATGTTTTCGGGGCCCCTTTTTGGGTTTCCCAAACACTCCCGGGCCCGTCGTCCCTCCCCCCTTTTCCCGGGTCCCCTCTCCCTCTCCCCCTCTCCCTTCCTTCGGCCTGCGTCTTTCTCTCTCTCCCCTTTTTCCCCCCCTTTTCCCCTTCTCCCCTGTCTCTGGCGTCACTCTCTTCCTCTCTCTTTTTCTCTCTCTTCTCCCCTCTCCCCTTTTTTCTCTCTCTCTCTTCCGGTTTTTTTACCTTTAGTTGAAAAAAAAAAGGTTTTAAGATGCTAGACACAGAATGAAGAAACCAACGACGTGTGGTGTGTTTCAGCGCTGACCAGGCCTTGGATCGTTCGCCATGAAGCGGTTCTATGAGGACAAGCTTGGAGGCCTGACTCTGCCCTCACAGAGAAGGTAACGCGCTGCGCGTGCTGTGCTGCCCTTTGACCTGAGGGAGAGAGGGGAGGTGGGAGGTGGGGTGGGAGGGAGGTGGGGGGTCTTTCAGATTAGTCCTGACGGTTCATCCATGAATCAGCCGTTCTGTCCCTCAGTGGAGGGAAAGAAGAGGAAGATGAGCTCATCTTTTTACTGTTGTTTTATTCAAAGCCCAGCTTTTTTACCAACAGCTTCAAACACACACACACACACACACACACACACACACACACACACACACACAGACGCGCGCGCGCGCACGCACACACACACACATACACACACGCGCACACGCACACATATACACACGCACACACGCATGCGCGCGCGCGCGCGCACACACACACACACACACACACACACACACACCACACACACACGCACACACACACATACACGCGCGTATGCATGTTCGGGTTCATGTGTGGTGTGTTCTAAATGTTGAGTGAGTGTTTGAGGTGTAAAACGTCCAGTGGGACATGATGAAATGTCGAGCATGAAAGCACTTTACAAACAGCCCACCTATTCCGACTTTTCTTCTTCTTTTTCTTCTTCTTCTTCTTCTTCTTCTTCTTCTTGTTTTTATTTTTATTATCATTATTATTGTTATTATTGTTGTTGTTGCTCTTCTTCTTCTTCCTCTTCTTCTTCTATTATTTATGTTATGTTTTCATTTTTATTTATCTGTTTACTACTACTAACAACGACTAGTATTGTTCATAGTAAAATGAAACGAGTTGTACATAGAAGATGACAATTCATTCAAAATGTTTCGAGGATGACGTGACGTTGATAGCAGTGCATACATAACATGTCCCAAACCACGAGAAACGACAAAGAGTGAATCTAGCTGTGGTATTCCCAGTGATGATGATGATGATGATGATGATAGTGGTGATGATGATAATGATGATAGGGGTGATGATGATGATGATGATAGTGGTGATGATGATGATGATGATGATGATGATGGTGGTGGTGGTCGTGATGAAGACGATGATGGTGGTGATAATGACGATGACGGAGGTGATGACGATGATGATGACGATGAGGATGACGTTGATGGTGGTGATGATGACGATCATGGTTGTGATGATGATGATGATGATGATGATCACGATAATGAGATTATGATGGTGGTGGTGGTGGCGGTGGTGGTGGTGGTGAGGATGACGATGATGGTGGTGATAATGACGGTGATGGTGGTGATGATGACGATCATGGTTGTGATTATGATGGTGATGATGACGATGATGGTGATGATGATGATGATGATGATGATGATGATGGTGCTGATGATGATGACGATGATGATGATGATGGTGGTGGTGGTGTGGTGGTGGTGGTGGTAATGAGATGATGATGATGATGATGATCCTCTCAGGTACGTGCACTACTTCTCCGGCCTGCTGTCGGGCGCCATCAAGATCAACAGCAACCCCCTGTACCTGCACCACATCCTCATCCACGGCGTGCCCAACTTTGATGCCCAGGGCGGCTGTCGCCCCTTCATCAAGGTCTACCAGGGCATGCAGCCCATCTTCACCTCCGGCGTCTAGTGAGTAGTGTCAGGGTGTGGGTGTGTGTTGGGGAGGACGGAGGGGGCTCTGTGTGTGTGTTGTGTGTGTGTGTGTGTGTGTGTGTGTGTGTGTGTGTGTGTGTGTGTGTGTGTGTGTGTGTGTTGTTTGTGTGTATGTGTGTGAGAAAGAGAGAGAGAGTGTGTGTGTGTGTGTCTGTGTGTGTGTCTGTGTCTATGTGCGTGTATGTTGTGTTTAGCTCTGTGTCTGTGTGTGTGTGAGTGTCTGTGTGTGTCTGTCTGTCTGTGTTTAGCTGTGTGTGTGTGTGTGTGTATCTGTCTGTCTTTGTATGTGTGTGTTTGTCTGTCTGTGCTTATGTGTGTGTTTGTGTCTGTCTGTCTGTCCGTCTTTGTATGTGTGTGTGTGTGTGTTCTGTCTGTCTGTCAGTGTCTCTGTATGTGTGCGCGCGTGTGTGAGTGAGTGAACTCCTTGAGGATGGTCGCCTCCGGGACTACCCCCACCCCCCAACCCCCACCCGCTCCACGAACCTCCGCATTACGTGTGTATGTAGGAACGACTTGACAGCACCGACGTATGTGAGTGAGATGTCGCCGGGCACTAAACAGGCAGGGGACGTTATCTGGAAAACACCGCCCTGTAAAGGTCCCAAACAGGTGCCAGTGTCCAGCATGGAAACCTGACTGGACTGTTGCTGCTGTTGGGACTCGGACAGCACGGGCCTCGGTGTGGTTGTGTATTGGGGGAGTGGGGGGGGGGGGGGGAGGA
>CM031596.1:21655905-21678405 GCA_018398815.1 Conus ventricosus | reverse complement strand
CACACCACAGAGCAGGGGTGGGGGTATTCACTATTTCTTAGAAACGTTATCATCTATTTACCAACCTGTTTCTTTTGTACTTTTTTGTAATAATGTGTGTGTTGTGTGTATGAGTGTGTGTGTGTGTGTGTGTGTGTGTGTGTGTGTGTGTGTGTGTGTGTGTGTGTTGTGTGTGCGTGTGTGAGAGAGAGAGAGAGAGAGAGAGAGAGAAGAGAGAGAGAAAACCGGGCATATTTCAACGCTGCTTCGTCAGCAAAGCCCCCTACCCTACCCTACCCCCTCCTCCCTCCTCCCCCTATTCCACCCCCACTCCCTCCCGCCCACATTCGGCCCCCGCACTCGGCCCCGCCGAGTTGTTTGGGCACTGCATTTCCAAGATGAGCTGGGCTCAACGCACCGGGAGAAATTACTCGCTACCTGACTCGCACCTGTGGTACGACCTCACCGGTGAAGCACGGCCCAGGTCCCCCCCCCCCCCCCCCCCCTCAGGTCTGTGCCCCAGGAGAAATAGTAGCAATTCTCCATGAATTGGAGTTTAGGTTAGCTTCTCTCTCTGTCTCTCTTCTGCCTGTCTGTCTGTCTGTGCGTTTGGTAGCATCAGTCTACTTTTGCATAGTCAAATTACGATATTGTTGTATTCACCTTTTTTCCCCTGTAGTTGCTATAGTGACTTGCATGTTTTTTCCATGTTTGTTTGGTTTTTGTTTTCTTGTATCTCTTTTTCGCTTTTTTGTTTGCCCCAGGGCTGGGTGGAAAAAAAGACATGTACAGTTTTTACCCTGGAAAAATAAAATTTCGTTCGTTCTTCGGTCCGTCTCTTTCACTGTCAGTCAGTCAGTCAGTCAGTCCAGTACAGTGCTGTACTGTCTGTCCTGTCTGTCTGACTGTCTGTCCTCTCTCATCTCTCTCCTCTCTCTCTCTTTCTCTCTCTCATCTCTCTCATATATTCTGTATAAAGTATAGTATTCCGAATAAGTGTCACTTATGCATACGAGCAGTTGCTCGTGGAACTAAATGCCTGTAATTACTTACAACCCCCCGTTCACGAGGGAATAAGGCGTAAAACGTGAATAACTTATCTTGATCTTGATTTCTCTCTCTTTCTCTCTCTCTCTCTCTCCGGGGACTCTCTCTCTTCACTCTCCTCTCTCCTCTCTCTCTCTCCTCAGGTCTCTCAGACTCTCTCTCTTTCTCTCTCTCTCATTCTTTCTTGTCTCTCTCTTTTTCTTAATCTCTGTTCTCTCTCTCATTCCTCTTCCTTTTCTCCCCCTCCCTCCCTTCACCACCCCTCTCTCTTCTCACTCTCAGTCTTCTCTCTCTTCCTCTCTAGCTCTCTCACTCTGTCTCTCCTCTCTCTCTCTCTCTCTTCACACAGACACACACACACCACACACACGCAACACACACCACAGGATATCAGAAATTATGAACATACAAACAATCAACCGAAACAGATGTAAAATAAGTATTTACCAAAACACAGTATCTGTGAATACGTTATTTCAATAACACAGAACATGAACGGAAACCAAGGTAACAAAACCCAGTTTTAATGAAATATGTTCAGTAAAAGAATGAACAGAAGATGGAGAGACAGATCAAAATTGAACGATTGGACGGATGACTAAAGGCTGGATGAATGAATTATAATTCAACACGTGTGGCACGAAGTAGATATGTGAATGAACGAACAAAAAAGATGAATGAAAAATACACGGAACGCACCATCAAACTGAACTTATGCACAGAAAATAGAGTCTGTCTAAATTCACATGGAGTTGAGGTGTGTGTGTGTGTTGTGTTTGTGTTTGAGTGATGTGTGAGTTGGGGTCGGGGGCGAAATATGTGGTGTGGGTGATATGTTTTTTGTCCTCACGGGCGGTTCCACGGAAGAGCCTGGCATAACCTGCACCGCAGACTGTTGCTAGCTCTGGCGTCTTTAGTATTGCGATGTTAAGAATCAAAAAGAAAGAGAAGATTTTTTTTTTTTCTCAGTCCTCCACCCCCCCCCCCCCCTCTCTCTCTCTCTCCTCCTCTTGGTCATCTCTCTCTCACCTCGTGAATCTTAACAGGAAATTTTAAATCAATCGGGGGCGTGCGTTAAAACTGCTGCTAGCATGTAAAGCCTACGTAAGCTGTAACAAAATGGGATACAAATGGATGTTGAAATTTTTCCCCCGTTCCCACAGTCCTTTTTTTTTTAGAACGAAAAGATCACAAAAGGTATTCCCAGTTGCTTATAAAAGGGATATGAACGAAAGTTGCTTATTTTTATTTTTTTTTTTTTTTTTTTTTTCGTTTAAGGAGTTTTTTTTTTACTTCGAAGTATGTTTGCCATAGGTGTGCCGGCCCCCGTGACGTTAGCGAGTCATGTAGCCCCTCCATACCTGGATCCCCATTGAGGAGGAAGAATGTAGTCTGTATCTGCCAGCAGTGTGCGATGATTTCATTTTCACGACAGTTCCCCCACCGCGCCCTCTAACTGTGGAGAGAGAGAGAGAGAGAGAGTGAGAGCGAAAGAGTGAGAGAAAAGAGAGAGAGAGATAGAGAGAGAGAGAGAAGAGAGAGAGAGAGAACTCGAAGCTCGAACTCGAAATCTTTAATGAGTGTGAATAGATAATCTGGAAGCTTATTTAGCACTAAGCCCTCAGAAAAACAATAAATGAAAGGAACCATTAAAATCAATTTGACAAAATTAAACACAGCAATAATAAAAACAAAACAAAAACAAAACTTTTTTTATATAAGAAAATCGTAAGTCAATCTCATTATAATAACAAATTGCACACACACACACACACGACACACACTCACACACACACACACACAGCACACACACCATATGCAAACTAAACATATGAACACATCGCACAGGCGACACATAAACATTTTCACAAGGTCAATCAAGTGAAAAGGCCACAGCCCAGCCGACCACTAAGACCATTTTGTCAAAAAGGAATATCAAACATGTAGACTATACAATTAAGGTGAAGACAAAATTTTACAAATGGTCTATGAGGTATTTGAAATATGCTTTTTTTAAAACGCTGTTAAAACTATTTTCTGTTTTAAAATGTGTAGGGATTTCGTTCCATAATTTTACTCCCAAGTAAGTAATGTATGACTTAAAAAGAATCATTTCGTGTCGAGGGGTATATAGGATATTTTTTGCCATCGATTTTGGATTAATGGAAAATTGACGATGAAGTATAAGGTAGGCGCAAGATTATTTAATAATTTTAATTAAAGACAGCTTTATTAAAGCAGCGATTTAGATCGGAATGGAAGGAATGTTAAATCTTTATAATCACTATCATTTTAGAGAAGATTTCAAGAGTATGAGCCTTAAAGCGCGACTGTACATGCTTCTAGTAGTTTTAAAGCAATTTTTAGCTGGCTACATCCCAGCATGTAGAAGACGTAGATTAATTTCAGGTTTACCTATGCATAGAAATAAACTTTCTGGTATGTTATCAGGAAATTCTTGATTCGGTCAACAAGAATAATTTTTTTAGATAATCTTTTTGACAAATAAGAAATATGATCAGACACATCGAAAGATTATATCCACTGTAAGGCCTAAAATTTGTGTGATTTAAACGTCTTCTATAAGACTTTAATCTTGTACTAACGTATTTAAATAAATCGGTTTTCATATTCTGACGTTTTTGTCTGGATTGTAGTCACAAAAATTTTAGAACTTTTAGGATGAGAGGGCAAATGGTCAAATTAGACCACACTTGCAAGTTTATTAAGATCAGGTCTTTAATTGATACATACGAGTCAGCATCTTTGTCTTTATTGTGGAGAGTAGAGTATCAGCAAAAAGCACAACATGTGGAGAAGACTATATGTAAGGAAGATCATTTATATAAACTGAGAATAAGATAGGCCCAGACGACCCATGGGAACGCCATAATTAACTGGCATAATATATGAAATAACAGAATAAATAAGACTACATTTCTGTCTACAGTTGAGAAATGAGGATATGATTTTGAGTAAGCTTCAGGGGCCAAAGCCATACAATTGCTAGTTTTCTTAACATTAATTGTGATCTAATAGTGTCAATAGCTTTAGCGAAGTCGACAAAAATTGTCCCTGTGCAAGAGATCATTGTTTAATGTTAAAATGCCATGTTCATTATATTAGTGAGCAAGGTGTGACTAGAATGATTTCTCGAAAACCGCTTAGATTATAAATGTAATAAATTGTATTCAAAAAATGTTTATGGATACTATATATAATGTGTTTTTTTCAAGGGTTTAGATAGAAAGTATACAGGATAGATATAGGTCTGTAGTTAGAAGGATCAATGGGAACACCATATTTTAAAAAGGTAAAACTTTAGCATCTTTGAAGGATGTGGTTATAACCAAATTTAATCAATGGAAAGATGTTAAATATATGTAAGATGCACTGATATAATTGAGACAAGCAATTTTCAAAATTTTACCATGCTAAATCATCTAAACTCGATAACATTACAGATAAAGAACACAATTCCTTATAAACAACATGTACACCAAATAAACTCTTCGAATTGAAGCATAGATTTAAATGTTTTTCGATACCACAGTACGCCCCCCCGCCTTTTTTTTTTTAGCATCAAATAGGTCATTGTCCCCTTTTGAACAGTCAGGCTTTGAATCGACTTTCCTGCAACAGTGTGAAGTGATCATTTAAGAGTTCCAGCAGACAATGTTCTCACTCAGAAGGAGCACTACTATGACAAGGTTTACCGGGAGGAGCTCAATAATCTTTCCAGATCGATTTTAGAATCTTCTTTACGGAAATAAGGTCACTAAAATATTTCTTTTTGGCGACTCTATTTCATATCGTTACCTTATTTCTTGTGCTTTTTCATTTATCATCATTAAACCCATTTTTCGCAAAAATAGAAATATCTTCGTAAATTAATGGCCTTATCGAGATTTGTATCATTATACACGGTGGCTTACCTCTTGTTTGACATGCGTTTAGTTGTTACCGATTGCACGTGTTTATTAAAAGACAGAGATAAATATGTCATACCAATGCATCAGTGACTCCATCAGGTTCATTGTGCGAGGGTGCACCTCAGAAAAATTTGCGCTACAAAATCCGGACAAGAAATTATTAGAACGAATATCATATAGCTCGAAAGTAAATACCATTGTGAACATTTGTAGGAAATTTAACCCCCTTTTTGGACCATGTAAGACAAATTGGAAAGTGATCACTGGACCGTATACAGGCACAGCGTTCTATGATAGTAAATGGGTTTGTTTGCAGTATATGTGGTCAATTATGTTTCGGAGAATAGCCTTTTCCTAGTCGGTGAGTTAATTAACTGTGTTCAAATTCTGTAATACATAAACCCGTTTCCATTTATCATGTGGTTTAAAGTAGATCCAATATTATAATCTCCTAAAATTATAATCTCAGACGAACGCATTGAGACATCCTCCATCATAATGTTTCGAACCGATCGAACCATTCAATACGTTCGTAGGATTTCCTGATAAACAGCCTAACAAAATCGGTTTAGTACCCTTCACATAGATTACTATCCATATGCATTCTCTATGTTAGATTTATCAAAACTGTTGAACTGTTTATAATTAATCGAGTTGTGAATATAGGTCACTAAGCCTGTTTCAAACTTGTCTTTGGATCTACTTCTTATAGTAACATAACCATGATTGAAACTAGATGATCAGGTACTATATTAGAAATTCGAGAAACTGAAAAACAAAAACAAAGAAACAGTTATTGGAATTGGATAAAATGCTAGGCACATCAGAAATTTTGTTTAGAAAGATGAACACACTTTTAAATAGCCTATTTTCAAGCCGAATTTAGACAACCAATCATTATATAAGACATTGATGTACAAATAAACTCTACCGAAGTTAAACAACACTATATATAAACTAGTAGAATAATAGTCAAACAGCAGGAAAACCTGTTGTAAGTTAAATTTCAGCAACAGAAAAAGGCACAAAAGATCAGCTTGCCGTAAACAATCAAGAAGAAAATTTATAACTACAACAAAATTCGGCAAGAACCAGCAAGAAAAAACAAAAAAACAACAAACAAAACCGATTAACACATCCGGGAGGAAATACAAACGGCCGTGAAACCAAAAACAGAATAGAGTTTCACCTTTGTCCAATCCGATCACTGCAGGGACCGGTATCAACAACACACAATCCTTGCGCACGAGGCTGCGCGCGTCACTGCGAGCGCTAACACTTACGTGCACATCCGCACCTACACATACGCACTCACATACCCTCACAAACAAGATCCTCCTTCCTCTTCATCGTCCCTCTCTCACTCCTCCTCTCTCTCTCTCTCTCATTCTCTATTTCTCTCGAACCTCTCTCTCATCTCGTCTCTCATACATGAAAAATGCCTTAATTGTAATCATATCGGTGAACAGGTTTATTACACCAGTGACATTTGAATTCTTATGTTAAAACCAAATACAGAATAAAGGAAACAAAGGACGTAATCGATCGTTGACAGGTTTCATTAAGAAAAAGAAACAACCCGAAGGTGCTGGGAGGACCCAGAGAAGCACTGTCTTCACCTGCCTTTTAGAGCAGTCCTGACCGACCCTAGGAGGCCTTCGCGTGTTGACCGTGGGTTTCAGTGCACGCGCAGGACACACATTAAGATATCAAGGACATAAACAGCTCCTGAACAGAGGAAAAATTCAGACTACAAGATGCAGCTCATAACAGCCATAAAGTGCATCCCAATGGGTGTAACCCCACCCGTAATTCATGACTGCAGAGCCCACCGGCGAAAAACAACCAACCCTTCCATCTGCCGAGCACAACTCCCACAGACCTCAACCCCCCTTGCCCACGGACAGGATGAAGACAGTGCCCCTCCAGACACAGCCAAGGCTTTCGCCATACGGTCTTATTTGCCCTCAAGAGAGAATCCCAAGTTGTAGTCTTTCCCCACAGTCAACAGGACTTTCCCTGTGGTTCAGTGGGACTTTCCTCACCGTCACTGGACCTTTCTCCAGGGTCAGCCTAGTTAAGGCAAAGAAGAAAAAGAAACAACACCGCCGAATTAGGCTTGGGGAGGACCCAGAAAGCACTGACTCAACCTGCCTTTAGAGCAGTCCTGTACGCATCCCTAGAGCCTGCGCTGTGTTGTACGATGTTACAGGGCAAACGCGCAAGGACACTTCCAGAACATATGGTAAATCAGACTACAGGATGCAGCTCATAACACCTTAAAAGTAGCATCGCCCATGGTGTACTCCGAGCCCGTAATTCATGACTGCAGAGGCGGCCACCCGCCGTCGAAAAAACAAACCACCCTCCATCAGGGACCAGCTGCCGACAACACCCCACAGATACCCATACCCACTCTGACGCATGACCCTGCCCAACGGACAGATAGAGACAGTCCAACTGCACTACCTCTACTCCCAGACACAGACGCCAAGCTTTCCGCATAAGTACGGTCTTTTTAAGAGCCCTCAAGAGAGAATCCAAAGTTGTATTCCTTTCCCACTTCAACATGACTTTCGCCTGTGGACAGTGTTTCTTTCCACACCGCACTGACCCTTTCTCCAGGATCAGCCAAGTTAAGTTCAAAGAAGAAAAGAAACAGAAAAACCCGAATTGCTGGGAGGACCCAGAGAAGCAACTGTCAATCACCCTGCCTATATAGCAGTCCTGTACCACACCCTTGAGGCCTGCGCTGTTGTTGACGGATGGGTAACCGATTCGATTGACAGTATCATGTAACTACTACATGGGGTCAATTCTCATAAGGTTACTCTTACATGATAATATCTCTCATCTCTTCGACATTTAATATTTTGACAGTTCATTCACCATTCACTTTTCTTCCTCCTTCGATTTCTCTCGCCCACGTTCGCCGTCCTCCCCCTTCCCCCTTCCCGCTCCAGCTTCCACACCCGTGCCGCCTCCCGGTTCACCGCTTTTTAAAAAACCCCCACCCCATTACTTTTTTTTTTCAATTCATACAAAAAGCCCAGCGCACATGTGGCTCAATCGCGAGTTCACACACACACACACACACACACACACACACACACACACACATGCACACACCCATCACACACACCCAAACACACAACAACCACCCCCACATCCCACCCCACACACAACACGCAACTAAAACCTAAACAGTAGTTTCCACCCTTTTTTCTTTTGACAGTCAAATATGTCAGGGGTGGTGTTAAATGGAAAAGCTACTGAAGTCTTGTTGACTGTTTCAGTACTTGACGGCCATGTTCAGCAGTTGGAGGGGCGTACTTCCTCCAGTCTGCTGGGACAACCTCCAACACAACCAGAGGTTAGGGGAGGCACAGCTCCACTGGGTTCTGAAGCTACGCTTGGCAGCTGGTGGGGACAGTCATTCCAGTGACCTCTGTGGGCTAGAAGGGGATTCCTGAGAAGTGAGGTGGGTATGATCCGAGGGAAACCATGGTCCTTGGAGTGAGTCCTGGGAACTGGTTGGTGGAAAGTAGGTGGAAGGGACACGGCATGGCTTCATGTACGGAACGATTCCGTTGTCCTGAGGCCGACTGAGATCGAACGGCTGAAAGGCCTCGCCCAACGTCGGTAAGACATCTGCTGTGAAAGAACAGGCCCACCCTTTTGAATGGATGGCTGATAGGCCCCTGCAGTGGTGTCGAAACGGAGCTGTGAGGGACCCAGGCTCTCTGTGGATGGGAGGCTGAACGGACTCGACGGACGTCCGTAGCGCTGTATGCAGCGGACACGTCCGATACAGGAACGCGCTGTCCTCAGGGTAGAGCATTGTAGTACCTGGGGTCGGCATCCCTCTCCCCGTCTCTGGGACGGCAGCAAGGGGTAGTGGATCATGGAAGAGAGGAGGGGGCGCCAGCCGCATAGCCACCACGTCCTGAACACTGACCAGAACTCAGTGTCTTGAGTTTATACCCCCGCCAACCGTGCCGGTTGCAAAGAAAAGCATCTGTCCGCTGTTTTCTATTTGCCCATCCACTTTCGGGCTGTCGCAGTGACGAAAGGCCACCTTCACCATGTCGGGGGCTGTTGGTCTGAACGAGATAGACGTTGCAAAAACTGCATAAAATTGGTGCTCGGGGGGGGGCATAACCTTTAAGACTGTGTGGGGTGAACAGGATCTATGTATATGCTCGTCGTGGGGCAACACATTCTAGTAATAAAAGTATCATAATTGTCGATCAAGGTTGATTTCAGCATTCATGCAGGGCTGGTGCAGGGCTCTGTTGAGGGAAAGATCGAGTTGTTGAAAGGTGACGTTTCCTTCCGCGCTGGGACGATGGAGCTGAAGGTGAATGACAGCTGAAGGAATGAATCTTGCAGAGAATGATAAGTTCTGTCCACTGTGACAGAGAGAGAGAGAGAAGAGAGAGAGAGAGAGAGAGAGAGAGAGAGAGAGAGGGGGACACTTCCAGACGAGCACAATATAAAAGAGCAGACCCAATTACTAAGACGTCAGGGTTTGCAGTTCCCACTGTCACGCCCCGTTCTGCCCCGCTTCTTGAACAGTTAAAGTTAACCGAAAGAGTTCATTTGAGCAGGGACCGTACAGCAAAATTGCTGTACGGTCCCTGATTTGAGCTGGGTTGAGTGGCAAGGGGTAACGGGGCGCGGCGGGTAGGGGGTGGGGTGGGGGTGAGGGGTGGTGGGGGAGTGGAGTAGGAGGCGGCAGGAATGGGAGTGAGGGTGGGGGGGAGGGAAGGGTAGTCCAGTCAAGACATTTGTTTGTGATGCATGAGATGTGAATAATGTTGAGGGCCATATATGGATGTTCCTGAAGAGATTGTGCCCAGAGTGTGTTTCATTCATTTCAGTTGCGGTTAATTAAACAGTGGTGATTTGTATTCTGTTACTGAGGAGCAGGGAAACATGCTGATGATTGAAGCAGCTCAGTGTGTGTGTGTTGTGTGTGTGTGTGTGTGTGTGTGTGTGTGTGTGTGTGAGCGCATATGTATATACGTGTGTGTGTGTGTGTGTGTGTGTGTGTCTGTGTGTATGTGTGTGTGCGTGTGTGTGTGTGTGTGTGTGTGTGTGTGAAACTTCTTCAGTGCATCCCTCCGCCCCACCCACTCATCCTCCAGTTGAAAACGTGCGTACATAAACACACACACCACACACCACACACCCCACACACACACACACACACACACACACTCTCTCTCTCTCTCTCTCTCTCTCTCTCTCTCTCTCTCTCTCTCTCTCTCTCTCTCTCTCTCTCTCTCTCATACACAGAGAGAAGGGGGAGGGAGATACGAGTCTGCAGAGGCACAGGCGGCCATGGTCAATAAACACTGTTAATTGAAAAGATATGATCAGCAGCGTGAAAACATAACCAACACAGACATTGAACTCGTAACACTGAGTTTGTACTGCGTGCTGTAGGCATCACTTCAAACGTGTGTGAGTAATAGTTCCAGGACTGAAATGCGTATGTGTGTGTGTGTGTGTGTGTGTGTGTGTGTGTGTGTGTGTGTGTTTTGTGTGCGCGCGCGCGCGCGCGAGTGAGTGTGTGCGTGTGTGTGTGTGTGTGTGTGTGTGTGTGTGTGTGTGTGTGTGTAGTAGAGAGAGAGAGAGGAGAGAGGGGGGGGGGTATGCAGAGTGACATGTAGACAGCTATCTACAGTGTACATACACTCTCGCTGCCTACGGGGAACACTTACGGGATCAGTGCCAGAAAACGACAGACAGGAGAACTGGTAAACCGACAACTGGACAGACCTAGAAACAGACAGACAGACAGACAGACGCACAGGCAGACTTGGAGATCAGACCGAGATAGATCACAGGAGCGGTGCAGCGCATAAAGTGCAGAAAGTCACGCTCTCCGGATTGACGTTGGCTGGGTGCCACTACCAGTGACAACGATGATGATGATGGTGATCATGGTGGTGATGATGATGATGATGATGATGATGAAACAAGGTGTCGAGTGCGCTCGGTGGCGAGGTTTTACGAGCGGCTGGCTGGCTGGTTGATTGGTCGGTTGGTTGCCTTGCCTGGCAAGGTGGTTGATGATTGCTTGGCTTGGTTGGTGGGTGGGTGGTAGAGATGCAGGGTAGCAAGTCTGATCCACGCTGTATCCTTCTGCGCTGGGCGGTAGAGAAGGATGCTCGTCGGCCTAACTCAAGCTGACTGGAATACGCTGTTTTTTATATGGAAAATATTACGTCTGGCTGTGGATATTTACCGTCGTGTATTTTTTCTGTCTGTCTGCATTCTCTTTCACTGTCTCTCTCTTTTCCTCTCTCTCTCTCTCTCTCTCTCTCTCTCTCTCTCTCTCTCTCTTCTCTCTCTCTCTCCTCTCTCTCTCTCTCTCCCCCCCTTGCAAACACACACACACACACACACACACACACACACACACACCACACACACACACACGTATGCATGCACACACTCTCTCTCTCACACACACACACACACACACACACACACACACACACACACACACACACACACACGTATGCATGCACTCACGCTCTCTCACCCTTTCTCTCTCTCTCTCTCTCTCTCTCTCTCTCTCTCTCTCTCTCCTCTCCTCTCTCTCTCTCTCTCTTCTCTCACTCACTCCTGGCACACACATACATGCACGCACACGCACACACATGCAAGCACAGGGAGCGAGAAAGAGAGAGAGAAGAGAGAGAGAGAGTGACTCGGGGGAAAAATAGAAATGCACCCGTCAAAACTTTGTTAAAAACTGTCAACTCGTCTTTTTTCAGAATATCCTCCCCTCCTCCTCCCCCCCCCCCCCCCCCCCCCCCCCCCCCCTCGTCCTTTCTGTCTCTGTCTCTGTGTCTGCTGGCTGGCTGGCTGTCTGTCTGTCTGTCTGTCTCTCTCTCTCTCTCTCTCTCTCTCTCTCTCTCCTCTCTCTCTCTCTCTCTCTCTCTCTCTCTCTCCCTTTACTCTCGCTCTGCCCTCCCCAACAACTCTGGTAAAAACAGACTTTACAAAGCCACCCGTAGTAACAGGTAGGAAACGTAATAGAACCCAAAGGCAAAGCATTGTAAACTGCAAGATCCTTGGAAGTGATAAGCTCAGATGGGAGGACCAGCCCTAAATGTCGTTCCCACGTGGGTGACGGCTGAACTAGCCTGACATTTCCACCATCTGTGTGATCAGGCGGAGTTTTTTTTTTTTTTTTTTTTTTGAGTGGTGCAAGAGGAGAATGTCAGAGTCTCTGATGACAACAGATCACTGTTTGAACATCCGCTGATGACGCGAATGTCTGGTGACCACACCAGAACTCACGTGACTATGACGCGAATGCGTGATGACGATACCAGCAGAACTCGCGTGATGCTGCGAGTGTCTGGAGTGTCGACATTAAAACTCACACGACGATGCGAATGTGTAGTGACGACACTAAAACGCACGCGACGATGCGAATGTGTAGTGACGACACTAACACACACGCGACGATGCGAATGTCTAGCGACGACACTAAAACACTCGCGACAATGCGAATGCCTGGAGTGACGACGCTAAAACACTCGCGACGATGCGAATCTAGCGACAATACTAAAATTCACTTGACGATGCGAATGTCCAGCGACAACACTAAAATTCACTTGACGATGCGAATGTCCAGCGACAACACTAAAATTCACTTGACGATGCGAATGACTAGTGAAGACACTAAAACTCACGCGACGATGCAAAGGCCTAGTGACGACACTAAAACACTCGCGACGATGCGAATGTCTAGTGACGACACTAAAACACTCGCGACGATGCGAATGTCTAGTGACGACACTAAAACACTCGCGACGATGCGAATGTCTAGTGACGACACTAAAACACTCGCGACGATGCGAATGTCTAGTGACGACACTGAAACACACGCGACGATACGCGATGCGAATGTCTCATGACGACACTAAAACACACGCGACGATGCGAATGTCTAGTGACGACACTGAAACACACGCGACGATGCGAATGTCTACGTATGACACCGAATGTCCCTCAACAGCAGAAGAAGCTGTGGTGCATTCCATGTCATGTACCACTTACAATGAAACATGTTCTTCTAGTGTTGTGACTTGCACGATGCGAGTCATAAACACTTTACAGCAGACTCCATGAAAACCTTGTTCAGAGATGTCCCACTTGATGGGATCTTTGGGTTTCTGAGGGAGATCAACATTTTCCATCTGATGTAAGATTTTACAGGAGAAAGATTTTTTTTATCAAAATGCCTGGTGTGTTTTTAGAAGGTGTATTTTAAAGGTCTTGTTGTTGTTTCGTTTTTGTTTGTTTCTTTGTTTAATATGACTAGTGAGTTGACTTCAACGCGGAGACAGCCCTGACGTGGCCCTTTGCGGTCGGCTGGGCTATACGCAGCACATTAAACCTGTTTTTCCAGAACTCTCGGTGTGTCATGTTTTTACACACACACCCCCCCCCCCCCCCCCCCCCCCCCCCCCCCAACCCCCGCTTTTCCGTGTTGCAGCAACGTGACGGACAACATGCAGAAGGTGTGCATCTCCATCTCTCCCGGCATCCCCCTGCGCGGCGACATCCTGATCAAGTGCTACCACAAGAAGGGGCGGCACGGCTCCACCGGGGGCGGGGGTCGCGGGCCGCGAGATCATCTGGCAGTGCCAGTTCCACACCTGCGCCATCCAGGACGGCAACATCGTCTTCAGCAAGCAGGAGCTGGACGACGGCATCCACGGTCAGGCTTGGGTCCTCGTCTTGTGTTTCCTTTTCTTTCGCTCTTTTCTTTTCTTTCTTTTCTTTCTTTCTTGTTATCTTTTTATCTTGTCTTGTTTCTTTCTTTCTTCCTTCCTTTCTTTCTTTTTATCTTTTCTTTCTTTTCTTTTCTTTCTTTTCTTTTTATCTTTTCTTTTTATCTTTTCTTTCTTTCTTTCTTTCTCTCTTTTCTTTCTTGCCGCCTTTTTATCTTTTCTTTCTTTCTTTCTTTCCTTTTATTTTATCTTTCTTTCTTCTTTCTTTCTCTTTTTATCTTTCTTTCTTTCTTTCTTCCTCCCTTTCTTTCTTGCTTCCTTTTTGTCCTTTCTTTCTTTCTTTCTTCTTTCCTTCCTTGCTGTCTGCTTTTCTTTCTTTCTTTCATCCTTTCTTTCATTCTTTTCTTTTCTTTCTTTCTTTTATTCTTTCCTTTCTTTCTTTCTTTCTTTCTGCTGTTTCTTTGTGCTCTTTTCCCTTTTTTTCTTTCTATTGCTTGCTTTCTTCTTTTCTTTTTTTTTTCTTTTTTTCTTTCAGTCTTTCATTCTCGGTTGTATTTTCCCCCTTTGTTTCTTATTTCTGTTTCTTTTGATTGTTTTATTTCTTTCTCTTTCGTTTTCTTTTTTTTCTGATTTTTTTTTTTTTTCGTTTTTTTTGTTTGTTTTTTAAATTTCATTCTTTCTTTTATTTTCTTTGTGTCTTTCCATCTAATTTGATTTGTTTTTCCTTTTCATTGTTTTCTCTTTCTATTTCTTTCTGTTTCTTTTTTCTTTTCTTTTTTTTTCGTCCAATGTCTTTTTTTTTTTTTTTG
This sequence comes from Conus ventricosus, assembly GCA_018398815.1. Lineage (NCBI taxonomy): Eukaryota > Metazoa > Mollusca > Gastropoda > Neogastropoda > Conidae > Conus > Conus ventricosus. Next base: position 21,663,876 of record CM031596.1, on the reverse strand, counting down.
TCTTTCGTTTATTGCCTTGTCTTTCATACAGATAAAGCCACAGGGAGCAGAATGTTGTTTTCAGTCCTTTTTTTTGTTTTGTTTTGTGTGTGTTGTCAGCTTCAACCTAACGTGAGCACAGGTGGATCTTCATTAGTATGATTTGACAGGAATGTGCATGGGATCGGCATCTACAAGGGACTCAGGATACTAGTGATGAGACAGTTTTCACGAGCGCGCCCGTTACAAGCGAAAAGTTGTAATTCACCCTGAGACGGTATCAATTTAGTACTCGGTAAACTTAAAAGAAAAACTACTGTTCCGCCGAATGAAAGAGACGAGACAGATTACAAGACAAAACACGACGCGTTTCGACCTATGTGGTCTTCTTCAGGCAAGACAAACAACATTCAGGACAATGAAAACGAAAGGGAGAATAAGCGATCGCTCGTTCTTTCGTTTTCTGGACTGTTGTTTTGTCTTGCTTGAAGAAGACCAAAGAGGTCGAAACGCGTCGTGTTTTGTGTTTTAACTTGTTTGTCGCTTTCGTTCGGCGGAACAGTAATTTTCTTTTCTGTTAAGTTTGGTTCAGTTCCCGCTTGCAGGCACCCCACATTGAAACCGGTCCGTCGTTACCGATGACCTCTGAATGATGTGGCTTTCCCTGAAGCCTTCTGTTTGCTTATCCTGCTAGTATATATCTGTCTGCTCAGTCTGCCAGGGACACCAGGCCTGTTTACCCTTACGATTTTGCCTTGATTTTTACGAGAGAAAAAAAAAATCGAAATTATGAGAATTACGCCCCCCCCCCCCCCCCCCCCCAAAAAAAAAATAATAAATAAATTACGGGAAAAAAATCAAAGAAAGAAAATTGTTAAACGGGAAGTTTCGTCTGCTACCGTTTCAGTCAAAAGCAGTAAGAAGACATTTCCCAGCGTGCCTTGCGTCTTTTACCTTGTCAAAGATGGCGACGAAGCGGTTTTACGTGCCAACGGCCGGCTCTTCCAAATCTTCAAAAGTTGCGAAGGGAGGGGGTGGGGGTGGGGTTGTTTGTGTTTTTTAATTACAGGTTTTTGTCTGATATATTACAGGTACACGAATTTGGGGTAAACAGGTCTGCGGCCCCCGTGGCATTTGTGACTGTTCCTCTTTTCGTTCCATTGTTTCGGCTTAGGAACTGATTTTTTTTATCCCCTGTGACACACAGAGCCTGAGGTGGACAGTACCATCCTGGGTGACTGTTGTTGGCGTGCTGGGAATCATTGGCTGGCAGATTGATGTTGTGTATTCCAGGAAGAATTGGTGAAGATGATGTTGTGTATTCCAGGAAGAATTGATGAAGATGATGTTGTGTATTCCAGGAAGAATTGATGAAGATGATGTTGTGTATTCCAGGAAGAATTGATGAAGATGATGTTGTGTATTCCAGGAAGAATTGATGAAGAGTTTTCGTTGTCTGGTTGGTTGGTTAGCTGTTGATGGATGTTGTGTATTCCAACAGGAATTGATGAAGAGTTTTGGTTGCCTGGTTGGTTGGTTAGCTGTTGATGGATGTTATGTATTCCGTCAGATAGCTGTTTTTGGTTATCTGACGGGCTGGTTGGAGATTTTCCGTCCAAACTTCCAGCCCGTGATTGTGTCCAGATCCGTTACCATTGACAACGATCATGCAGAATGGTCGCCTGTTTGACAGTGTGGGGATGTAGGTGGAGATGGAGGACGGTGTGTGCTGGTGCCTGTGTTTGTGTGTGTGTTGGGGGGGGGCTTTGTGTGCCCTGTACCGGTGGTGTCTCTTTCAAGATAAGATCATCTAAAGCTCTGAACGAACGAACAAACGAACAACGTTTTTGAATTTTTTTTTTAGCATAAACAATACTTTTTTTTTTAGCATCCAGCCCTCCGCGCACAAGCACAAAGTGCATACTGTAAATAAATTGGGTGCAAATGTAAAGGCATGCTATGAATAAACAAATTAGAATAACAACGAAAAACATGAAAAAAAGAGTCAAAAACAGGGGAGACACACATGCAACATATATAAACAAGCCGTCAGTCACAGCATGAAACGCCTGCAGACTCCCGAGGATCTGGGAACTGGCTACAACTGTTGTCTGGGTCTCGCTGTGGGCAGTCTGGCAGGTAGGCAGGTCCGCGGCGTCCTCTGGCTCTTATGTGGGCGGCTCTGGTGGCTGTGGTGATGGCGGTGGTGATGTGTGGATGTGTACAGGATTTGAAGAGAAGGAGCCGGATGTTGGCTCATACGCATGCGCACACACTCAAGCTCATTGCTCACGCCCACGCATACACTTACACACTCGCGCGCGTTCGCACACACATACACACACGCGCGCGCGCGTGCGCGCGCGCACACACACACGGACGTACACAACACACACAAACACACACACGGACGTACACCACACACACACACACACACACACACACACACACACACACACACACACACACACACACACACACACACACACACACACGCGCACGCACGCACGCACGCACGCACACACACACACACACACACACAACAAACACACACACACACACACACACACACACACACACACACACACACACACACACAGGGAGAGAGAGAGAGTCACTCACGCACTCACTCTTGCCACTCATACTGCTCACATCATGTGTTCCTTTGATGAAGTATGCATCCACGATAACACTCACATGCGCTCATAAACGCGGGCATGCGCACACTCACTCTCACCAAAAATAATATGCCATATATATGCGTATCATTTTTTAGTCTTGCAAAGATACTGCTCTCTCTCTCTCTCTCTCTCTCTCTCTCTCTCTCTCTCTCTCTCTCTCTCTCTCTCTCTCTCTGTCACACACACATTCACACTCTCTCTCTCTCTCTCTCTCTCTCTCTCTCTCTCTCTCTCTCTCTCTCTCTCACACACACACACACACACACACACACACACACACATACACGCGTGCGCGCGCATACGAACACACACACCGCGTCACTGACACATGTAAGCTCACAAATACAGGGAGAGAATTCTAACCCCCATTAACACGACTCCAGTTCTTCATGTTGGAGAAAGAAAAAAAAAAAAAAAAAAGCCTGAACGCAGAATAACAAGTGTCTGGATTCGTTATATCCCAGTCTGGCACCGCTCGTGGTTTGGGATGTAATGGTGCAGGCACGGAGCCAGAGAGCGAGTCAGTTCTGCTGGCAGATAGATACATCACAGCACCACGGAGTGACGAACGAGCTGGATGGACATTATTTCCTTGACAGTTGGAGAAAAGAGAAGATAACTCCTATCCACGCTCTCAAAGCTGCAATCCGCAATGTACCGGTGACGATTTGAATAAGTTAACACGGTCAAGTTGAAGTGAGCGTTAGGGTTCGAGTTAGAGAAGGTTAGGATGCGGGTTATTTGTTAGGATCTGGTTCGGTTTCAGGGTAGAGTCGCGCATTCCCGAGCTGGGGAGTGTTCCGGCTCTGTTATCAGCTTTCTCCGAGGGTAAACACGCCGCCGATGGGCTAGAATGCGGAAAAGGAAGTGACGTCATCAGCAGCAATGTAGGAACGGCTAGTGAAGGTTTATAATTATGTACACTGTGTATTATTGGAGAGACAGGTAAAAAACATTCCTCGGTGTTTAAGAAACAGGGCAGAATGAAGAGAAGCACGGAGAACACAGGGAAATGACAATCTTGATAACGAGAGAGAGGGGGGTCAAAGAGCTTTGTGGATTGTTCGGGTCGGCTTTCTGTCCGTTCCTGACAGAACATAAGTCCGTTATTTTCCTACCATCCCCATGCACGTACACACATACACATACATGCGCGCGCGCACACACACACACACACACACACACACACCTCTCTCTCTCTCTCTCTCTCTCTCTCTCTCACACACACACACACACACACACACACACACACATATACACACACACAACACATATACACACACACAACAAACACACACACACACACACACACACACACACACACACACACACACACACACACCACATATACACACACACACACACACACACACACACACACACACACACCACCACGCGCGCGCGCGCGCACACACACGCACACACACACGCACACACACACACACACACACACGCACACACACGCTCCAAGCATAATTTATCAGTGAAGTTCTTTACGGGCTTCTAGAACAGTTAGCATTAGGGTTTGGACTTGGGCCTGGCTCGTGCATTCTGGAAGTAGATAATCTCCCAGTTTTCTGACCTGACAGCTCCTGAACACCAGCAGGACAGATTGCCGGGAGCGTCCAGGTTCCTTCGGATCTGCATGTGACATGTTCCCAGTGGCTCTTCCTCCATATGCTGCCGGCTGGAAGCTTCACACTCGTAGACTCTGAATATGAATATGGAGCGTCTTATTCTTTTTTTTTTTTTTAAACATTTCTTTAATGAACAGATGTGTACATAAACAACTTGTTGAACTGAAGCAACAACAAGCAAATGCTTATAATGTGCTCAGTGACGGAAAATTTAACAACAAAAAACACATCGGCGGATTGCATGATCAACATTGACAAGTAAGACAGAAAGAAAAATGCTGAATAAAATGCTATATAAGTATTCATTAATAATAATAATAATGAATATCAAAATGGGAAAATACATAGAAATCTTACCTTAAATTAAAAGACAGGAAAGAAGATAGAACAGATCAGAAGAATCTAACAGCGATGGAAACAAGCAATCTACACAACAAATACCATGATTCCCAATGCACCGAACTTACACAAATTTGAAGAGAGAGAGAGAGAGAGAGGAGAGAGAGAGAGAGAGAGAGAGAGAGAGAGAGAGAGAGAGAGAGATGCGTCCGTCTCCCAAAACACCAAAGAGCCCAGCCCCGTGTCGCAGTGGGTCTAATGCAAAGTCGTAAACTGAGGGAGTACTAAACCACCATATACAGCCGTCCGAGGGCCAACCTGGCAGCAACGTCGACGAGAAGAAGAAGAAAAAGAAGAGGAGAAACAAGAAGATGAACAAGCATGAGGAGATCAGGAAGAACAAGTACCTGAAGAAGAACAGGAAGATGCGGAAGAACACTAATTCGCTATAACATTAAAAACGTTTACTTTGGGCGATGAACTGGTGCACAGTTTTGAAAATGTTTTCGTTTTCTTCCCTGGTTAATGTTTGGTCACCAAAAAGAAGTGTGTGAGTATCAATACAGTTAGGATTGAGAGTGAATAACGTATTCGTTCTTATCTGTATGTAGTTTGAGCAATCTAACAGGTAGTGCTCTGTGTTTTCTGTGTGATGGCCACACGCACATTTTGGATCAGCCAGTAAATGTCTGTTGTGTAAGTCTTGATTGATATTACTCATTCCTAAGCGTAATCTGCAATGGTTTATTTGATCCTGCCTCGATCCAATGTAATAGTAGGAGGGAACAGTGGTGTCTGACGTAGTCAGAAAACGTTTAAATTGGCTGATAGAGTTTGTTGACTTAATGTCGTCTGGAAGGTTGTTCCACAAAATGACTGTACTAGGTAAAAATGATTTTTTATATAATTCAGTTCTAAATCGTGGCACTGTTCTTTCTAGTGGCCGACGCCTATGGTAACGATTTTGGTCAGAGACTAGAGAAGGGAGAAGATCAGCTAAATAGTTTGGACAGACGCCATTAACCATTTTATGAAATTGTATCAGCTTATGTCTTTTCCGTCTTTCTTGTAATGAACAAAAGCCAGACTCTTCGTATAATTTCTGGTGACTTGTTCCCTTAACCCCACCAATGATGGTACGAATTGCTTCTAGGTGTAGCTTTTCTAAGATAATTGACTGAGTATCTGTGCAGTTATCCCACAAAATGTCTGCGTAGTCAAAATGGGGTAAAATAAAGGATTTGTACATCGTCTCCAAAGTATTTCTGGTTAGTCTGTATTTGTATTTTTTAAGACACGCAATTAACATATTCACTTTGTTGGCTATGAATTGGATGTGTTCGTCCCATTTGCAGTTATCCTGAAAAGTTACTCCCAAATGTTTATGAGATTTTGACGGTTCTAAGGTCTTCCTTCCAAATGTGAGTGGTAAAGTGTGGCACTGGTCACGGGTAATATTGACAAGTTCGGTTTTATTCTCGTTGAAGTTAATTTTCCAAAGTTTGGCCCAACTGGCAACTTTCTGAAGGTCAGAATTTAAGATTTCTTCTCTGATTTGTGGATCATTTAAGGCAAGCGATAAACTAGTATCATCGGCAAACAATTTAATTGTTGCCTGAATTCCATTTACAATGTCGTTAATGTATAACAAAAACAATAAAGGACCAAGGACAGATCCTTGGGGAACACCTGCTGGAATTCTTTTCAACTCGGACTTTTCGCCTTTAATAACTACTGATTGTTGTCTATTATGTAGGTAATCGCGAAAAAAGTCCAGTAATTTCCCTCTGATCCCCACTGCTGCTAGCTTTAGTAAAAGTCCTCTATGCCAGACACGATCAAAAGCTTTTGAGATATCAAAGTAGATTGTTTGTGTTGTGATCCCACGATCAAAAGGAACAAAGATAATTATATGTGTCCAAAAGCTGGTTGACTGTGGAATCGCCTGGTGTAAAACCTGATTGCAAAGGAGTGATGACTTCGTTTGTTTTTACGAATGCGTACACATGTTTGTGGACACACCTCTCAAGAGTTTTACCAACACAGCTAAGGAGCGAGATCGGCCGGTAATTATTACACAATTCTCTTGGTCCTTTTTTGTGAATAGGTGAAACATGTGCTCTCTTCCACGAGGACGGAAATGTACCTTCGTTCAAGCATTTATTGAACAACTGGGTAAGAGGGCTAGCTATAACATTTACTGCACAAATAAGTAGTTTGTTGTGGATGAGGTCTGGACCACATGATTTTGTCTTGTCGAGATTTCTAATAACTGATATGATATCGTCTTCAGTAAGTACAATTTCATTAATTTCATAGTTGGCAAACGACATCTGTGGTAGTTCGTCATCGTCGTTGTCGAGAGTGGATTGGTCTATGAAAAAGTTATTTAGTATATCGGCTTTGTCTTTATTAGAATAATACGTTGTGCCGTTTGACAGTAAAGGAGGAATGTCATCAGTGTTAATGCCCTTTTTATTGAAAAAAGAACGAACTAGTTTCCACCAGTCCTTTTGGCCAAAGTTTAGTGGATCTGATGCCTTGTCATCAATCTCTTTATAAAACTCAGCCTGTCGTTCTCTTTCTTTTGCTGTGACGTAATTCCGAAATTGCCTAAAACTATGCCAGTCTTCCGGCAAATCCGTTTGTTTAGCCTTGCATGAATTATTTTTGCGCTTTGCTATTAAGAGTCGTATTTCATCAGTCATCCAAGGTACATCATTTTGGTAGACTGTAATAACTTTAGTTGGCATACACTGTTTAGCTATACTCATGAAAGTATCAGTGAAATATTCAACGGTTTCGTCAACAGTTCTCATATTTAAAATGAACTGCCAGTCTACAAGTTGTAGCAATCGACAAAATTCGTCTCTGTTAAGTTTATTGTAGTTAAATATACTTCTTTTGAATTTGTTATTGTTTTTAATTGTGTTTTTAAGGTGCAAGCATGGAATACTGTGATCGCTAAGGACTGCGGGTAAGACTTGAGTTAATTCAACTAAATCGGGGGTTTGTGTTATGACGAGGTCTAGACAAGTTGATGAAGTGTCGGTGATTCGGGTTGGTTCAGTAACTAATTGGTGAAGACTGTGTAACTGAATGATTTCTGTTAGGTGTCGAGAGGGGTTGTTCAGGTAGTCTGTGTTAAAGTCACCTAGTACAAAGAACGGTAGAGCTGTATTGTTTACTTTTCTAAAACTGTCTCTCACAAGATCCCAATAGCGTATCAGCGCATTGGGTGGACGATAAAAGGAACCTATTAGAATACTCTTCTGGTTTAATTTGGTTTCAACCCAAACGGCTTCTAATTCATGGACTTGAAGATCCGGGCGAGG
>CM031596.1:21643405-21650905 GCA_018398815.1 Conus ventricosus | reverse complement strand
GGCAGTGGCCCGTCCACTACAGCGTAGTCACCACAGGCAACAGGATGTACTGATCTTGAATGGTGACTTGTGCTTTTGGGCATCGGCCGTCAGGTCAGGATATGCAGCCTTGTTGTCTGCCCCCACTGCTTGGCTGGACACCGTAGAGGCGGCTAGTTTCCCGCCCCCCCTTTGATTCTGCGGCTGTTATCCTGTTTCTTTTTGCGGCAGAACCTTGCGATGTGACCCAGCTTGCCGCAGTAGAAGCACTTGGGAGCTGGGTTGAGTGGCCTGCTGTCTCCGGGTCTCGGCGTCGTCATCCCTGTGATGGTGACCTGCATCGTCTTAACAGTGTCTTTCAGGGCAGCTATTTCTTTCTTCAGCTCTTCCCGTTCTGATGGGGTTTAGGAGGGATGAAGTGCTGGTACTGGATGGGGTTTTCGACGGGTCTTCATCTTCTCTGCCCCACCTCAGCGCCTCTTCTCTAGTGGTTGAGAAAGTGGTGGTAGCGTCCCCTCTCACTTGTCGCCTCAGTTCCCCTTTCAGAGGTACTGATGCAAGTCCCTCGATAAATCTGTCCCTCAACATCTCGTCTGGCACACTGTCTTCTCTTCTGGAATTTATTTGCGCCCCTAGTGTACGAAGTCCTTGGGAGAATTCAAGAACAGTCTGCCCAGGGTGTTGCTGCTTTCCATGGAACGTAGACATCAGGCTTGTCAAGGGCCTACTGTCCCCAAACACTTTCTTGATGATGTTCAGCACCTTGTCGGACTTATCTTTTTCTACGTCTGGCACACTCAGGATTTCGCAGCGTGCTTTCCCATGGAGGTGGCGGATGATGAATTCTACCGCCATGTTGTCGGGCTAGTATAGGCCTTGAGGACGCGTTGTGCTTCCTCAACGAACTCCTCCGCCGGTCCGTCAGCAGGGTCTCCAGAGTAGCGAGGCAGGGTTCGGAGGTGCCCACCATCGGGAGTTAGGCTGTTCATCTTCCATCCCGCTGTGTGTTGTTGTAGGGTCACCCTTGTTCCAATCCTGTCGGCGACGCCACGTGTAGTCAAGTGGTCGAGTGGTGTTGGTTCGTTCGAGCATGTGGCTCATTCACTCAAAGGAACAATTCAGCGACTAGAAAGGGGACAGGTGTTTATTCATCTTCACGTTTAAGGCACTGTGTGCAGCCTCTTCGATGTCGTCGGGTCTGTGCCAGGCTTCGAATTGCCCGGTTTCCGTCGTCAATCCTTTTTGTTCTTTCACGGACCACGACTTCCGGTTTTGTGGCTATACGCACGGACGATGTTAATTTTACATCTGTATGTGGCTATACGCACGGACGATGTTAATTTTACATCTGTATGCACCCTATAACAGTAACACAAGATACAGTGTCCAATCTGCCATAAATTAGTGAGTTGCGAGACACACTACTACACAATAAAGCATGACAACTATGATCAGGTACAATCAGTAGGTGAACAGTGATCGAGTTATTGGGAATGCGTCGTTTGATTATCCACCACCCACCTCCACCCCCCGAGAGTGCACATCACATTGCACATCACAGTGCACATCACAGTGCACAGAGGTAGACCACAAGACAAAAAGATCAGACATATGACATCAAGATAAATGAATTTCTTCAGCAGGCGGATGTTGTCATGTTTGTTTTCACTCACGCCCATCAACGATAACCCACCAGGTACCAAACAGTTCAATGTCAAACCATGTTCCACGTCAAATCACAACAGAACTTATTCAAAAGTTATCTGCACGTCTGTTAACACACTTGTTCCGGGAGTACTTTTCCCTTTATTATACAAAAGCACACATAAAGAATAAACAGACAATATACATTCCTTGATTCTCATGATAGTGGAAGCATAGAGGAAGCAAGGAGGAGAAAGAAAGAAGAAAGAAAGATGGAAACCACTTGCAAAGTAATCTTAGTCAATGGCTTCGATCTCACGTGGGCATGTTACTCTTGTAACATTATTTCCTTTTTTGATGAAAATAATACCGTCTCTACACCAAGTGTCAGTGATTTTATTGTTTTTCTTTAACAGTCTGGCCCTTCTGGCCACGTCAGCTCGCACCCTGGTCAGGTCTTCGTTGATGTAAATCCTGGGTGCCGGCGGACCGGAGGAGGCCTGAGAGGAGGTGTGAGCTCCGAGAGACGGCCACTGCAGGGAAGAAAACAGCTTCCTGCCATCCACCTTGCTCAGTCCACTGCGAGCTTTAACGAGGGCCTGCTTAAATTTGTATGAGGTGAATTTCACCAGCACTGGTCGGGTGGACTGAGACCCCTGAGCCGCCTGACGCCCCACCCTGTGACTCCGGTCGATGGCATGGTCAGGGATGTCCACGCCGACAGCCCTGGCCACAGTCTGGACGATGACGTCGGTGTTCTCTCCAGCCGACTCAGGCACGGAGCTGATACGGAGATTATTGCGCCGCCCGTATTGCTCCAGATCGTCGACCTGCTCCTGCAGCGCTCGGATCTCCCTGTCCTTGGTCTCCAGCTGCTCTCTGAGCCTCACGATCTCCTTCCTCAACTCGTTGGTCACCTGGGCGGCCACGGCCTTGGACAGCAATTCCAGTACCACTGGATCGGTCATGGCTGCCTTCACCTCCTCCCTCACTGTCCCAGCAGACGACATGGTGGGCTGGAAAGGTGGACCCTGATGAGTCGTTTCCAACAGCGTGCTGGACAGGAAATCGGGATTGATGATTGTGTCGTCACTGTCCGATCCCGTGAAGCTGACGTCAGAGCACAGTCTCTTGCCTTCACTGTCAACAACCAGCGGGGAAGAAGCAGGACGCTTTGCGTTCTCGTTTGACATGTGTGTGAATACGCACGATCGGACGGAGAAATCGTGCTAGAGAGATAACTTCCCAACACAGTTTTCAACTTGCTGAACGAGTACAGCTACAGAAGAAACACAAAGGTTGTTTTTTTTTTGGCCACGTCAGTTCACGTCACGCACACTTGCGTTTCAGAAGCACGAAAGACACATGCAAATAAAGCACAGGTACCTGCCTTTCTCTCTATCTGCCGCACATTCTCCGACCTCGCTTTCCCGTATGTATTTTAAAGGACAGGTTGATGCTCTCTTATTCAAAACATGATTTCTTCAAACGCTATTTCTATGAAATGTCACTCACGAAAATAATAACAAATACTAAATATAACTAAATAAAGTCACCTGGTAGGTTAATACACTCCATACACAGCACATTATCACAAAAGTCCGTCCGAAGTATGCACACTTCACCACATAGTCCAATACACCCTGTATTCGCTTCAACACAGCAAAATTCAAGGAGCCCAAACTTGCAGTTGTTCAGCAATCCGCCATTACATCTCTCCTTATTCCGTGTTGTCTCTCCTTATTCCGTGTTGTCTATTTTGAATTTGACTTATTCCGTGTTGTCTATTTTGAATTTGACTTATCGTCACACACAAACACTGAAAATGACTTTTATATATATCCTCTCTCTCTCTCTCTCTCTCTCTCTCTCTCTCTCTCTCTTCTGTGTTATGCGCGCGCACATTCACACACGCGCGCAGTCACACATATTGACTTGCACACACGCGCTCTTGTACACATGCGCACGCACACCCACACTTAAACACACACTCACACGCACACACACACACACACACTCACTCACACACACACACACACACACACACACACACACACACACACACACACACTCACTCACTCACTCACTCACTCACTCACGCACGCACACTCTCACACACGCACGCACACACACGCACGCACACACACACACACACACACACACACACACACACACACACACACACACACACACTCACACACACATACACTCACACACGCGCACGCACACACACACACACACACACACACACACACACACACACACACACACACACACACACACACACACTACTTTCGTCCCGTTCCCCTCTTTCTGCGAGGCCTACTAACGCAGACTGACGATCAGGCACCGCCGATCTGTATTGGGGCGGTTATTTGCGGCACCACGTTATCAGAGAGTCAGCTGGCAGACCCCATCTCGTGGTATGGTGCTCTCCGCTGCAGGCTTCCTTCCTTCAGCCCTGTTGCCGGCTCTGGAAGAAGGTGAAGTCTGGAAGAAGAAGAAGAGGAAAGGAGGAGTGAGGAGCAGAAGAATGATAATGGTAAGAGAAACGACGATTATGATCGTGTCGATGCGCTGGTTTCTCCCCCAGTGGATTTTCTTGTTGCAGGACAAACGCGTGGAGAAAGATATAGACTTTAAGAAGAAGAAAAAAATGGGAGAGAGAGAGAGAGAGAGAGAGAGAGAGAGAGAGAGAGAGAGAGAGAGAGAGAGAGAGAATGAATTACTCGCAGTTGTAGTAGAAATGCTAGCAGCAGCAGCAGAATCTGCATGCCTAACCTCTGTGGCGAGGAGAAGATGTTGACCATTAACAGCAGAAGTAGCAATACTGGCGGCAGTGTTTACTACAATTATGACCTGTCTAGAAAAATAAAGCTAGTCGCAGTAACTGCACACGTTACATGAGGAATTGGAAAGTGTGGAAATACCAGTAGTTACTTGTGTGACGTAAGTTTTAAAAGAAAAAAGTAGGGGAAAAAATGGGTGTAATTGTACTTGCAACAGTAACAGCAATAACTGCAGGCGTGATCTGAATAAACGAAGAACAAATAGAAGTTGTAGCAGTAATTATTCCAGTCACTGCATACGTCGAGTAAATAAAGAAAAGAAATAGCTGCAGTGGGAGGCAGCGGAAGCAGTAATGGTAGAGGCAGCAGTAATTACGTACGTAATCATTCGGACGGGAAGGGCAATAACACACAGAAAGCAGGAAGACGTGAAAAGTCATGTGTTCTAGAGCTCTTCAGACGAACAGAAAGAAAGGGAAGAAGAAAAAAAAAGGGGGGGGGGGGGGGGGGGGCGTAAAGGAAACACGGTGTCAAACGCTGTGAAAGAAATGGGAAGAAATTCTTGGGGGAGCGGGAGAAATATAGGGTGGAGAAGGGAGAGGGAGGGTGGGGAAGGGCAAGAGGGGTGGAGGGGATGATGATGGTGGTGGGAAGAGGAATACAGCAGGAAACGGGAGAAGGCAGCACACACCAGAGAGAAGGGAGGAAAGAAAGAAGCAGAGAACAACAACAACGAGGAGAAAGAACAAAACCAAAAAAACAAACAAAAAAAAGGAAGACGAGGAAAAAACGGTAAACTGTCTGAGCGCAGATTTTCCAGAAGGCCAGGATATTGTTATGATTTGCTACACAACTAATGACTTGAGCATTCCACTCCGCGATGGAATAATAATTAAGAAGAAGGAGAAAGTGATGCCAATCTGATTGGGGAGAATGAAAAGGATGCTTGGTCTTTGTTATCACTTTTTTTTGTCACTGCTTGTGGCTGTTTTTTTTCCTCCTAAATTCCTTACTTCCAAGCTACAGGGCCATCATAATGAATTCTACCTTCCTTACATTCCCTCTGTTTTTATCTTCCAGAACGAGGATAGATGTTGCAAACAATAGTTATTTTACGCTGATCTGTTTAGTTTGTATAAATGTGTTATGGCAGTACCATCGTCAGTTTCGATTCTGGTCATCGTCTGTTCCTGTGACAACAAAAGTGATGCTGGCAGTGAAATTTGACACGTAGCCATTGAAGTGTCTTCAGCAGTGGTGTCAGGCGATCTGGCATTCTCTGGACTCAGGATGCCATGCTCTGTCTGTGGCCTGTCGTTCGGGCTGTCGCAATTTGGGATGCCAGCAGCAGAAAGGAGAATCGACAGCAGCAACATGCGTCAAGATGCCCAAAGTTCCTGAAGCTTGCTACGTGCGTTTTCAACACCGGCATTTTCTCTCACTCTGCCTTTAAGTCGCAGGACCTGCGCTGTTTACATGATTGACATCGGTTCTGACTGGCAGAATTAAGCACTGTTAAACGTGCACCGTGACTCCTGCAGTTCTCTAAATCCCGCTGTCAAAAGAATTAGAGCTTAGCATCACAAGCTTCAGCCGTGACTCGGATCCCTGCAAGCTGGTACACACACACACACACACACACACACCTTGTCGCCATCTCTTGTCTGCTGCATCCGACGCTTTGCGCCAGACTCGTGATGTCGACGCCCGTGTGCCAGGCCCCTTAGGGCGGAGTGGTGAAGGAGGCTGCGGGTGGCCTCGGAGAAGGGTCTGCGCAGTAGACGAATGAAGCCAATCCAGGCCCATTTTCTTCCCCATACATCCTGGCCTGACGCCGCTCCTGCCTGTCCCGGCAGTGGCGCGCTGCTTTATTTCAGGCCGTGGTGCTGGGCCGCACGATGCTGGCAGTTCTTCTGAGGGATCTGTTTTCATCACCGAAAGAAAATAACATTTTCTAGAGGGGTAAAGAACTTTCTAACTTGACGGAGTGGGGGCAAACTTTTCTGAGTCGATGGCGGGGCGGGGGGGGGGGGGGGGGGGGGGAGGGGGGGGGGGGGGAGGGAACGAACGTTTTAAGGGAGGGGGGTGTATAAGGGCAGATTGGAAACTAAAAGATTCTAGAGGCGCAGACAAACATTTAAGAGAGGGGGAAACAAACTGTGTAGAAGGAAAACCAGCCGTAGAAGGGAAAACAAACGTGCTAGAGGGAAAACAAATGGTCTACAGTGTGAAACAAACTGGCAACAATGCTTTACAGGTATGACAAATGGTCCCCAATGTGAAACAAACTGGCAACAATGCTTTACAGGTATGACAAATGGTCCCCAATGTGAAACAAACTGGCAACAATGCTTTACAGGTATGACAAATGGTCCCCAATGTGAAACAAACTGGCAACAATGCTTTACAGGTATGACAAATGGTCCCGATGTGAAACAAACTGGCAACAATGCTTTACAGGTATGACAAATGGTCCCCAATGTGAAACAAACTGGCAACAATGCTTTACAGGTATGACAAATGGTCCCCAATGTGAAACAAACTGGCAAAGAAACATTACAGAGGAACACAAACGTTTCGGAGGAAAAAACAAGTTTTAGAGAAGGGGAGACAAGCTTTGTGAAAGAAAAACAAACATTATAGAGAGAAGGAACAAGCCTTTTCAGTAGGAAAAACGTGCTAGAGAGGGGAAACAAGCATTTTATAGAGGAAAACAAACGTTCTAAAGAGAGGAAACAAGCATTTTACAGAGGAAAGCAAACGTTCTAAAGAGAGCAAACAAGCATTTTACACGGTGGAATAAACGTTGTAGAGAGAGGAAACAACCATTTTTACATAGGAAAGCAAGCGTTCTAGAGGGAGGAAGCATGCATTTTACAGGGGGAAATGAACGTTGTGGAGAGAGGAAACAAGCATTGCACACAAGAAAAACAAGCGTTCTAGAGGGAGGAAGCAAGCATTTTACAGAGAAAAGCAAGCGTTCGAGAGAGAGGAAGCATGCATTTTACAGGGGGAAATATACGTTCTACGGAGAGGAAACAAACATTATACTGAGAAAAACAAGCATTCTAGAGAGAGGAAACATGCA
>CM031596.1:21633405-21638405 GCA_018398815.1 Conus ventricosus | reverse complement strand
GATTCAACGTGATTTTCCGCTTGGGTACTCAAGTCATGTCGGCATTCGAGGCAGTGAGATGGTTGATCAACTCAGTAAGAATGCCTCAAGTAAAGAATTGAGCGGATTATGTATCTTTCCATACGAGTAGATTTGTCTGCCTCATACCAATTTGAAACCCAGAGTTCAGACACGTGCCAGAGACCTCTTGAAAGAGGACTGGAACACGCAGGATAGCAAACCACAAATCCCTCCAACCCTTAAAAGAGGTGTAACCATCCACAACTGGTGGTCGTAAAGAAGAAACATGGGTGATTATTTTTTGCCGTTTCACACACGCCTCTCTTTTTACACCCAGTCGTATCTTTTAAAAGGTGGAGAAGCTCCGGGCTACATTCCATGTTATGTACTACCCACTGTAGGACTGGCCTTCTTGAAGTGTTGGGACTTAATTGATGCCAGACATAAACAATTTACAGCAGACTCCATGAAAATCTTGGTCTTAAGTGTTGCGGCAGATGTGATGGTTCAGTTCCTGAAAGAGAGAGAGAGAGAGATTTTTCTTTTGATCTATGATGTTTACGGAATAATGACTTATAAGCAATTTTTAGCGTTTTAAAAAAAGCTGATTCAGTTAGGTGTGTGTGTGTGTGTGTGTGTGTGTGTGTGTGTGTGTGTGTGTGTGTGTGTGTGCGTGCGTGCGTGCGTGCGTGCGTGCGTGCGTGCGTGTGTGTTTACGAGATGAGAGTCTCCGTATGGCCCCACACGGTCGGCTTGGTTACAAACAACATGGAGTGTCACCTCCATCTTCACCAAGACAGTCACAAAGGGGAAGAGGGAGAGTGTGACTGATTTCTCTTGTTTTCTGTGGGATAACAATAGATAAGCGTTTGCATGGTCTTAAAAAGAGACCGGTGAAAGGGGTTAAAAGGCTCAGAGAGAAAGATTGTTCATTCACAAGGATACAATCTCAAGAGAGAGAGAGAGAGAGGGTGATTCACATTGATAAAAACTCAGAGATTGAGGGAGAGAGTTGATTCACATTGATAAAAACTCAGAGAGAGAGAGAGAGAGAGAGAGATGAGTCACATTGATAAAAACTCAGAGAAAGAGATGATTCACATGGATAAAAATTCAGAGAGAGGGAGAGAGAGAGTTTGTTGATTCACAAGGATAACTCACAGAGAGAGAGAGAGAGAGAGAGAGAGAGAGAGAGAGAGAGAGAGAGAGAGAGGACAGACAGACAGACAGACAGACAGACAGAGAGACAGACAAGCAGGCAGGCAGACAGAGAGAGAGAGAGAGATTGTTGATTCACCAGGATAAAAACTCAAAGAGAGAGAGAGAGATTGTTGATTCACAAGGATAAACACTCACAGAGAGACAGACAGACAGACAGACAGACAAGGACCTGCACAGAGAGAGGAAGGGAGAGAAGGGGACAAAAGCTTGCTGGGAGGTATGGTGATGTGTAGTGTGGAAGTTAGCTGCTGTGCTGTTCAGGTGTGTGAGTGTGTGTGTGTGTGTGTGAGAGCTGTGTGTTAGCCTGCCCCCTGGAAGTCCGCTCCTGTGCTCAGACCAAAGATAGTTCGCACTCCGTAGGGCGTACAGTCTTTGCTCAGACCAAAGACTGTACGCGTAGGGCGAACTATCTTTGCTCAGACCCACTGTAAGGGGCGGGCAGCTGTTGTGTGCGTCTGCCTTTCTCCACTGACTCGCTGTCATTCCTACCCTCTCCCTGAACACACCCCCCCCCCCCTCCCGAATGAGAGGTGGAAGGGGGCGTATGGGAGACGGTGGGAGATGAACGACTTTTACGGCGGTGTAGTACCCCATAGCTTCGACCCCCATCCCCCACCTCATCCTAACTGTCTCTCCTGCCCTCCAGTGTCCTCGCTCCCCCCCCCCCCCCCCCCCCCCCCCCCCCCCCCCCAAGTCCCCACCCCTTGAAACCTTCTTTCATCATCACATTTTCAACCGGAACGTAAATAATTCTGTTGATTACTGCCCCCCAAGTAGAAACAGTGATGAATAATCATAACATGATAACTAAACTGATGATCATGGGGAAAAAAAGCCTACCATTGACGGACTAAGCACAAGCCAAACATTGGCGAACCAAGCCCTGGCCAGTCATTAGAGAAGCAAACCTGTGATAACCTGTCTGGCACTCTGTGACCTTGCTCAGAGTTCTATTTAGGACCCCCAAGCGCTAGGCTCAAAGATTTCCTTTCAGAGTCATCACTTCTTGCTTAATTGAATTTTGTTTCTTCCTATCAGCAGTTAATATCTTCTCGTAGCATTTCCATTTGCCCTTTTCTATCCGTTGCTGGCTGCTCTCGTGATCTGCTGAGAGAGAGAGAGAGAGAGAGAGAGAGAGAGAGAGAGAGAGAGAGAGAGAGAATTTATTTTCCACCTTTGATGGAGACAATACCACAGAATTGATAGTGGTCTGCATCTGCATCGGACAGCAGGGACGGGCCAATACGTGCAGTCGAGATGCACTGACGTGTCTCCTTCAGCAGGAAACGAAAGTGGACTGCGGACAGTCGATGTGACCGGTTGTGTTTTGAACACAGACGTTGATGGGCCCCTCAAGATTGACTCCGGAACAGACGATACAAATGGTTCGGCATCCTAAGCTGACTTTGATGCCCCCCCCCCCCCCCCTCCCCCACCACGCTGTTAATGAAGGGCTTAATGTCTACACATCAACATTCTTTTCTTCATCACCATCGGCGCCTTCCACCCCCACGCACCCACCGACCTCCACATCCGTCGTCCCCCTACCCCCACTACACCTCCAACTTTTTTTTTTTTTTTTTTGCTCCCCAACGAATCTCTGCCAAGTGTGCGTGTGTGCGTGCGCGCGCGCGCGCGCGCGTGCGTGTGTGTGTGTGTGTGTGTGTGTGTGTGTGTGTGAGAGAGAGAGAGAGAGAGAGAGAGAGAGAGAGAGAGAGAGAGAGAGAGAGAGGAATATACATATATCCACGAAACATGGTGGAAAGGACAGTTATTAAGGCACATCATACACAATCACGATCAAGCACTCAGATGTCGTCATCCATCAACAAAGGCGGATTCTGACTGACATCACCAGCGAACCACTTTTCTGACATTTACACTGGCTGTATGAGCGGGACGTGTGGGTTTTATGGCCTGCTAAAGGCTAACCTATCGGGGCTGTGGTAGAATGGAAAACTTGTTCTCTTGGAGTGTGTTATGGTTTAACGTTCTGGACTTACATTATTATTAGCTGACGGGGTGGGATTATATTAGCTGACGGGGTGGGTGACGCTAGGAGAATGGGGCAAGGGGTGTGAGGTGGGTTGGGACCGTTCACGTCAAGGCGTCTTGGGAGCGGACTGACTCTGCACAGCATACCACCAGAACAGCAACACAATGTCATAATAAGAGTGGGCAGCGAGATCGCCAGCGGTTGTTGTGGGCGCCAGAAGGGAGAGAACTCGACAGTTTTGAATGCGCGCTCAACGCTTCATCGACGGACATTCTGGACACCGCGGGACAAGTGATACCGGTATTCCTACCACACTCCAGCCCCACCCCAACCCCTACCATCACCATCCAGCCCCCACTCTCATCTCCCCCACCCGTGGATAGCTGCACAGATTACTCCCCCTCTCCCCTCCTCCTCACCATCCACCACACGCATCCCTCTCGCTATCTCCCGTGTATCTCCGACTTTTAACGCGTTGTGGTGCGCCATACAGAGCTGCCTCTCCATTCCGCCCCTATCCACCATCCTCCTCCCCTCCTCTTCTCTGTTTGCGAGCGCGCGGGGGGGAGAAGGGATGGTAGTAAAGCGAGGCACTCGGAGTTCCCTGCCCGCTCTGGCACCAGCCAACCAGCGCACCTGCCTGGACTGGCAAGCCGACAACACTGCCTTGAAACTTTTGGAACTTGCAGGCAGGGGTAGGGGGGAAAAACTACGCCCTTGTTCTCCGGGGATTACCACCAGCAAGTTTCCACTAGCCTACCACGACTAGCCAGAGAGGCGTGTGTGCTGTGTTAGGCCTAGTACAGACAACTTCCACCTGTTTTGCTTTTCGAACAGTGACACTGGCTTTGAAGTTGTTGGGGCGTGTACCGTGGGACGTGGACTGTGTATAGCCTGTAGTTCGGTGCTGTGTTTCAACCTGGGTGAGGGCGAAGGCGGATACCGGGATGGTGTGTGTGAGTCATATTTTTCGTTCGACCAGGTTGGTTGCTTGTTTCAGTTGACTTTTGAGGGTCGTATTTGCTTTCTTATCATCGTTAACATCATCACCTTCGTTATGTTCTTTTTGGGTTCAGTAGCTTGAAAACCGTGGTTCTCGAGCGAAGTGTCACAGTAAATGGGATTGACATGGGGGGGGGGGGGGGGGGGGGGGGGGGGGGGGGGGGGGGGGGGGGGGGGGGGGGTGGGGGGGGGGGGGGAGGCGCTAAACTAGAACTTTGCCGATGTGCGTGCAGGCGGTAGGGTTATGGTTAGCCTGCAGTTAGAGTGCATCCCGCATCTGGGGCAGATAATGTCCTGCTGTGCAGCGGAGCTTTCATGTGTTTTGTCTTCTGTTTTCTGACTGTTCAGCCAGTGTAGCCAAACGTCAGACTCGCCCATCCCCCTCCTCTCTCGAGTGTGAGTGTTTAGGGCCTATGTGTGTTTGTATATGTGCGCATGTGTATGTCTGCATATGTGTGAGTGTGCATTGTTTTGTGTAGGTGTGAATGTTGTGTGCATGGAGTGCATACATAATGTCATTGTGATTATGTATTGAGGTACATGTGTGAGAGAGAGCGCTTTGTTGTGATTATTTTTTCGTCGAGTGTGGGAAGTGTATGTCGTAGCATAGGCCTATGCAGGTATTCACCTTTAGAATAAACTAAATAAGAGAGTGTTTCTCCCAGTTTCATTCTCCAAAGAGATCTGTGGCTAAATGTGGCTAAAACATGATCCATATCATGTGTATTTGAAAACATGTTTTAGATGGTCGGGTTGTAGTTGAAATAGATTCTGATAACTC
>CM031596.1:21600905-21625905 GCA_018398815.1 Conus ventricosus | reverse complement strand
CTGAGTTGTTGTTTTTCAAAGCTGTTGTATGTGACTATACAAAAAAGCTGGTAATACAATTCTCAAATGTTTTGAGGGATGAAGTCGGAGGCCTTTGGTGTCAGTGTGGTTTCATCAGTCTGTCAGTCAGTCTGTCTGTCTCCCCCTCCCCCCATCCCACCTTCTTCCCCAGCCTTCTCATTTTCCTTCTCTCTCTCTCTCTACTCTCTCTCTCTCTCTCTCTCTCTCTCTCTCTCTCTCTCTCTGTCTCTCTCTGTGTCTCTCTCTCTGTTTCTCCCTGACACAGTATGGATACCTGTCTTTCTCTCTTTGTCTTTCCCTGTCTCTTGTCTCCCTCTTAACAGCCCTCCTCCCCTCCCCATCCCTTGTCTTTCTCTGTCTCCGCCCCCTACCCCTCATGTTTGCATAATTATTCCCAATTTAACCAGTCCTGAGTTTTCAAATAAACTGTCACAACTGAAAATGAATGAAATGGAACAAGGGTTGGATTAACATGTTAGCACCTGCAAGGTCTAATGGCAAATTGTTCCTGAACAGAGGTTCCTGAGGCATCATTGGTGAAATGATACCACCTGCCTCTGGAAGTCTGTCTGTTTATGCTGAATGAACTAGTGAAGTCAGTGAAGTGATTCTATCCTGCAGTGTGTTGGTTCATGTTGAATGAACTTAAGTGAAATCGATGAAGTGATTCTATCCTGCAGTCTGTCTGTTGATGTTGAATGACTTAATGCAGTGAACCAGGTGACACTATCCTGCTGTGTCTGTTGATGTTGAATGACCTAATGCAGTGAACCAGGTGATTCTATCCTGCTGTGTCTGTTGATGTTGAATGACTTAATGCAGTGAACCAGGTGACACTATCCTGCTGTGTCTGTTGATGTTGAATGACCTAATGCAGTGAACCAGGTGATTCTATCCTGCAGTCTGTTGATGCTGAATGACCTAATGCAGTGAACCAGGTGATTCTGTCCTGCAGTCTGTTGATGCTGAATGACCTAATGCAGTGAACCAGGTGATTCTATCCTGCAGTCTGTTGATGCTGAATGACCTAATGCAGTGAACCAGGTGATTCTATCCTGCAGTCTGTCTGTTGATGCTGAATGACTTAATGCAGTGAACCAGGTGATTCTATCCTGCAGTCTGTCTGTTGATGCTGAATGACTTAATGCAGTGAACCAGGTGAATCTATCCTGCAGTCTGTCTGTTGATGCTGAATGACTTAATGCAGTGAACCAGGTGATCCTATCCTGCAGTCTGTTGATTTGAATGACTTAATGCAGTGAACCAGGTGATTCTATCCTGCAGTCCGTTGATGTAGAATGACCTAATGCAGTGAACCAGGTGATTCTATCCTGCAGTCTGTTGATGTTGAATGACCTAATGCAGTGAACCAGGTGATTCTATCCTGCAGTCTGTGGATGCTGAATGACTTAATGCAGTGAACCAGGTGATCCTATCCTGCAGTCTGTTGATGTAGAATGACCTAATGCAGTGAACCAGGTGATTCTGTCCTGCTGTGTCTGTTGATGTTGAATGACCTAATGCAGTGAACCAGGTGATTCTGTCCTGCTGTGTCTGTTGATGTTGAATGACTTAATGCAGTGAACCAGGTGATTCTGTCCTGCTGTGTCTGTTGATGTTGAATGACCTAATGCAGTGAACCAGGTGATTCTGTCCTGCTGTGTCTGTTGATGTTGAATGACCTAATGCAGTGAACCAGGTGATTCTATCCTGCAGTGTCTGTTGATGTTGAATGACCTAATGCAGTGAACCAGGTGATTCTGTCCTGCTGTGTCTGTTGATGTTGAATGACCTAATGCAGTGAACCAGGTGATTCTATCCTGCAGTGTGCCCTGTGTTGCAGATCCCCGGTTCCCTGACAATGGCAAGGTAGAGTTCGTCTTTGGGCCCACCTCCGATGTGCCTGTCTCAGGTAAGACTGCCGCACTTCCTCACAGTCTGTGTGTCTGTGTGCCTGGTAAGACTGCCGCACTTCCTCACAGTCTGTGTGCCTGGTAAGACTGCCGCACTTCCTCACAGTCTGTGTGCCTGGTAAGACTGCCGCACTTCCTCACAGTCTGTGTGTCTGTGTGCCTGGTAAGACTGCCGCACTTCCTCACAGTCTGTGTGCCTGGTAAGACTGCCGCACTTCCTTACAGTCTGTGTGTCTGGTAAGACTGCCGCACTTCCTTACAGTCTGTGTGTCTGTGTGCCTGGTAAGACTGCCGCACTTCCTTACAGTCTGTGTGTCTGTGTGCCTGGTAAGACTGCCGCACTTCCTTACAGTCTGTGTGTCTGTGTGCCTGGTAAGACTGCCGCACTTCCTTACAGTCTGTGTGTCTGTGTGCCTGGTAAGACTGCCGCACTTCCTTACAGTCTGTGTGTCTGTGTGCCTGGTAAGACTGCCGCACTTCCTTACAGTCTGTGTGCCTGCGATTGTTATAATTGATGCTGGCAGTGACTGTAGAACTCTAGTGGATGTTCTAACTTGCTGACTGTCAGTGCAATAATCTTTGGGAGGAGTTGGGTGGGGGGTGGGGGGGGGGTGTCCTTAGAACTGTGGCAAGGTCTGTCAGTACTGCTATGCCCAAACTGGTTTTCAGATTCACTGAGCTCTACCCTTTCCCTGGTGGGAAATGATGTGTCATCATGTGTAACTGGGTGAAATTGAGGGGCAATCATGACAGTAATAGGTGTGTGGCCGACCCCTGCGTGCTAACACCCCTCAGTTCTGATGGGGTGGGACAGTACACCCTGCTGTTGGTCTGGTACTGTTGGTAGGTAGAGTTGAAGCCAGGAAAAATTAGGATTGGAACGGATGTGGCGAAACAAGGGGGAGGTTTGGGGAGGGGGTGGGGAGGGAACAAAGTCGAAAAATTAGGAGGGAGAAGAGGGGGAGGCATGAGGATCAGGAGTATGCAAAAGGTCAGGAGAAAGAGTTGAAAAAAGTTTTCTCCCCTGTCAGCATAAAGAAGAGGGGGGGGGGGAGGAGGGTGTTTGGATGGGGAGAGCATGTGTTGGTACAGGCTGTGTCTGTGTATAAGTCCTGTTGTCCAAGGTCTGTCTCCTCAGTCTTTAGTGTGGATGTTGTGCTGGAGTCAGCAAGTCTCCAAGCTGGGAGAGGGGAAAGGGGGGTAATTTTAGTGCAGTCTCAACTTTCTCTGCCCTTTCTGTCAGATTACTCTCCACCACCCACCCCACCCCCCTCTGTTACATCCATGCCACTCCAGTGGGGAATCAACTCCAAGCCACTGGTTCTCTGGGTGGCATCACTCCCGCCCCTCACTTTTGCTCCCGCCTCCCCCCCCCCCCCCCCCCCCCCCCCCCCCCCCCCCCCCACACACACACATCCACACCCAGCTTTGTCCACTTGCATACCCAGCTCACAGAGAGCTCTGAACACCAAGTTGCCAAGAGGCAACTCAGCAGGGGAGATAACTGCACTGCTGCTGAGTCACTTCAGTGGTGTTCAGTGGTGCCTGCTCAGACCCACAATACACAGGACACCACCCCCTAAGCCTTCCCTGCTGACCACACACAGGGCACCACCCCCTAAGCCTTCCCTGCTGACCACACACAGGGCACCACCCCCTAAGCCTTCCCTGCTGACCATACACAGGACACCACCCCCTAAGCCTTCCCTGCTGACCATACACAGGACACCCCCCCCTAAGCCTTCCCTGCTGACCATACACAGGACACCACCCCCTAAGCCTTCCCTGCTGACCATACACAGGACACCACCCCCTAAGCCTTCCCTGCTGACCATACACAGGACACCACCCCCTAAGCCTTCCCTGCTGACCATACACAGGACACCACCCCCTAAGCCTTCCCTGCTGACCACACACAGGACACCACCCCCTAAGCCTTCCCTGCTGACCACACACAGGACACCACCCCCTAAGCCTTCCCTGCTGACCATACACAGGACACCACCCCCTAAGCCTTCCCTGCTGACCATACACAGGACACCACCCCCTAAGCCTTCCCTGCTGACCATACACAGGACACCACCCCTAAGCCTTCCCTGCTGACCATACACAGGACACCACCCCCTAAGCCTTCCCTGCTGACCACACACAGGGTACCACCCCCTAAGCCTTCCCTGCTGACCACACACAGGACACCACCCCCTAAGCCTTCCCTGCTGACCACACACAGGACACCACCCCCTAAGCCTTCCCTGCTGACCACACACAGGACACCACCCCCTAAGCCTTCCCTGCTGACCACACACAGGACACCACCCCCTAAGCCTTCCCTGCTGACCACACACAGGGTACCACCCCCTAAGCCTTCCCTGCTGACCACACACAGGACACCACCCCCTAAGCCTTCCCTGCTGACCACACACAGGACACCACCCCCTAAGCCTTCCCTGCTGACCACACACAGGACACCACCCTCTAAGCCTTCCCTGCTGACCACACACAGGACACCACCCCCTAAGCCTTCCCTGCTGACCACACACAGGACACCACCCCCTAAGCCTTCCCTGCTGACCACACACAGGGCACCACCCCCTAAGCCTTCCCTGCTGACCACACACAGGACACCACCCCCTAAGCCTTCCCTGCTGACCACACACAGGACACCACCCCCTAAGCCTTCCCTGCTGACCATACACAGGACACCACCCCCTAAGCCTTCCCTGCTGACCACACACAGGACACCACCCCCTAAGCCTTCCCTGCTGACCATACACAGGACACCACCCCCTAAGCCTTCCCTGCTGACCATACACAGGACACCACCCCCTAAGCCTTCCCTGCTGACCATACACAGGACACCCACCCCTAAGCCTTCCTGCTGACCATACACAGGACACCACCCCCTAAGCCTTCCCTGCTGACCACACACAGGGTACCACCCCTAAGCCTTCCCTGCTGACCATACACAGGACACCACCCCCTAAGCCTTCCCTGCTGACCACACACAGGACACCACCCCTAAGCCTTCCCTGCTGACCACACACAGGACACCACCCCCTAAGCCTTCCTGCTGACCACACACAGGGTACCACCCCTAAGCCTTCCCTGCTGACCACACACAGGACACCACCCCCTAAGCCTTCCCTGCTGACCACACACAGGACACCACCCCCTAAGCCTTCCCTGCTGACCACACACAGGACACCACCCTCTAAGCCTTCCCTGCTGATCACACACAGGACACCACCCCCTAAGCCTTCCCTGCTGACCACACACAGGACACCACCCCCTAAGCCTTCCCTGCTGACCACACACAGGACACCACCCCCTAAGCCTTCCTGCTGACCACACACAGGACACCACCCCCTAAGCCTTCCCTGCTGACCATACACAGGACACCACCCCCTAAGCCTTCCCTGCTGACCACACACAGGACACCACCCCCTAAGCCTTCCCTGCTGACCACACACAGGACACCACCCCCTAAGCCTTCCCTGCTGACCACACACAGGACACCACCCCCTAAGCCTTCCCTGCTGACCACACACAGGACATCACCCCCTAAGCCTTCCCTGCTGACCATACACAGGACACCACCCCCTAAGCCTTCCCTGCTGACGACGGTCATTGTTTAGATGTGGAGTCAGTGTGAGTGGATCATCCTTCTCTTAAGGTGCCACCACATCCAGCCAGCAACAGTTCCCATGGACACTAATCGATTGGGAGCATGGGTGTGGACGGAAAATTGAAAATGAAGTCACCTTGAGAGCAGGAGAATGGAGGGCCACAGAATTTGAGACTTTTTTTTTTTCTAGTTATCGGTGAGCAGGAGGACAATGAAGGTGATTGTGGGAAGTCAGTTTTGTGGCTGTGTTTACTGCATTTTATTCTTTAATTCATCTTCTCACCGAGTCCAAATAGCACAACAAAATCTGAATGAAACGATCAGACATTAGTGGAGGTAGTTTTTTGTGTGTGCGTGGGTCTGTGTATGTGTGTAGTTGGCACAAGTACCTGACCATTGTGATCATTCACCTTCACTGTGAAGATCCAGACATTGATCCAAATATCGATGCCAACTCATGTTGTTATCTTGGTCACCTTGGTCATTGCCGTGTACGTGTGACCCGACCTTAGATGCATTAACAGTCATGAACATCAATCCAAATATCGATACCGTCTCACCTTTTCTCGGTCACTTAGGTCATTGCCACTTAACATGTGAATCGATTGAAAAGAAATCCATAATCATTGCCGATACAGATGTCGTGAGTTCTCATTGCTGGTTCGCTGACATCTGTTGTGCTAGATTGCCTACAGCCATGTTAAATGGGCTGTTCTGTGTCATTGCCACCTAGTTAGGGTAAGATAATGTTGCTTATAGCCCAGCCGACAGCAGAGGGCCACATCAGGGCTGTCACCACGTTAAAATCAACTCACCAGTCATTTTAAAAAAAAAAAAAAAAAAAAAAAAACAAACTTTCACACATCTCGTTAAATGACATCGTCTACAAACGAACCAGAAACTTTGTTAAAAATCCTTCTTCCGTAAAATCTGTCATTGCCACCTATTATTTTTGCCAAGAACACTTGGTACAGTGAGGAACATTTTTTTTAAAAACTCATTTTGGCTCATTTGGAAGGACATTATTCAGTGCCCACAGGAGCTGAAGCTATCAACTCAAAACATTGTCTTAACGCTGAAACTTTCCAAAATAAAACAAATGGAAGTGAAATGTAATTGTCTTAACACTGAAACTTTCCAAAATAAAACAAATGGAAGTGAAATGTGAAGTCACGCTATGAGGGCATGGGGGGTTACAGGAAAATGGTGGATGGGCGGATCAGTAGTTTACATGCTCTGAACTGCACTTGTAAATGTTTGATTTGAGCTAGTCCAGTAACAAATTTCTATGCTAAAGAAGTTACAGTACTCCTGAAGGCCAATAATTAGTGATGTGTAATATGTAAGAATTCATTAAATCATATTCAGTGTATGTGTGTGGTGTGTGTGTGTGTGTGTGTGTGTGTGTGTGTGTGTGTATTTGGACGGGCAGTGTCGGGGTTCAAGTCTGACGTGACGGTGCCAGTGGACGATAATGAGGATTCCCTGACACGCTCCGACTCCTATGAGAACTTCCACAGAACTGGGCAGGGAGTAGACAGTAAGTCACTGTGCTGTGCAGTAACACTCTGTTCTTATGATTTGTATATCATCATTTTCTTCTTCATCAACATCATCATCATTATATTCTTATGATTATTATCATCATTATGATTATTGCCATCATCATCGGTAGTGTTACCATGGTTATATTATTATTGCTGTTGTTGTCACCATATCTTTTTTTTTTTAATCTTATGCTGATCGATGAGAATGAGGACGATAAGATGGTGCTATGGATTTCCATTCCGGTCTGAGACTGCATGACCGGGCTGTAGTCTACGCTTCCTTTCATAATATAGCCTGGCGTAACCAGGCCCGAGAGATACAGACACCTGCAGTGTTGGTCAGGAAATTTGAGCAACAGTCTCAGAGATGCATCCGTCTGAGTCTGTAGCAAACTCAACTCTGGGTAGGAGCCGGTCGGGGCAGATAAACCCACATGACTCTGATGGGAATGGAACCCACGACCTCCCAGCTGGGAGTCCGCGGCGCTAACCACTTCACCATGACGGCTGGTGTCTCACCATCATCTTATTGAGATCACCTTTTTCAACACCATCATAGTTTCATTCAGTTTTGGAAAGTGATTTCAAGTTGTATGTAAATGTTTACATGTGGGAGTGGTAGGGGTGGAAAGCATGATTCATTTCATATATATTGGTTAAGTGTCTTGAAAGGTGGGCAGTTGGTTTACTGTTTGGTCTGTCGGTTGTTTAATTCGTTGTTTGACTGACTGGCATTTAACTGACTGAATGTTGTTTCTAAGTGTGTGGCGATCTGCTTTGCAGTGCATGGTGGTTGTGTGTGTGTTGGATGTGTGTGTTTTTGTTGGTTGGTGTGGTTTAGGGTAAGAAGATGAAGGAAGGGGGGCGGCACGGGCAAAATGTGTTTTTTTTTTTTTTTTTTTGGTTTGTTTGCTGCCTCAGAAGAAAAGTGCATGTATACCTGCAGTGTGTTTGCAATGGGTTTTTATATTTCATCATTGACATTATTACAAAAAGCTTCTAGGTGGGAGATTGTGTTACCATGATTCCTATGTTTTTTGTTTTCTTGTTTTTTTTCACATGGAGCCTTTCTGTTTTCTTTAAGTTCTTCGCTGCTTTTAAATTGCGTGTTTACTTCTTTCATATGAGTAGTCTAGCGACATACGTTTAGTTTATAGCTTTTTTGTTGTTGTTAGTTTGCTTGGTTTAGTTTATTTCTTACATTGCTTGTTTGTGTGTGTGTGTGTATTCTCAAGTCTGATCTGCAGTAGTGTGCAGCTCTGCTTCAGTCATCAGTTTGGTTTTCCCCGGGACACCGTAGTCAGTGTGCCCTTCCATCCTGTGACTTTTGCTGCAACAGAGATCTTGTATAAAGACCTAGATATCTCTGATGAATGCCTAGCCAAAGTAAAGAGGACAAGAGCCTCAGTGATGTCCCTTTGTTCAGGCATGATCAGCCATGCTAGCATCATACCCTGGATATAATATGGCAGCTTAGTTAGTCATGGGTTCATGGACATGCATCATTTTTCTCTGTGCCTGGAACCTGTGCATGTTACCCCAGATCTGAAGTTGGCTGTGAACACAGACATACATATGCAGAATATACAAAATGCACTGCATAATTGATATGATTTGTTTTGTGTAATATTCATATATTTTGGGAGCATGCAGCCATGAAAGATAACACTTGCCGACTGTCCTCATCTTAAGGGCTGGAGTTGCTCATCTTTCTCTCTCTCTCTAGATATATATGTGACCTTCCACCACAAAACCAGTCTTAACTCGATTTTTGAAAGTTCTGAGATATACACATATTTAAAATCTACAGATTTTTCTGATTAATTTGATATAAAAATGAACGCTATAGGGCAAAAAATAAGAAAGTTATGGTCAATTGAAGTGGGTTACTGTGCCGACGGCCATTTTGAGAAAACGGCTTCTAAAGTTTTTGCTATCATCTCCAACATATTTTCCTTTGCAACGGCATCTTACTTTTTACCATACTTATTTTAGATGACACACAGAGAAACTGGGAGAGCGTCACACACGCTTTTGAACGGTATATAACATGATGGGGTTCTGTAAGGGTTGCGTTAAGTTTTAGGCGAGTGAAAATGGGTCATTTTGTGTTAAAAGAAGTTCATTTTGATTCGAGGTTAGGTTTTTAAATCTCAATTTTAACTAATGTATTGGTTGTTTTGGAGCAAATGGATAGTGCCACGTGAAAGTTTAGGGTGTAAGGAACACATTTCTGCAAAAGAGTCAAAATGCCCCAGGTAGACCCTCACCAGCTATTTTCAGCTGTAGCCATGAAGTAGGCCGCGGAAGTTAAGACTGGTTTCGTGGTGGCGGGTCACATATATATTTATATATATACAAGATCTCTGGGCACAAGCACTGCTTTCTTGCCTGCATACCTTGCCTTCCTCTCACCACTGACCACCCTCCCTCCCCTTCCCCCCTCCCCTCCCCATTGCAGAGAGCAGAGTGTCAACGACGGCGTCGGCAGTCAATGGCCTGTCCAGCCAGCAAGGGAGCCGACCACCTGTGGCTCACACGCAGGGGCCCTGGGACGGCAGTCTGTATGCCACCATCAGCAAGCAGTCCAGAGAGGACCTGGAGGGTCTGACCTCGCTTAACGGTGCTGCCGTCTCCTCCCATCATCCTCATCATCATCATCATCATCATCAGACTAACGGCTCGCTTACCTCCAGTGTGGACTCAGGTGCTTGTTGGTGCTTACATGCTTGGTATCGTCCCTCTGCCTTTTGCAGTGCTTTTTTGTTTTGTTTTGTTTTTCCTTTTTTGTACTCCCAGTTCTTATAGAACAGGGAGTACTGTAGAATGGGAACGAAGAAATGCTGTCTGTGTGTCTGTCTGTCTGTGGTCAAAATGTGTTCAACTCGCTCCAGACAAAACTACTGGCTGATCTTTCTGAAAATTTGTAGGTATGTTCATTATGGGCCACGGATGACGCCCGATGTTTTAGTTTACCGCTATAGCCGTTACTAATGGCTGTAATGGTCTGTAACGGTTTTTCTTCTTTATGGAATATCTCAGAAAGTACTTGGCCAATTTATAAGCGGTTTAGATGATCTTGTGACAAATCGAAGCCTCTGTCCATATATAAGTGATGTAATGCTGAAAATGGATTAAACAACTGTTAAAAACCGTTATTCTGCCGTTATTTCTTATATATAGGTGGATTTTAATGAAATTTGGTATATAGAAAGGTTATCACACACAAATGGCACTTCTATATAGTGTTTCAAAATTTGACCGTTAAAAACCGTTATTCTTGACATATTGTCCGATTAGGATGAAATTTGATATGTACACAGGCTTTAGCCCAGTGAGGACTAAAATACCGGTTTCAAAAGTGTGTATTGGTTATATAACCATTAAACCGTTATTTTGTCGTTACTGTTTATATATTGGTGGGTTTTAATGAAATTTTGTATATAGAAAGATTATCACACACAAATGGCACTTCCATGTAGTGTTTCAAAATCTGACCGTTCAAAACCGTTTTTCTTGACATATTGTCCGATTTGGATGAAATTTGGTATGTACACAGGCTTTAGCCCAGTGAGGAGTAAAATACCAGTTTCAAAAGTGTACATCGGTTAAATAACCGTTAAAACCATTATTTTGCCTTTATTTCTTATCTCACAAAGCACTTGGCCGATTTATAAGCAGTTTGGAAAACTGGGAGTACGTTTATATGCTTCGCATCTTGTTTTTTCCTATTTTTTTCTTTTTTTTCTTTTTTTTTGCTCAACCTTTTTCTCTCAGTCTCAGAGGCTTAAGTAGATATTCAAGAATGTTGGGGCGTTGGATGGAATGTGAAGTATTTTGGAGTAGAGTTAATTTGCTGCACAGAGCAAT
Organism: Conus ventricosus; assembly: GCA_018398815.1. NCBI lineage: Eukaryota > Metazoa > Mollusca > Gastropoda > Neogastropoda > Conidae > Conus > Conus ventricosus. Next base: position 21,614,929 of record CM031596.1, on the reverse strand, counting down.
GGAGTACAGTGTAGTACAGAACAGAATCGCTAAAAAGAAAAAAAAAAAAAAAAAAACAAGGGAGGAAAGGCTGGGGAGGGGAGGTAATGGCTTTGTAAAGCACAGTGCAAGGAAACGGTGTATTTCAATTTTTAAAAGAATTGTTAGTGATTCCACAAGACAATATGGACAAACAGATTACAAGACAAAACACAACATGTTTTGACCTCTTGGGTCTTCTTCAGGTGAAACAAACAACCTTCAGGACAATGAAAGCGAAGAACGAGCAGTCTCTTACCTTCTCGTTTTCGGGACAAGATGGGTGTTCAGCGTATTTGAACTTTACAGAGCGCTAGTTCTGCTGTCGCCTTTGCCAAACCTCGGTGTCTGTTAGCGGCGAGTTATTTTCATATTTGCCTGCCACATCCCCTGCCTCCCAGGCATGGAAGAAAGATGACATCTGCTCGGTGGCTGTGATGTTTTTTAGCACAGCAGCTAATGTCTATACCATCCACAAAGTATTTACTTACAAGACAGTACAGATCTTAGCATGACACAGGGGAATGCAGCTACTTACAAAGTGTGGTGGACTATAGTGGTGCAGACACTATGCGTGTGTAAGAGAAAAGACCAAAATTGTTTCGCAGGCATTGTTTTCTAAGTAAAATATCCATTGTATAATAAGATCCAAATAGGTTTATTTCTGAATTGCAAGTGATTATTTGAGAAACAAGCCTACACTTTATTCAGAAACATTGTTAAATCATTGATACAGTTGGATCCATATAACTGTTACCAACAGTTATGGTAAAACCAGGCTTGTTGCAGGGACTTGAGAGTGTAAACAAAGACAACAGTAGGCATATGTCGGCATGCTTGCCTGAAGGGCATGCACGTTAACCACCATTTCAGGCATTCTGGCACCGTGAAGCCTCTCTCTTGCCATCAGACTTACCCATTGTACCTGTGTTTTTTCTTGAAAGGTTTGGAAAAAAAAAGTCACCTATCTTTTTACCTTTGTATCTGTTTGAGTAGCTAGTGTGGGTGTGATGACCTTTCACTGTCAGACTATTTCCATTTGGTCTTTTGATTTGTTTCCCTTTGCGTGACTTGCTGTTGGGTGCAGATTAGAGTAGCTGGCTTGGTACCTGCTTCTCCTGTCATAGGCGGTGTTTGTTACTGTTGGTAAACACTTGGTGCCTTTGTGTATGCAGTCCATGCCACAGTGAAGACCAATCTGCGTGTGTGTTGTTGTCTAGGATACGTGGGTCCCAGGGACGTCAGTTACGGCTCCCAGCAGCAGGCAGAGCTGCACTCGTCCACCTACACCACGCAGGTGAACAGCGCCCGCACCAACTACAACACCAGTTCAGTGTCTCGCACTGCGGCGCCCGTGCTGGAAGATCATTACAACTACAACTCCGTGCCCCGGCAGCAGACCTCAGCGCCCCCTGTGGAGGAGCGTTCTCAGCTGGATGACCTGCTCAGTGACCTTCTGAGTGACCAGGTGATCGTCACCAGTCCCACCAGTCCACGCAGTCCGTCCAGTCCGCAGCAAAACATGATGAGAGGAGCCAAGACTGTGACGACCACCGCGCACACCTATCACACCTTCTCCAGCACAGACTCTCATGGAGGGAGGAGCCCTGGCGACAAGGTGCTGATCCAGAGAGCGGAGGTCACCTACAAGGTGCCGGGAGTCGGGGAGGAGAGGCAGCACTACACCATCGCCGGAGAACCCCCGGAGCTGGAGAAGCCGCGCAGACCTGCTGAAGATGCGTTTAACTACTCCTCCACCTCTTCCAGTCACGTGGATCAGTCGCGCCGATTCCAGTCGTTAGAGCGTGACATGAACAGAAGTGAGCGGGTCATCAACGTTCAGCACAGTCCTCCGGCACGCACCCAGACCTTGCCTTACCGCGCCGACTACGAGAACCGGTACAACGTGTCAGAGAGCCAGCAGCACTACAACACCATGGACGCTGACCAGGCCTCCTGGCTGCAGCAACAGCAGCAGAAGCTCCAGCGGAAGCGGGACGGGCGTGACGCCAGTGGGAGGACCGATCAGGAAAAGCAGCTGGTAAGCGAGCTGAAGTTTGCCCAGAATCGCTACTACAATCAGCGCGAGGTTGATGACAAGGAAGCCATGGACTCCTATCGGCAGCCACCCATGCACAATGGGCCCCTGTCAGCTTCCACCCTGCCGGCCAATTATGCCCCGCCACCTCGAGGGTTTGGAGGAGATTCTGGCCACTTCAGCACATACTCACAGTCACAATCCCAGTTCATGGAGAGGCCACTACGCCAGCGGGGACAGGTCAAGCAACAAGCCCCCTCCTTCCCCCACGTTGCAGCGCTTAGGACCCCCCACCTCCATGCCCGTGCAGCCTCCCGCCCGCTCTAGCAGCAAAGATTACATGAGGTCAAGGTCGCATAGCAGCAGCAGCAATTTGTGGCAAACTTCGCCCCCTGCCAACCGACCTCTGGAACGGCAGTATTCAGAGACTCTCTTAGACCGAGACCACATGTCCGGTTTGCAAGCGCCCCGTCGAGCGGCGTCCACCACCCCTCCTATGTCTCCTCCAGGTGCTCGCTCCCCTGTGCCGATTGGACCCACGGCCACCACGACCTACACGACCTACCGCACCATCCACAAGGAGGTGCGCGATGACCCCGTCGTCCACCCACAGGTCCAGCAGGCAGTGGCCGCCCCCCCAGTGCAGGCTCCACCCCCACAGCCTCAGCATCCCCCAGCCAACCAGCAGACCCAGCACAACTACATCACTGAGGTCTTCGTGCACCGGGTGGGAGGTAGGCGGTGGCGTGCAAACCTGTCATGGTAGTGTTGAGATTATGTGTCTAACACAGGTAGTTCACGGCAAGCAGAATTGAAGAAACTGTCAAAGAGAGTGAAAATGTGTTGTTCTGATGCTGTACCAGTAGATGCATGTGATAGAAAGCTTTTATCCATAACTTGATATATGTAAATTGTGTGTTTTGTTAAAAATGATTTCATCTGTGTAGGTATTTTTGATATTTTTCACAAGATGCTGTTGGATGTTTTGTTTGTTTTTTAAATGGTGACAGCCATTTCTTCTTCTCTTCTTCCTAAAATACTGGTTCACTCAAAAACGAGTAGGTCACCAGCGCGCATGTTAAAAAGTAAAATAAAATAACATAAAATAGTGCGACTCAGACTGTTGGCCCCTGGAGCAAATTTGGCAACAAGGGTCGCACTCGATATTCAAGAAGTTAAAAGCAATGGCCAAATTCAGGCCCACGTAACAGTAAAATATCTGGGGAAGTAAAAATAGAAAATCGTCAATATGCAGATCTCAAAACTGTCGTATCAATTTGTTTTTTAAATGAGATTGCATTTGTGGCAATCTTGATGGCACCCGGCAGTGAGTTCCACAGCTGTACAGAACTGGGATAAAAAGAATGTAAGTGGCTGTCAATATTTGATGCAGGTATGGTATAACATTGACCGCCACTCCTGGTGCTACTTTTATTCAATACTAATTGTTCCATTGGAATATCAATTACTTTAGCTCTGCCTTTGAAGAAGATGTTAAGTTTGATAAAAGCTCTTCTCTCTTCTAAGGGTTTCCATTCCAATTTCCTCATGTTCTTCCTAGTATTCCCCTTTTCTCTGATGTGGTTCCCTGTTACGAACCGTGCTGCTCTCTTCTGAATCTTTTCGAGGTTATCAATGTCCTTTAGATGGTAAGGATCCCAAACTGAGCAACCATATTCCACTACTGGTCTAACCAGTGTTTTGTAGCAGTCGTCTTTAACCTTTTGGGGGCAGTCATTGGTATTCCTGTATAAGAAAGCTAAGATGTTATTTGCTTTCTTACATACTAAATTGTAATGTTCTTTCCATTTGAGACGACTATCTGTAATCACGCCTAAATATTTTGCAGCATTAGTTTCTTTAAGAATAGTATTATGGATAGAATAATCTGATCTAATTGGTGAGCGTTTGTTACATATACGCAACACTTGGCACTTTTGGGGATGAAATTCCATTTTCCAAGTTCTTTCCCACTCTTGTAAAGCGTTTAGATCTTCTTGTAGAATGCGTGTATCATTCTTGCTTCTGATTGTTCTATATACTAAGCTGTCATCTGCAAAAAGCCTTATAGTAGTTCCAGGAGAGAGATTTCTACTTATGTCATTTATATAAATTAAGAAAAACAAGGGCCCCAGAACAGTTCCCTGTGGTACACCTGACAAGACTGGTTTACAATGGGATGACGACCCTTCCACAACAACTTTCTGCGTTCTCCCAACGAGGAATGATCTAGCCCATTTTAGCAAAGAACCGCCAATGCCGATGTGTTCTAATTTAAGCAGCAGGCCCTCATGGTCAACCTTATCAAAGGCTTTAGAAAAGTCTAATAAAATTGCATCTATTTGCTGTCTGTTGTTAAGACAGTTATTAAAATCATTGAGAGTTGTTATAAGTTGAATCTCACAACTCCTTCGCTGTCTAAAACCATGCTGGGCGTTATTTAAGAAGTCATATTTGTCAAGATGGTCCATTATGCTACTATATATTATGTGTTCAAGTAGTTTAGCTGATATGGATGTAAGAGATACAGGTCTATAGTTCTCTGCTTTTGTTTTGTCACCCTTTTTGAATAAGGGAACAATGCTCGCATCTCGCCACTCATCAGGTATTACTCCCTGGTCCAGTGAAGCTTGGTAAAGTAGTTGGTATACCTCACTCAATTCATTGGCACATAATTTTAAGAGCTTGCCAGGAACGCCATCGGGACCAGTAGCTTTGTTTTCATTGATGTTGGTCAGTAACTTAAATACTCCTGTTTTGTTTACTTTGATGTTTTGCATTTCAGGGAGTTTATCATCATCCTTTAGTCTAACGTTAATTAAAGGTTTGGGATTTGAGAAAACTGAACAAAACTGCTTGTTTAGTAAATTTGCTTTCCCTTCAGGGTCCTGTATTAGGTTATTCTGGTTGTTTCTCAGGTCTGGAATCCCAATGTTGTCCTGTCTCTTACTCCTTATGTAAGACCATAATTTCTTGTTTTGATGATCACATTTGTGGTCATTTTAGTTTGAAGCAGTGGAAGATGTGATATTGTATTTTGCATAATAGTTTAAAATTTCAGTTTCTTGGTATTGCCTTTGCAAATGAAACGGCCTATGCTTTCCAGTTTGGTTTTGATTTCCTTCTTGGACAAAACTGAACACATTGATGCAATTATTAATTTCATTTTGATGTAGGAAAGATGAATATGTATATGCTACAAGTTTAACAGACTTTACTTACTGCAAAAAAAGAATGAACGGAATGCTGACTGCAATTTTCTCATTCCATGGTTACATAGAACAGACATGAGAAGCAGTTATTTACAGTAATGGTGTGATCAGTGTCATCTTTGTTATATTCAGTTTATCTTTCCTTTCTATATTCAGTTTATCTTTCCTTTCTTGTTGTTGCCCATCAGCAAGCTATAACAGCAAAGGGGGTGGGGGGGGGGCTGTGTGACAGGTGAAAAACAAGCCCAGGACAAACCGAACACCATTGATGACACACGACTGGACGAGCTGACCCGGTCCCTGCAGGCCGCCACAGAGTCCCTGATGGAGGACCGCGTGTCCAGTAAGCAGCAGCAGAAGCAGCAGCAGTCGTACCAGCAGTCGTCGTCATGGCAGGAGCATTACCAGTCTGTGAGTAACGTTCACGCTCGGCAGGCGGAGCCGCGTGGGGCCTATGGTGGCAGCATGTCCTCCTCTAGTGAACCTGCTCGCAGCCGCAGTGCCTCCTCTGATTGGGACAACCCCCCCATCTATGTATGTTGTCTTGGGCTTGGTGCTGGACTCGGACGCTTAACGGTGCCCTCGCTGCAAACTTTTCTTCCCAGCGACTTGGAAAATGTGGACATGTGCCCCATCAAAAAACTGTTAGATAATGTCTTTTGGAGTGTATATGTAAAAGCATTTTGCATTATCATGATTATGTGTCTTGCACTGAAGATAGATCTTATGAAATAGAGTCATGCAAGTTTATCACTGGAAGTGTAAACTGAGAAGAGTTCTCACAAAATCCATTAATAGATCTACATGGTTTTCTTTCAAAAGGCCTTTTGTCAATCAAAAGAGAAGTTTGCGTGGGCACCGTTATGCTTTCTGCTGTTTTATTTTTATTTTGTTTATTTGTCTGTGTTGATAAAGGAGGATGTAGGATAATCAAGGCTTGCTTGATTATATCATAAATAGAATTAAAAACTAACTTGTGTTCAGAATCAAATTCTGTTAATTAACTAACAAAATGATAATCTTGAAGAAAGTCTAGCTTAAAGTTATTACTGAAATTATATCAGGAAAAGATGATTAATGTTGAAGTGATATTGATCATTTTCACTTTGTGTGGATTTAATGTCAAGTCTTTTGAAATGAGAAATTATTCACACACCAGTCCAGCAAGTTGTTGTATTATCAATTTGGAAATCTGATTGTCAAAGAAGCCATTGTTAAACCAGTGGTCATGAAGAATTTAAAGCCCTTGGAGTGAGGAATTACAATTGAACATTGTTCCTAACTGAAGCATAGTAAGGTCATAATTTACGTATCTGTATGTACTTGTATTCTGATATCTGACACCTGCACCAAATTTCTTAACGTCAGATTTTTTTAAAAGAAAGTAAGTTATGAAAGTCTTGTTTTCTTCTTTTTTCTTCGTTTTTTGTGTGTTTGTAAATGCATGGTAGTTCTAGATGGTGAAGTCAAGTTCTTAAAAAGATGTGATTTTTGTTTGTTTGTTCTTTTATTTGTTTGATTTTTCCAGATCAATAACTCTTCGTCCCCCCACCCCCTGATCTTGACTTTTTGTTGTCTTTGGTGCTGTTTATCTGTACTGTATTAGTGTGCTTGACGCTGGTCATGGAGTAGAGTTCATTACTCAGATCTTTTCCATGTGTGACCCTCTGCCCCCAAATTATTCTTTTGTCACTGACTGATCATTTTGGAATGGATACTCTTCCTCAAGTCAGCGGAGATGGACAGAAAAATAAACCTGTCACTGTGTCTTGATACACTCGTATTTTGAAAAGAAACAGACTGGCTCAAAATGACAAAAGTATACAAACAAATACTGATTTGAACGTTTTGCTGTTGAGATGTCCCAACAGCTTTTCGTGAGAGCTGTCTGAAAGTTCCTTCAAGATTTTTGTAAGATAATGTCACTAATCTTAAAACAAAAAACAAAAAAGATAGAATGATACAGAAGTGTCACTAATCATTAAAAAAAAAAAAAAAAAGGATACCTGTTCTGATCTTGGAATGTTTCTACTGTCCATCAGCAAATGAGCCAGGAAGAGTGAGATGACTTTTCCCAATTAATGTACTACTGCTTTAGTCAAGTAAATAGATTCAGTCTCAAATCCTTCATCTGTCCCGAGTTCGATTGTCTCTCATAGTGGGTATACATTCCCTTCACTGTACTGTCTTATTTGGAGAAAGTGTCGCCCGCCTCTGACCTGTCTCAAAACAACACCGTCAGAGAGAAAAACCACTCTCTTTTCAGTCTGTGGCCCACAATTGTGTATATATATCTAATTGGTCGAATAAAGAAAATGAATTGCCCATGTTTGAAGCTCATGTGTGCCTAAGAAAAATTCTGCATTCCACTTATAATGGCCTAAGCTTTAGCACATAAAGAGTGTGAGCGACATGCCATGGCTGTAAGCTTTGGCACATAAAGAGTGTGAGCGACATGCCATGGCTGTAAGCTTTAGCACATAAAGAGTGTGAGCGACATGCCATGGCTGTAAGCTTTGGCACATAAAGAGTGTGAGCGACATGCCATGGCTGTAAGCTTTGGCACATAAAGAGTGTGAGCGACATGCCATGGCTGTAAGCTTTGGCACATAAAGAGTGTGAGCGACATGCCATGGCTGTAAGCTTTGGCACATAAAGAGTGTGAGCGACATGCCATGGCTGTAAGCTTTGGCACATAAAGAGTGTGAGCGACATGCCATGGCTGTAAGCTTTGGCACATAAAGAGTGTGAGCGATATGCCATGGCTGTAAGCTTTGGCACATAAAGAGTGTGAGCGACATGCCATGGCTGTAAGCTTTAGCACATAAAGAGTGTGAGCGACATGCCATGGCTGTAAGCTTTAGCACATAAAGAGTGTGAGCGACATGCCATGGCTGTAAGCTTTGGCACAGAGCCATTGTGATCAAGTGTCTGATTTGTTCCGTTTCCAGCACTGCTACCTGTTTCTAGATAATGCAGGCAGGCCGCACCAGTGCCACAGTGTGATTACAGAGGAGACGTTGTCTCAGGCTACTTTGAGAAGATGGTGTCTAATCTTTTCAGACATTGAGCGTTTCCTTGGAGAAAGTTCAAATGTCATTTTCTGATACAGTTCACAGACATTAATGTCTTTCCACACTGCAGACAAGAAGAGTGACCATCGACGAAAAAATCTGTCAGAATCTGAAATTTAATGGTCATTATATAATGACGTGGCTGGTTGTCTTCCTGGTCCAAATGACCTGATGTCACTTCCTGCTCATTCTGTGTGGGCAGTCACTGGTGCATGATGGGTAAATCAGAGATGAAAAATGGAGCAGTTTTAGAGCAATTTCAAGAGCAGTGTGCCAGAATTAATATTTGCTCTTAAGTACACGCTTAATAGTTGTTGTTTTTCTGAAGAGTAACGCTATGACAAAGTCCAAAGTGAGAGAACTGCACTCTCCTGTCTCCCCCCTCCCCCCCCACCTTCCTCCTACCATGAGTACCTTTCTCCCTCTTCCACCTTCCCAGACACACCCATGTTGTAATTGTTGGGTTGCTATTGGTGTGTTTCATCTTTGTAACACTTTAGCATGAATCGGTGACTGTCGCTGTTAGCTCTTCTTCCCCTGGGCAGTGAAAACATGCATGGGGTGTAGGGTAGTGCTGGCATGTGTAGTAGGTCTGCTTCCCCCCACCACCTCCACACCCCTGCATCCACTCCATCCTAGCTTTTGGTCTGTTCCCTTCCCATCTCTCTCAGCCCCCCCCCCTCTCTCTCTCTCTCTCTGTGTCTCTGTCTCTGTCTGCCTCTCTCTCTCTCTCTCTCTCTCTCTCTCTCTCTCTCTCCCCCTCTCTCTCTCTCTCCCCCCTGTCTCTCTCTCTCATTGGCACTCTCTTTGTCTCTTCTCACCCTTCCTTCCCTCCCTGTCTTACACACACACACTCTCACACACACACACACACACATACACGCACACACACATGCGCCACGCGTGTGCACACACACACACACACACACACACACACACGCACACTCGCAGACACACACACACACACACACACACACACACACACACACACACACACACACACACACACACACACACATGCGCCACACACACACACACTCACACTCACACACACACACATGTATGTGCCACACACACTCACACTCACACTCACAACACACACACACACACACACACACACACACGTGCCACACACACATGCCACACACTCACACACACACACACACACACACACACACACACACACACACACACACACGTATGTATTTGTGTATGGTCATATTCAATCTATTTATGCACCCTCAGGTGTAGACTTTGGATGGCAGCCCATCACTATTTACCATTTCTGTTACTGCTACCGTATTACTATTTTTAGAAACAGTGTGTAGAGTGTTCATAAATTTGCATTCATTAAAATGATCTTATTCATTAAAGGAGTTCAGCATTCTATTTTAGAAAATGAAAGGATGAAAGAAGGGGAGTGGATTGAGATACAAGTAAAATGCACAGCCTCGATTGGCAGACATGTTTGATTGACATTACCCTGATGAAAACACTGCTCAGTGTGAATGAAGACAGAGTTTCTTATACTTTTTTTGTTTTTTGCTCCAGCTTTGAGTATTATGCCTGCCTGTTCTGCTGTTGATAAAAGATCAGTTTTGGTTCGGAGCCTCTGTGTGTGTGTGTGTGTGTGTGTGTGTGTGTGTGTGTGTGTGTGTGTTTCTTCAGAATAGTGAAATATGAATGGCCCAGACTACACGACTGAACACTGGTGTGTCCCTCTCTCAGAGCCAGGTTCAGAAGACCCAGAAGGAGCAAGGCCCGCCCCCCAAGCCGGTGGGCGTGATCGAGGAGGACCGCATCACGCTGAGGCCCATCGGTCCTGGCATGCAGACTCTGGAGCCCGAGGGATCCCACTCCAGCTCCACCCTCACTCTCAACCGCGCTGCCACCCCCGGCTTCCCCACCTCACCAGGTAGGTGGCGCCCTCGCGAACGCTGGGATTGATCTGTCTGCTTCGGCTGTGTCGGATCTGGAAGCCTGTGTTTGTCAAGTTCTTGGAACCTGCCTCAGTTTGGTTTCTGAAGCACACACACATACACATACACTCATACACACACACGCAAGCACGCACGCATGCATGCACATACGCACGCGCACACGCACACACACACACGCACACACACACAGAATGCATACGTTTTTGTTTGGTTGGTTGGTTGGTCCCATCAGATTGATATTTGAGACTTGTTCTGATTTGGGTATGGGAGCCTGTTTCAGTTGAGGTTGAGAGACCGTGTTTGTTTCCCAGAGCTCTGACCATTCATTTGTTGCTCTGTGCGTATCTTAGAATGTGTTTTCATCAGAGTCTTCAGTATGACTCTCCTCCCTATGTTTGTTAGGTTCTGTACTGTTCAGAGGTCCGTGAATCCTATTCCACTTCAGTTCCTGGAGCTTGGTGGAATAACTAGAAGCATTGTAAAATTTGAACTTTTATTCTTTGTTCCTATGTTGTTTATTTGTCTCACACTCACTGTTTGTCTGTCTGACTGTGTAGTTTGCGCACTGTGTGGAGAATTGTATTAGGTGTGAACTTTCATTTGTTTTGTAAGTGTTTACTTGTCTCATTCTCAGCTTGGTCTGTGTATTTTCAGCACTGTGTGGGTGATTATTTAGGTGTGTTCTGTTACCGCATAGTGTTTTTCACTTTTGGTGTCTCTATCCTGTCTTTGCTGTTTTTGTTTGATTTCTGTGATTGAATAGTGATAAAGGCTGTGATTACTGGTAAATCAACGTATGTTTCATAACGTTTTTGTATGCAGTATCAAAGGAGTTATTGTGTGAATTAAAAATTATTTCTTTTCAGTAATTGCTCCTGTACCCCAAAGGGGCCCCTGGAGCCATGGACTCTGACCCCATTCCTTATCTTCTGTTTAAGAAACTTTCACCCGTATCTGCCCCATTAATTTCTGTTGGAGAAGCTTTTACCCATCTTGGCCCCATTCTTTATTATCTGTTTGAGAAACGTTCACCCTTTGTTATTATATTTTTTATTTGTTTTTTGTTTTGTTTTTTTGCATTGGTTGTTTTTAATTTATGTGAACCCAAACAGGAACACATCAAGCTCTTTTGCAGAATTAGAACAGAGAGTAAGCATACACGGCAAAGGCAGACAGGGTTGTTGTCTTGTTGCCCTTGTTGTGGCCAGCATGGCTGACTGGGTTGTACACTGAACAGTTTGCCTTGCCTTGGCCTGACCACTGCATTGCAACCATGTCTCCATGACCACTGCATAGCAACCATGTCTCCATGACCACTGCATAGCAACCATGTCTTCATGACCACTGCATAGCAACCATGTCGACCACTGCATAGCAACCATGTCTCCATGACCCTGCGTAGCAACCATGTCTTCATGACAACTGCATAGCAACCATGTCTTCCTGACAGCTGCATAGCAGCCATGTCTTCATGATTATGAAAAGGCCATTTCTAGCTTTAAGTGTCATCTTACAATGTTGTTGTTGTCCGTTCCCTGGATAAAAGACTCCAGGGATCATCCGAACAGCCGAAGTATTTGAACACTATGGCACAAATGCATCAGCTGGGGATGAGAACATTACGTGTGTGACCGTTTTTGATTACCCCGCCACATGGGCAGCCACACTCCGACTTCGGGGGATTTGGGAGACTGATAATGTTATGCTAGGAGCTTGTCACGACTGAAGACAATCCCCACATAACTATGCAGAGCATAACAACATTTTGATGTAGCCTTGGTGTTCTGGCCTATGTCAATTGGTCTGACACAGCCTTAAGCCAAGGCGTATCTTACAATGATTGTTCAGTTGTTTTTAAGGAACTTTATCTATTTTTTTAAAGATTTATTTCCCATTAAGAAATGTTTGATCCTCTGCCCCCCCCCCCCCCCCCCCCCTTTTTATTTTTTCTTGTGCTCAGTGATGGTGTTTGTCTCATGACCTTGCTGACTGATCTTTCCTGTGATCAGACGATGTGTTCCTCAGGGCTGGACTGTTCATGCCAGTTTTTACTTTTGCTCGTTTGACACCGCACAAAATCCCTGTCAGGTTTTAGGTTTGGTCACGTTCGGACAGTGTGAGGCGTGGGTAGAAAGAATGAATGAAGTTGGTGTGCATGATTAACTGAATATCAGATAACCAGTGAAACAGCATGATCAATAAAAGACCATTTTGTTTAAAGATTGTAGTTGGTATGATTAACAGTCAGTAGTTTTTAAGCTAACTGACAAGAGTTTATTTTGAAAGATGAATTTATTTTTCTGTGTGTGATATATTAGAAAATGCTTGTGGCATGTGGCATTAATAGTGGTTAATGATTAACAGAAATGGTGGAAATCAAAGAAAAGAAAAGAGAATTGTTGTGGTGAGAAGCAAAGTGAACACCCCTCTCCCCCTTCCCGAAACAAGACACTTTGCTTTTTCCCTCTTCAGCATCAGTTGATGTATGCACAAGGTTCAGGACTGATCATTTAATCAGCATCATGAGGGGAAAACGAATCAAAACAAATCAACAAACAGTTCATACTTCACCTAAAGCAATGATACAGAAAAGAAAAAGAGGGATATGAGCAGGAAAAAACAATTTGTCCTTGGTTGTTGAAGTATAGTTTTTGTTCAAACCAATTCACGTTTTAAAGTGTTATTTGCTGTTTTCCCATGTAAGGATAAGTCATTCAAAACAACAATAGATGGTTAGCTTTGAAAGGATCAGAGAGAGAGAGAGAGATCAGATCTAAATCAACAAGTCTGTTCCCATTGTTTGTTTACAACCTTCAGTTCCTGAAAATCACATTTCACAGTAAAAACAAACAAGTAGGGTAACTCTTGCAAGAGTTACCCTACTTGTTTGTCGTGTATTGTTTACTGTTCCCTACCTCATTTCATGTTTACTTTCACATATCTCAGACACAGTGGGGAGTGGTTTTCCCCAGAGATTTGACATAGTGTGTTGATGTTGTTGGTGGCTGTCATGATTGTTGTCGTGGTGGTGTGGAGTGCTGCATGATGTACCAACGGCATGTTGCTCGTTCTGTGCCTCACAGCTACACCACCTTTCCCAGTTTCGCCACGGGCAGTGCACCGCAGTGCAGGTAATCTCCATCGTCTCCAGTCACCTGTCTTGGGGTTGGCCTTGCGAAGCTTTGCTTTCACATACTGTGTGTCATCATCACTTCTGCCTTGTTGTGTTTTCTGTCCCGTCTGTGCCTTCTGCTTCTGTTGGACAATTGTTTGTTCTTCTTGCCTGTCATTTACACTTCTTCCTTTTTTCTTTTCTTTTTTTCTAAGCCACAGCTCTGATTTCTTTCATTCCTCTGTTTTCTCCTTCTCCTGTTGTTTGGGATCCTGTTTCAAAAGTTATTGTAGACTGTGCATGCAAGTGAAAAGAGTGGGTGATGGTGTTTGAGGGTCATTTGTAGGTTTTTTCTGTTGGTAGTTTCATGCATTGTGTTCTGTAAAGCACTTGTCTTCATAGCCAGTTTGAGGGAGTAAATTGAATGATAATGAGTTACAAAGACTTGACCAACCATATGTGTATTTTATAAAACCAGCTACTGCTGTCTTATTTCACTAATTTTAAGTTATTTCGCTGGTTTTATTGAAAATCAACAAATCATGTCATGAAATTGGTCTTTTTTCTTTTATTTTACTTTATAAAAATCTTATTCTTTGAAATCAGTAATTGTTATCTATGCAGTGTTTT
>CM031596.1:21533405-21595905 GCA_018398815.1 Conus ventricosus | reverse complement strand
AAATGTTTGTGTGGGGCATGATGGGGAAGGGGGAATACTGATGGATCACAAATGCTGGTGAATCACATGTTTATTCAGAATTGTCCTTTTTTTCAACAAAATGATCAATAGCATTACTGGCATCAGTGAGTATTAGGTACATTTTGTCTTTTGAGGATTCACTTTGCACCCTTTTATGTCTTTAATGTGTCATTCACAAATGAGCCCGTGATGAAGCTGTTCCATTTCCCTGAGCATTGAGGACGTTATCAACTCGTTGACCACAAAGCTGGAAGATGATTTTCCCCAGAGGCGAACCACTTGTTAACTTCGAGGCCTGGTGATGGGCTGGTTTTAGTCCTTTTCAACTGGATGTTACTTGTCTTTATACACCACTGCAGCTCAAGTGTTTAGAGTCACCAGGAAAAACTGTGGGGGGTTTCTGCTATACTGTTGTGTGTGTTTTATCCTTTTTTTCCTTCCACGAAAGGGCGCAGTAAGGCGAACAGAGACAGCACCGAACATGGTGGACAACACGTCAGATACACGTACAGATCCACATACAGATTCACATACAGATCCAAGAGCCCTGCTGGCTGCAAAGATCAACATGCAGCACAAATGTGTGTTCACAATTGTGAAAAAAAAAAGTTTTTGAATTTTTATCGGCATCCTGGATGATAACTGACTGCCGTTCTCCGGCCAGAGAGATCATGACCCTAACAGCCTGTGCAGAATGGTGAATGGCCTCCTCCCAAGGGAGCTAACTCTCCTGTGCTGTTTCAGCCCCCACTCCCCCGGCAACATCCACAGCCTGAGACAGGAGCTGTCTGCGGCCCACAGCATGTCCGGCGGGGTGGTCCATCCCCAGTCCCTCACTGGGCAGAGCTCGCCCAGCGTCTACTTCGGCCTGTCGCGGCGAGGCAGCCTCTCCTCCATAGCAGGTGACTGTGCTGCACTACCTTGTGTTGTTAGCGCTTAGTTTCTTCTGCAAAGAAGGTTAGGGTTTTTATGGTTTGGTTTTTGTTTTTGTTTTTTTTTTTGGGGGGGGGGTTCTTCTTCTTTTTTTTTTTAATGAAAGCTTGACAGCGTTTGGTGGTATCAGCTTTCTGAATAATGTTTTTTTTTTTTGTTGAATTTTTTTTTTTCTACTGGCAAAAGATCAGTGTATAGTATAGTTGTTTATGTTGTTGTTGTTTTTTCAGACTCTGAAATGATGCATGCCACCCCCAAGTTTGTGAAAGACACCTCCAAGTACTGGTACAAACCCAACATCACCCGTGATGATGGTAAGGCCTGGTCTTTAGATTTGTCACACATGCACGTTTTTCTTCATTGTACTTCTTTCTTTTCCCAGCCACAAGGGAGTAGTTATTGGAAATGAGATAGGGTAAACTGTTGAATTTATAGTGTTGTTAAATTGTATTCTCAAGAATGAAATCTTTATGATATTATTAAGGGTATTCTCTAGAATAAAACCTTTATAATGTTGTTAAAGGTTATAATCCAGAAAAGAATCTAAGGGCAACGTAATTTTGGTTTCCTTGATATTCCTCTCCCAGTGACATTTTTGCAAAACTAGCCATTATGCATGGAATTCATGTCTTACTGACAACAGCTGTTCCATTCTTGTTTTGCACCCACACCCTGGGACAGAAAGTACAGCAGATGAATTCAGTCACTCTAATGACAGTGTTGAAGAAATGAATCGACTGGATATATGTACATGCTAATTTTATATTCCAGTTTATTTCCACAAAAATAAATGATGTATCTGTAAATTATTCACTGCAGTTACAGGTTAGATACTTTTACTTCTGACTGATATGCTGAATGATGTGAATATAGAGATGCTGTACTGCCCGAGGTTAACACATACAGAAAACTGCAGCTTCAGTTCTTTTTTCTGTACATCTCAGGGTCCAGCCAGCTAGTTATCTGTTTTTTAGTTGTCTTACCTACACCTGTGACATACTACCACTCTAGTTTTGACCTGTTGAGATATTAGTATAGTGGGATCTCTCAATATCCCCCCACAGAAATCCAGAAGTGGGAGGAAGTTGTTCAATTTGAGGAAGTATTTAAGGGATGGAATTATAATAAAAAGGTCAGTCGTTCCGAAAGAACATGTTTTGAAAAGGAGGGGGGGCTCCTTCAGAGCTGTATAGTGAGGGTTCATTGCAGTTATGTTCTGATGATAATGTGGCTTGGTTTTCTCGCAGAAAGAAACCTGATTTCTTGACCTGTGCTTAGACCTCATGCATTGAGAAAAATACATTGATGAGAAAACTTACATTTTATTGTTTCTATTGATGACAACATTTTGTTTGTTTTCAGCTATTGCCTTGTTGAGAGACAAGCCCCCAGGCACCTTTGTGATCCGTGACAGCAACACTTTCCCAGGAGCCTACGGGCTGGCCCTCAAGGTCGCTCAGCTCCCTCCCAACGTCCAGCCCAAACACACAAGTAAGTGCCTTGTACATTCCCAGCTTGACAATTAGGATCTGTTTTTAGTAAAGCTTCAAGCATGTCCCTGGATTAATACATACTTTGCACAATGCTCAAATCCATCAACTGGTACGTATCCTTCTCTTTCCCACAGTTTCATCCTCTACTGCAGAAAATAGGTGTACTTCTTCACATCTCAAACCACAGAGAGATTCTTGGCCTGAAGTTAATGAAGTCATGGAAATTTTTGAAATCTCACTATAGACCCACTTGAATATACAAATAGACTGACAGAATCTCTTTTCAACATTTTCCCCACTATAACTGTCTTGCAATATCAGGTCTGTGTGATGTATGACATCTGCGCCGTTTCCTTTTCAGATGATCCACAGTCAGAACTGGTTCGTCACTTCCTGATTGAGCCGACCCCCAAGGGCGTGCGACTGCGTGGATGCAGCAATGAGCCTGTGTTTGGTGAGACCCTCTCCTTCATTGATGTCATGTTTGCATATATTGTACCATTAGTGCATTCATTTTGCACTGGATTTGAGAGGCTGCAGTCATTGGCTGATCGGTGATTTTCATTTGCTGGTCATGGTCAGGATGTGGGATATGATCAGGAGGAAAGTACTGGGCTAGGTCTTCAGAAATAGGTTATCGTTTCAATGACTGAGGAAGATTCCATTCATTGATCACTTGTTTTTTTGTCTCTATGTTTCACTGGTAAACTGAATGTGTGATTCAGTCGGATTGTGTGGCTATTCGGCTGAAAAACCTCTTTGTCTCCCTGGATTCTCTCTTTGATTCTCTTCCTCACTGTCTGTCTGTCCTCTTCAGGGAATACAAAGTTCTTATGAAAGAAAATAAAGTGTCTTGAAAGAGTGATGTACTGTAAAGAGAATGTGTCTGTCTCTGTCTGTCCTGATCAGAGAAAGAGTGATGTACTGTAAGGAGAGCGTGCCTGTCTGTGCTGATCAGAGGAAGAGTGATATACTGTAAGGAGAGCGTGTCTGTCTCTGTCTGTCCTGATCAGAGAAAGAGTGATATACTGTAAGGAGAGCGTGTCTGTCTCTGTCTGTCCTGATCAGAGGAAGAGTGATGTACTGTAAGGAGAGCGTGTCTGTCTGTGTCCTGATCAGAGGAAGTGATGTACTGTAAGGAGAGCGTGTCTGTCTCTGTCCTGATCAGAGGAAGTGATGTACTGTAAGGAGAGCGTGCCTGTCTGTGTCTGTCCTGATCAGAGGAAGAGTGATGTGCTGTAAGGAGAGTGTGTCTGTCTGTGTGTGTCCTGATCAGAGGAAGAGTGATGTGCTGTGAGGAGAGTGTGCCTGTCTGTCTCTGTCTGTCCTGATCAGAGGAAGAGTGATGTGCTGTAAGGAGAGTGTGTCTGTCTGTCTGTCCTGATCAGAGGAAGAGTGATGTGCTGTAAGGAGAGTGTGTCTGTCTCTGTCTGTCCTGATCAGAGGAAGAGTGATGTGCTGTAAGGAGAGTGTGTCTGTCTGTGTGTGTCCTGATCAGAGGAAGAGTGATGTGCTGTGAGGAGAGTGTGCCTGTCTGTCTCTGTCTGTCCTGATCAGAGGAAGAGTGATGTGCTGTAAGGAGAGTGTGTCTGTCTGTCTGTCCTGATCAGAGGAAGAGTGATGTGCTGTAAGGAGAGTGTGTCTGTCTATGTGTGTCCTGATCAGAGGAAGAGTGATGTGCTGTAAGGAGAGTGTCTGTCTGTGTGTGTCCTGATCAGAGGAAGAGTGATGTGCTGTGAGGAGAGTGTGCCTGTCTGTCTCTGTCTGTCCTGATCAGAGGAAGAGTGATGTGCTGTAAGGAGAGTGTGTCTGTCTGTCTGTCCTGATCAGAGGAAGAGTGATGTGCTGTAAGGAGAGTGTGCCTGTCTGTCTCTGTCCTGATCAGAGGAAGAGTGATGTGCTGTAAGGAGAGCGTGCCTGTCTGTCTCTGTCTGTCCTGATCAGAGGAAGAGTGATGTGCTGTAAGGAGAGTGTCTGTCTGTGTGTGTCCTGTTCAGAGGAAGAGTGATGTGCTGTAAGGAGTGTGTCTGTCTGTGTGTGTCCTGTTCAGAGGAAGAGTGATGTGCTGTAAGGAGAGCGTGTCTGTCTGTGTGTGTCCTGATCAGAGGAAGAGTGATGTGCTGTAAGGAGAGTGTGTCTGTCTGTGTGTGCAGGGAGCCTGGCGGCGCTGGTGTATCAACACTCCATCACCCCCCTGGCCCTGCCCTGCAAACTGAACCTGCCAGACCTAGGGGGAGGTCAGTGTGCTGTGTGCAGGCCTCCTTTGGGTGTCAGGTGTTGGTGGCAGGTCGTTGGTGTCAGGTGTTGGTGGCAGGTCGTTGGTGTCAGGTGTTGGTGGCAGGTGTTGGTGGCAGGTCGTTGGTGTCAGGTGTTGGTGGCAGGTCGTTGGTGTCAGGTGTTGGTGGCAGGTGTTGGTGGCAGGTTGTTGGTGGTGTTGGACGCTGATAGATGCTGATAGATAGTTGGTGTGATGGGTTGAACGGAATTGTGAACACTGTAGGACTCAGGGATGGGGTTGATTCCAGGAGACAGGTGTGGGAACAGATATGCATGGGTATGCTAAGAGTGGATCTGAATATGACAAAGTTTGTGTGCATGTGTGTGCGTGTGTGAGAGATATTCTAAATCAGTAATCCGCTTACCGCTTATCATTGCAAAATGTTATTTTGGTACTGTCATATTTATACTTATGAGTGGAAGAACATTCGCTAGAAAACATTTGTAAGCGACAGATTTCTATTTTTCTAAGTCAGTAGTACTTAATTGATTTTCTGTTGTCAGGCGGACATTGCGAATGTTGATGCATAGACATGAAATAGATTCCAATGGTGTGTGTGGTGCAGCCGACCGCGGAAGTCAGGCGAGGGCTGTACTGACGATCATTGTGCCAGTGGACAGGGTAGAGGTGTGACCGGTCAAGCCATAAGCACATACTGCTGACCTTTTTCAGCAGGGCAGCTTTTTTAATGTTGATTTTCTCTGAAGACATTGCCTCCATCATCAGTCTGCTGTTAATCCATGGTCCACCTCTTCAGCCTCTTGAAACAGGTTTGAACAGCTGCTAAGAGTGTTTGGAAAGTCTGCTCCGCTGATCTGTCAGTGTCACTGTGTCAGCGTCACTGTGTCAGCATCACTGTGTCAGCGTCACTGTGTCAGCGTCACTGTGTCAGTAAGGTTGATCACCTCTCAGCAGTCCATACCGTTATCATCAACAAACTGACAGTCATGGCTGTTACATCATTAGAAACAGAACAGGAGAGTTGCAGTGTAGTCAACACCACTGAAACTGTGCAGTTTTATTGCATATACTATACCGTGGCTCACTGATGCATGAGCCACGGTAAGTATGTCAGCTTAAACGTGATTTTAGAAGGAAAATTTCCTGTTTTGTGTGGAGCTGTATTGTTGCACCAGATTTTCCAGACACCATGGGTGGTTTTCTCGGCCTGTTCAGAGTCAGAAGTAGGCCCAGCAGTGCGAAACTACATCATAGTTGAAGTTTCTGACCAGCAGCTCTGTACCTACATGATGCAACAGTGAGCTGCCCAATCGACTCATGGGAAACAGGCATAGAATATCAGTCGATCGTCTGGTTTCAGGAGACACTACTTCAGGAAGGATGGCTCTCCTCAAGTGAGATTCATCGCCACATACAGTGTTCTTAACATCACACTGACCTTTGTAGATTACAGTGTGATCAGCAACTTTCAGAAAATTGGGATGTTGCAAACAGCCCTGCCACCTGTGAGAATTCTTCTGCGCTAGAGTCAGGAAAGTGATTTTGCTGTTGGTTGTTTTGTGGTGTTTTGTCACAGGAAGACTAAGGCATGAGAAGAACGCCAGTAATGTGAGTGACTGACTGAATGTGTATGCATGTGTTCTGAGAGTCGATGGAACAGCTGAGCTGTCAGCTTGAGGACCTGACTGACCATCTGTGTCTGTTGCAGTAGACATGGTGGACATGAGTGGCACCATCAGCCCAGAGGTCATGTCCCCCACGGAGGTCAGTGTGTCTCCTGACCTCCTGGCCAAGGGAGCAGGTCAGTGGCTGGAACTTTGTGCCCTTACATACTGTCACTATCATGATTATTGTTACTATTTTCATTATTATTATCATTACTATTGTTGTTATTATTATTACTATTGTTATTGTTGTTGCTATTATTATTATCATTATCGAGAGCACCTACTATCACTATTATGATTATTATTACTATTTTTTATTATTATTATTAATACTATTATTATTATTACTATTGTTATTGTTGTTATTATTATGATTATCAAGAGTACTTGCGTAGTACCGATCCTCAGTTCAAGACCAAGCTCTAAGAGCTTTATAATCCACATTTCACATTGCACAATGGGCTGCCTACCTAGGTAGAGCTGACAAAGAGCTGCCTGTTGGCACTACTTTCCATAATTTCCTGCATCATTCAGTCTATCAGACATATCAGACAATCAGTTTTTCATTCTTTCAGTGAATGCTGTGTGTATACTTGTCATCCATACCAATAGCCAAACTTGCTTTTCTTCCGAAAGCTGGTGATTGGACTTGACATGTATTGCAATGCATTCACACATAAAACCTTGGTTTATAGTCTTATTCAATGGTATGCATGCATTCACACATAAAACCTTGGTTTATAATTTTATTCGATGTTTTGCATGCATTCACACACAAAACCTTGGTTTATAGTCTTATTCGATGTCTTTTGAGGGAAACGGTGTCTGAACCGATGTCTTTTAAGGGAAACGGTGTCTGAACCACAATAATATCTGAGGGAAAAGTCTCCATGGACTAGAACATCCCAATGAAGATTCGAACCTGCAACCCCAGGGATCTGTCGCTCTATCAACTGAGCTATTCAGGCCCCCAGATGTAAAGAATAAGCTGCGCACACTGTACTGCCAAATCTGTCCACATCTAACACGTGAGATCCTCAGTGAAGTGGTCTTGAACAGGAGAGTCCTGTGCGATGGTTGCTGTTTTCTGTCCTCGCTGCTGGGTTTCTCTAAGACCTGCTGGTCCATCTCCCTCCATGCATGGCCACAGTGACCAGCGGATTCCAGCACCTTTCTCTTTAGGATTCTGGTTCTTGTGGTGGGAGAGAGTATGTTACCATAACCGGTGCCAGCCATTCTTTCTTTTTTTTTTTTTTTTTTTTTTTCCCTCTTACCTTTTGAAGTGCTGGCCATTTTCTTTCTTTTTTTTTGTCTTTTTTTTAATTATTTAAGATTGCAATTTCTGCTTTATACCGCATACAGTGGAATACTGTTGTAGGAAATTGTTCATTTTTTTTTATTCCTTTGTCTTGTTTGTCTGACCTTGAAAGCACTTTCGGTCTCTTTTGTGATTTGCTTCATCAGTGTACTGTTTTTTGCAGCCTGCAATGTCATCTTCATCAGTGTACTGTTTTTTGCAGCCTGCGATGTCATCATCATCAGTGTACTGTTTTTTGCAGCCTGCAATGTCATCTTCATCAGTGTACTGTTTTTTGCAACCTGCAATGTCATCTTCATCAGTGTACTGTTTTTTGCAGCCTGCAATGTCATCATCATCAGTGTACTGTTTTTTGCGACCTGCAATGTCATCATCAGTGTACTGTTTTTGCAGCCTGCAATGTCATCTTCATCGGTCTACTGTTTTTGCAGCCTGCAATGCCATCTTCATCAGTGTACTGTTTTTTGCAGCCTGCAATGTCTTCATTGGTGAACTGTTTTTTGCAGCGTGCAATGTCTTCATTGGTGAACTGTTTTTTGCAGCCTGCAATGTCATCTTCATCAACTCTGTGGACACGGAATCCCTGACAGGACCTCAGGCCATTGCCAAGGCCATCCAGACCACCATCGACTCTCAGCCCACTCTCAAGACAACTGTCGTGCATTTCAAGGTTTCCAACCAAGGCATCACTCTCACCGACAACACAGGAAGTAAGCTGTTCGTTTTCATGCTGTTTGGTTGAATGGCAGTGGGCTGTTTGGCTGGTTGGTTAAATGATGGGCAGGTTGTGCTTTGGTGTAATAACAGTATTGATTCACCGTTTTCAGATTCAGCAACCATTCTGATGAAAGTTGTTAAGGCACTGAGAGATGAATATGAAAATAGAGTAGCTTAACATATGAATGTTATGTGGGTGGTGTGATTTAGTATTCCCCATGTCGCTTTCGAATTTCAGGGAGTATCGTTTGTGAAGGAAGGGAGGTAATTTCTTGCAAATGCGTGTTTGCCAAATGATTTGAGGTATTGCTTTGGAGTCTTCAGGAGTGTTTGAGGAGAGAACCTAAGCATGCAGTGATAATGGTATATGAACAGAGAAGTGGACAGACAGGGCGGAAGAGGGCTAGCCAAGAAACAGAAACCCAGAGAAGCCAGCGTCTGTTTGAGACAAAATTTCTCAGGCAGCTTCAGTGACATGACCTCTTTTCCATTTATTGAAAAGGAGACAGGCTACGCTGTTTTAAATTCACGGGACACTGCTCCCCGTTCTTTGATTTTTTTTTTCAGGGAATAATGTACTCCCTCCAGAAAGTGTTTTTTATAGGGTGTTTATTTCTGAACTTCGACTTTTGGAGGTTATGAAGATAACAAAAATCTTGCCATTGTCAAGTGTTTTGACAAAAGTTTGACATATCAGTGATGTAACACCTGACTTCATACCAGCTGCCACAGTCACAACAGATTGAATTCCTTCTTGTTTTTTCTAGCTGAGCAAACCGTAATTTCTTTTCTTTTCATATCTTAAATTTGATTTGCAATTGATGGCGATTTGGTGACGACGTCATTCTCTGATGAAAATGCTTGCTTCATGTCTGTGTGTGTGTGCATGTGTGCGTTTGTGTGTTGTGATATGAACAACACAGGAAACAATTTTTTTTTTATATGAACCTCAACAGAGTGCAATTTTTGTACTATGAGCCTCTTTGGAGCACAAATTTTTACATGAACCCCTGCAGACTACAATTTTTTTTAATATGAACTCGTACAGAATACAAACTAGTGATTTTCTAGAGCTGCGTTGTAGAAAAAGATGAAAATAATGAGTTGGAATGATGGGTAATTTTCCAGGCTGTTCTTCAGACGACACTACCCTGTGTCGGCGGTGACCTACTGTGGCATGGATCCTCAGGACAGGCGGTAAGAGGCACTGGTGCTGACCGCTGTGTGATTGCTGTGTGTTCTTCATGACCACTGGTGCTGACCGCTGTGTGATTGCTGTGTGTTCATCATGACCACTGGTGCTGACCGCTGTGTGATTGCTGTGTGTTCATCATGACCACTGGTGCTGACTGCTGTGTGATTGCTGTGTGTTCTTCATGACCACTGGTGCTGACCGCTGTGTGATTGCTGTGTGTTCTTCATGACCACTGGTGCTGACCGCTGTGTGATTGCTGTGTGTTCATCATGACCACTGGTGCTGACTGCTGTGTGATTGCTGTGTGTTCTTCATGACCACTGGTGCTGACCGCTGTGTGATTGCTGTGTGTTCATCATGACCACTGGTGCTGACTGCTGTGTGATTGCTGTGTGTTCTTCACAATGACAGACTGATTACTGTGTGTTCTCCAGTGACCACAAACTGAGTATTGTGTATTCTTCGATAATCACAGACTGATGATATGATTTGGTAACCATAGACTGATTACTGTAATATTTTTCTTATAACCATAGACTGATTACTACAACTTTGGATTCTCTCTTGAGGGCACATAAGACCGTATGGCGAAAGCTTGGCTGTGTCTGGAGTGGCACTGTCTTCATCTGTCCGTGGGCATGGGTGGTTGGGTCTGTGGGTGTGCTCGGCAGCTGGAGGGTGGTGTTTCTCGCCGGTGGGCTCTGCAGTCATGAAATATGGGCTGGTACACCCATGGGGGATTAAGGCTGTTATGAGTTGCATCCTGCAGTCTGATTTACCTCTGTTCAGGAGCAGTTATGTCCCTTGATATCTTAATGGAGTGTCCTGCGCGTGCCTGTACCCATCGTCAACACAGCGCAGGCCTC
Source organism: Conus ventricosus (assembly GCA_018398815.1). Lineage (NCBI taxonomy): Eukaryota > Metazoa > Mollusca > Gastropoda > Neogastropoda > Conidae > Conus > Conus ventricosus. The sequence goes on along the minus strand of CM031596.1, from coordinate 21,585,456 downwards.
CAAGGGTGGTACAGGACTGCTCTAAAGGCAGGTGAAGACAGTGCTTCTCTGGGTCCTCCCCAGCACCTTCGGGTGTTTCTTTTTCTTCTTTGCCTTAACTAGGCTGACCCTGGAGAAAGGTCCAGTGACGGTGAGGAAAGACCCACTGACCACAGGGAAAGTCCTGTTGACAGTGGGAAAGACTACAACTTTGGATTCTCTCTTGAGGGCACATAAGACCGTATGGCGAAAGCTTGGCTGTGTCTGGAGTGGCACTGTCTTCATCTGTCCGTGGGCATGGGTGGTTGGGTCTGTGGGGTGTGCTCGGCAGCTGGAGGGTGGTGTTTCTCGCCGGTGGGCTCTGCAGTCATGAAATATGGGCTGGTACACCCATGGGGGATTAAGGCTGTTATGAGTTGCATCCTGCAGTCTGATTTACCTCTGTTCAGGAGCAGTTATGTCCCTTGATATCTTAATGGGTGTCCTGCGCGTGCCTGTACCCATCGTCAACACAGCGCAGGCCTCCAAGGGTGGTACAGGACTGCTCTAAAGGCAGGTGAAGACAGTGCTTCTCTGGGTCCTCCCCAGCACCTTCGGGTGTTTCTTTTTCTTCTTTGCCTTAACTAGGCTGACCCTGGAGAAAGGTCCAGTGACGGTGAGGAAAGACCCACTGACCACAGGGAAAGTCCTGTTGACAGTGGGAAAGACTACAACTTTGGATTCTCTCTTGAGGGCACATAAGACCGTATGGCGAAAGCTTGGCTGTGTCTGGAGTGGCACTGTCTTCATCTGTCCGTGGGCATGGGTGGTTGGGTCTGTGGGGTGTGCTCGGCAGCTGGAGGGTGGTGTTTCTCGCCGGTGGGCTCTGCAGTCATGAAATATGGGCTGGTACACCCATGGGGGATTAAGGCTGTTATGAGTTGCATCCTGCAGTCTGATTTACCTCTGTTCAGGAGCAGTTATGTCCCTTGATATCTTAATGGAGTGTCCTGCGCGTGCCTGTACCCATCGTCAACACAGCGCAGGCCTCCAAGGGTGGTACAGGACTGCTCTAAAGGCAGGTGAAGACAGTGCTTCTCTGGGTCCTCCCCAGCACCTTCGGGTGTTTCTTTTTCTTTTTTTTTTTTTTCTTTTTCTGTAGCTTTGATCACCGTAGACTGATTACTGTATATTCTTCAATAGCCACAGACTGTGTACTGTTCAGTAACAACAAAGTGATTACTTTTATATATTAGTAGCGGGGATTGACTACCATGTTTTCTTGAATAACCAGATTTATTACGATGTACTGTGTATTCTTCAGTAACATCAGATTGATTACAGAGCTTTTTTCAGTAAAACAGTTTGATTACTGTGTATTCAGTCACCACAGACTGATTACTGTGTATTCTTCAGTAACCACAGACTGATTACTGTGTATTCTTCAGTAACCACAGACTGATTACGGTGTATTCTTCAGTGACCACAGACTATTACTGTGTATTCTTCAGTGACCACAGACTGATTACTGTGTATTCTTCAGTAACCACAGACTGATTACTGTGTATTCTTCAGTAACAACAGACTGATTACTGTGTATTCTTCAGTAACCGCAGACTGATTACTATGTATTCTTCAGTAACCACAGACTGATTACCGTGTATTCTTCAGTAACCACAGCTTTTTTTCAATAAAATAGTTTGATTACTGTGTATTCAGTCACCACAGACCGATTACCATGTATTCTTCAGTAACCACAGACTGATTACTGTGTATTTTTCAGTAACCAGACTGATTAGTGTGTATTCTTCAGTGACCACAGACTGATTACTGTGTATTCTTCAGTAACCACTGACTGATTACTATGTATTCTTCAGTAATCAGTCTACAGACTGACTATTATGTATTCTTCAGTGACCACAGACCGATAACTATGTATTCTTCAGTGACCACAGGCCAATTGGTGTGCATTGGTCAAGGATCATGAGAATCAAATATTATTTCATAGTATTCACTGATCACAGTGTATTGTATTGTATTTTTATATGTGCACGTACGTGCGTGTGAAAACAAAGCAAAACGTTGTGAAAGTACATGCATATGGAGATGATGTTCTAGGTTGATAGTTTTTTTTATTTGAAAAATGTGAAGAAAAAAAAAGAAGGTACCCATGAGTGCATCTGTTGTGCATGGCTACGTACATTTACACACACACACACACACACACACTATTGCATGCACACCTATGCACTTTGTGGTACATGCAGTCACTTTAATCTCTCATGCATGCATAAGGATGCACAGGATATATGAAAGGATTCAAGTAATATTGTCAAACTACATTGTTCCATCTTTCTCCTGTTGTATGAATGGAGAAGTTCGCTGATGAATCTGATGAAAGAGTTTTTGTTTCTTCCAGGTGGAAACGGGACGTGGAAAACCCAAATCTCCAGATGGATGCCAAGTGAGTTTTTTTTTTCTGTATGATTTTTGTTTTTTTCATATTTCGTTTGTGTATAAGCTCGAGTTTTTTAAAGTGTTTGAAGTATGTTTGCAAGCATACACAGGCGCTCTTATGTCGAGTGCTTTTTATACTGTCAGTGTTGCATATTTTGACCATAGGTTCACTTACTTTTAGCATGACCAGACGAAAAGTTCATTCACTGCCATCTATGGCATACTGCTAATTATGGCTACCCTATACAGCACCACATTTTATGTCTATTCTGTTGCCATCCCAGTGCCAGTTCATTTGCAGGGAGCTATGAGTAGGTGGTCAGCACGAGACACCCCTTTAGAGAAGACCCTGTAGTGTTGCTGAATCGTTTTAGTGGTGTTCATTGGTGCCTGTTCTGATCCAGCTTGCGACACTTATCTTGCAACCCTTTTGAAGCAATTTTTACATGTTTTAAAGAAAAACAGTCCTGTACGTTTTGGTGTTATTTCAACACTAATGTGAGGAATTAACATAGATGATATGACAGCCCCGATATGGCTCCCTATGGCTAGCTGAACTTTAAACAGTGTGAACTGAACTGAAAAACAATCACTGCCCAGTGGCAGACTCATCACAGGCTTGGATACCAAGGAGGAAATCAAGGTGAAGGTCATTACAAGAGCAGGGCATGACCAGGCCACAAATTGAATTGGACTCGCTCCGACCATCATGAAGATGAGGAGTTCTGCTCCGACCATCATGAAGATGATGAGGAGTTCTGGTCTGAGACTATGTGATACTGCTGCTCTTTACTTTCTTCCTTGTCATATCTCGGCATCAATCAAGTCCGAGACTCGGACATTTTCTATGCTGTTCAGGAAATCTGAATTTGACTGTGGTTGCAGTCATCCATTTGAGCCCATAGCACTCTCAGTTATGGATCAAACAATCCCAAAGATTGTATGTGACCACCTTCAACTACAGGATAGACGAGTGGAGCCTGACAGTTTGGTTTGCTGGCAACAAACGGCAGTTTGGGATGGAAGAATTTTGTGCACATCAATGTATATACACTGATTTTGCATAAATCAAGGTTGGAGTGTGATAATTGATAATTTTTTTAAAGACATGTTTCCTTGATATTATGTGACAGTATATCTACTTTTAAGTCCTTTTTCTCTCAAAATGACTTCTGCGCTATTGAACTCTTTGGAATTCCGTGACTTTGATTTTGCACTTGCAAAAATCATTATAAACGTCTTTCGATATTCTTTGTAGAGATATTGTATTTCAGTATCTTGGCAGTGCAACCTGCGTATCATTTTGTGAGAGGTGGTCAGGCTAGAAAGGGGGTTAACCAGCTCCCTGCTTGAAGATGTGACAGAGGCAGAGGAAGGAGTATCGCATGAAACGCTTTTGTTTAGCTTTTTAGTGGCTTGAAGTTTTCAGTTTGCTTTTTTATAAAAGACTGGTGCATGTACATAGGATTTTTAACCTGTGATTGAAAACAAACTATTCTGCTGTGTGCAGGATCTTTGGCTTGTGGCTCGCAAGCAAGGGGGAGGGTTAGACAACTCTTGCCACCTGTTTGCCGAGCTGGATCCAGAGCAGCCTGCCTCTGCCATCGTCAACTTCATCACCAAAGTTATGATTGGCCAGATCAAAGTCAAGTCTTAGGCCACTTGCCGGGAGGGGGTCTCTTTGAAATATTATACACACTCTTTGTCATCTCTTGCTGTCGGTGTTTGGCATGTGGAGGTGGGGGGGGGGGGGGGAGGTTGATGGAGGGAAGGTTGGTGGTTTCCTATTGTCTGGCATCGGGTGTGTGGTCAGTCACTGGGTGGCGAGGTGAATCTCGCTGTCATGTCATTCTTCTGCCCCACCCCTTGGTGTGAGCTGAATGGCATCATCATCTGTGTCCTGCTCCGTGACGGGCTGTCCCCAAGTCCAGGCATTGAGAATGACTCGATGGAAGGTCACAGGAGACAGGTTCACACTGAACGATGCAGAAAGTTGTGTTCAGTCGTTAGACTCTGGTGTCGCTGCCTTGTACCCGTGCTGCATTGGTCTGACCGATGATCTGTCTTCTTGTTACACTATCGGGTACATGTTACTGTTGGTATTGTATTTGAAGAAGTTTTGTCTGTGGCTTAAAACTGTAATGCAATTTAAAGTACAGGCACCAATTGCTGTAACTTGTGCTTCATGCCAGGATTCTGATCTTATGCAGTTTAGACGATCCGAGTCTTCTAGCTTATGTTTCTTCATATGTATATAAGACATTTGCACTTCACATTGACAGGTTAATGTTAAATTAAACACAAAGGTAAAATGTTCCTGTGGTAGAAGTTGGAGATGAAATGGCCGAAACAGTTCAGTGAATACTGCTTGGTATTGAACAGAATATCACTTGCAGACTTGTCTTGTTATCGAGACACATCAGTGGGTAAATACTCAACTAATAGAAGACTAGACTGGAAGTGTCGATTCTGATCTGAACTGATAGCGCACCTAGACGTTGCTGTGGATTGAGTTTGCTATGCTGCAGTGCATCCTTCTTGAATTTATTCTTTGAACTTCAATTGTGAGCAATATACTTTTGTTTTGGCAAGTTTTATGTTAAGTGACTGCAGTTGTTGGGATTACTTGGATCCGACTCTTGTTTTCGTTGTCGTCGACCCTCTCCAGCTTTCATCTGTCATGGGATAATACTGTTCAAGGTATTGGTGCTACTTACAACTTTGTGGTGAATGGTAAAGTGGCAGCTGCGTTGGCATGTCGGGCTTGAATCATACAGACTGGTGGACTGTGGCATGCGACAAGTTGAGAGCTGTCTCAACAAACTTCTGGCTTGGTCTTGGGAGGAGGACGAGTGGAATAAGCCTACAGAGCTCTGAGTTACCACCATTGTAAATACCTATCATGTATGCATCTTTTTGTACACAGCTCTAAAGCGTTCATCTGCTAAGATCAATTTTACCTGGTGACTTTTGGCTGCACAAATGAACTCTGTATGTCTTCAGTTTGCCATGTTGTGTGCATGATTCTGGCCCGTTTGGCGTATGTTATTTCAAATGGGCGACGCTGAATCCGCCTGTCTAGTTCAGTGTCACGACGACTCGGTCTTAGTTGTTCATGTGGATGGAGATGAAATGTTTTGTATGGTGTTCATAATTGTAATTAACCTATTGCTATTTTAACTGGTAGATATGTGTTCATTATGCTTAGATGGTGACAAGAATAGATGTAGTGAAGGGAGAGAACTAGGGTAGAGGAATATACAGGCATGTCGATGCCTGCTGTTGTGAGGCTTATCTGTCCTGGATTCCTGCTGAATCTCTGGAGACGGTTTGAAATGAACAATTCAGTTGTACAGTGATGAATGCACATGATGGCTGTAGTGTATAACCACAAGCAGACATGATGAAATGCACTGGCGGCTGCATGTGAGACAATTCCAGAACATGACCAGGCCAAAACACCTGGTGCAGAGATCTGTTGCCAAACGAAGCGTGGTAGAGAATTTGAAATGATGCTCTGACTGCATGCGACCTTAAAGATTGGATGTGTGCCCGACCATAAGACTTCTAAAGAACATGCAAAGGGTGCACTTATTAGACTTGGGTTATGAGAATACATTTACTCTATATTAGTTGCTTCATTTGGTTCTTGTGTTGCAAGTAACTTAATATGGAATACTGACCGTGTTTATCTGTTGCCTAGGTATTTGTCAGCTTAGTGGCAGTGCCTGACCCCAAGGTATTTATGCAAGCCTTGTTTATTGGTTTCTCTGTCATTGCCCATAACCTATGTATAGTCACAATAGACGTTTTGTAGCCTGTGTGCCTGCTGCTGCAACATCCACGACATGATCCCTGGTCAGGGCAGATAGTCTTAAAAGAAGTCTTTTTTATGCCAAAAACGAATACCTAGAGCAATATCAACCTTTCACTAGCATTGGAAAATTGGTCCTATTTTGATTTTTTTTTTTATGGAAAAGCAGGTTCAGTGATCGTTCTCAACTGCAATAATTTCAATCTACAGAGGATCCATGAAATGATTTTGATTGAATCGTCATGGAACTCGATACTCCTTAGATAATAAATAAGTCATGTTATTCAACAAAAAAAAAAGGCATGAAAGATTGTTTTTCCACAGGAACTGGAATCGGACAACAAATAGGGCATGCACGACTTTGATTTACGTTGGGTTTTCCCAAGGATGTGGGTTGAACCGTTTTAACAGCCTTTGCTTGTACAGTCTTCTCTGCAACCTTTGTCAGACAGTCGGGGTTGTACTAGGTTCTTATACAGTGGAAAGTTGCCCTAGAGCTAGTGTGTACAATTCTCTTGCTTTAAACCTCTCCATTCATTCAGCCGCCATTATCATTGTTCAGCATGAATTTTATTGTGGATGGTACCAATCATTACATACTGTTGAAACCTGGCTCCTCTGAATACACACATCGTTATGGAAAGGGTCGAGCGTTCTGCTTAAAGTGAAGCCCTGTTCCCTTTTCTTATGAGCGCTACTACATTTGACCGAAAGTTTCTGGTCCGACAGTTGATTTTGCTGATCCTGAGCACTTTTGAACAAAAGGCCATAAAGTGGGTAATTTATAATCATCGAACACACTGAAGACGAGGAAAACACTGAGCACATACTGAAATCTAAAGACCAGTGGAAATCTGAATTGGTTTCAAATATGCAGGTGGGGAAAAAAAGTACTACTGGTATCCAGTCTGAAAATTTGGAATGGTAAAACTTTGGCATGGAACCATGTAGAATCAATGCCACTTTCTTCACATTTCAGGTTAAAAGCATTGTTAAAATTTTCACGCTTCACAGAAACCGGAATCGGTGTATGAATAAAATTATCTTGTATGAAGAAACATGGTCTGTGAATGCCGAGTGAAAGAAAAAAAAAACTCCCTCTCCATCTTTCCCCTTCCTCCGTCTATCCTCACCTTCCCTCCTCCTCCTCACACCTGTCCTCTCGTTCTCATCCCACCTCCCTCCATCCCAACCTTTTCCCCCTTCTTACCTTCCCATCCCAACCTCTTCCCCCTTCCCGTCCCTCACTCGACCCTTCCCCTTTTTTCACCCACCCAGGTTCCCCTCTCCTCCACTCCTTTTTTGTCCCATCTCGTCTTTCTCCCTTCCGTTTCCTTTTTCTCCTTTTCACCTCGGCCTACATTCCTCCTTCCAGTGCCCCCCGTGCATCCCTCCTCCCTGCCCTCAAGCAAACATGCACCTCTCTGCTCTTTCTCACCCCTCTCTCCTTCCCTGTAAATCGCCATTCTCTGCACATAAAAACATATTTTGAAAGAGCCTAAACCGAGTTACCGAGTGTTGCCTTTTCGTTCTTTCTCGCTTTGTAGATTCCATTGAACTACACAGAAACCGGTTCATGGAAATTAACATCGAAGCTAGCATTCATTATTCTCCAAGTAATTCATCAGACCGTTTCCCTCATTTAATGACTTTAAAGAAGTCACGGAATGAGGGAAACTGGCAAATAAACGAAAGTACATTCAAGTAATTCTACCATTGTAAACGTCTACACACATACTCACACTCACTAAATTCGTGTCAATCATTGTACATATTCAAAATCAAGTGGTATTCCGTTTTAAACCTTAAACACATATATTCAAATTATATCCTTGAAATCATCTGTATTAAAACTGGTATATGAAGCAAGATAGGTGCTCTGTTTTAAAACTGACTAGTGTTCAGTCCAAACAGTCTACAAAACTTTCTTTAAGAATACATTGCAGTACATCATGGTTATCTTTCTTACATGTTAAAAGCACGATCTTGGATGGAAGTATGAGAGTTCAGATGCACAATGAAATTTAAAAACCGAGTTAAATAAAACAAAGTGACAAAAAAGCTGCATTATGCAAATGCGACTAAAACTGTGGAAATAGATATACGGTTAAAAATGTTAAAGAATATGCATATATACTGAAAAGACAGTACATACATGTACCATCAAAAACTCATTATATCTGATTTGATGACGGAATAGTATTACGTACACAATGCAAAATGTCGTTTTTTTTTTTAACCACAATAAACCTAAACACAGACACTAGGAGCCACAACGCTTCACTCCGTCACCAGGAAGGTATATCACAATGGCTGACGAGCATTCTGTGTTCCATGTAGCACACATTCATAATCACCGCCAGCCTGATGAGCCGAATGTCACACAAATTTCACTTACCTCAAGGTGGCACTGTAATATATGGACTGCTGCAGACGGTACATCTCGGGGCAAAATGTGCCGACTATTTACAAAGAAAAGGCGGCGAGATGGAAGACACATGGATTAGACTCAGCAGATTGAAGCACCCAACGCACTGCCTTGAGAGATGGGACATAAATTCCCTCCGTGGTTGTGACCCCGCCCGCCTTAAAACCCTGTCGATGATCGGTACAGTTCGTAGCATGAACTGTCAAAGCATATGACGTCCGACCACAGCTTTCTGTCAAAGAAACTTTCCTTGCCCATTGTGGCCTCCACGGCAATCTCTGGCCATATCAGAACCGACAACCCAAAAGGCAGTGATCAACCAATCCGCAACAAAGGACTATTTGATTGACAGCATACGCATCCCTGACAACATACAAACCATATCGAACAAGGACTGCCACCTTAAATATTCCGACGTGGGGCAAACGATCTCAAACGATTTATTTCCAACGGTAACATCGGAGGAAGCATCTTAAAGATCATGAATGCGGTCTACGGCATCTGACAAATCTTTGTCAATAATGAGCACTATGCTCTAGTGTGTAAACCCTTTGAAATGTTAATTCAGTTCACTGATAACATCAGCAACAACTCCTCTGAAAGAATGACTGTTCTACATTTGTGAATTCAGACTGCCACCTGTCTTCACATCAGACAATTCTCCAACGATGACTGATTGCAGTCGTCTTTTGTAGTCACCTTAGTAACCACCTTTATACTCTGGCACCAAACGCATCATCTGGTTATCAGCATCTTCAAGAGCGTTAACTGCTCAACCCTGATATCACCTCCACTGTCCTATAGACAACTTGTAACTAGACATCACAATCAATCAATCAATCTCTCTCTCTCTCTCTCTCTCTCTCTCTCTCTCTCTCTCTCTCTCTCTCCCCTCTCTCTAGTGTCGTTTTTCTTCTTTATTTGAAAACACCAGTTCCTGACTAGGCCTCAACTAAGCAATCTTGGGACTGTGACTCTTTGTAATCGTCATCGAATAAACCATCGGTGACTGGCATGCTGTTTAACTTGACATAAGATGAATGAGCTCAGGGTTGCTACATAACAATTTGCCAACAGGTCAATCACTATCCATCGTAGTTAGATACTGTACACTAAAGTTTAACGCTCATACCCACTAAGGATAGCGAGGCAGATGGGGGGATAACAGTCCCCAGGAGAGTGGGTGAGGGAGAGGTGACAACCCAACACTACATTGATACCACCAGAATGACACTACCCTAAGATGGCATGGACAACAACAATTTTTTACTAAGCACTGAAAGGCCTCAAACTCGCAAAGCCTACGAACTCTATGGTCTACCGCTGAGCCAACTGGCAGCCCCGCCCCCTCCCCCTGCCCCCATAGCACCATAAATAATTAATCATCTGGTAAGCCATCCCAGATACAATCATACCGTCTCTCTGCCCAGTTTTTCACAACAGACACACCCACCCAGAATATCTGTATCCACATCACTGGACTTCAATGGTCAGTCACCTCATTCAATACAGAAGTTAGAGATTAAGATGGTAACTGCCCCCCCCCCCCCCCCCCCCCCCACAAAAAAAAAATCTTAAAAGAATGATCCAGTAACAATTGCAACCATTTACTTGTGAAAAAAAATCTAGCTATTTTTACATCTTATGAAAAAGCCATCTAAATTCAGTAAAATCTGTCCAATATATATTCTGAAGTGCTCAGTTGGGTAAATCATTTGAAGAATCGCAGAAATCATTGCAAAAAGACGTTTAAAATGCTCGTTGATGATTCTGAAGTGTGTGGTTAGATCAAATTAATCCTCAACGATGCGAGACAGGAATGATGCAGCTTTCACTGACAACTGTTAACAGCATCAATAACAGGTTAAAAGGCATAACCTAAAACGGCGTTTATTGTCCATGCAGCACAAAGCAATCTAATCGGTAAAACCTTAAACTGCCATTCCCATTGGAGATATTTAAAAAGCCGCTTTTCTACGGTCAATTTCAGTCACATGCAAATACAAAAAGAAAAGAAAAGAAGTCCTAAGCCATGCCCCACTCTTAGAAATGGCAGATGATAAATAAGGTGACTGAAAAAGGCAGATAACGAATAAGGTGAACTTCCTTCCCAAATTAAAACAGAGACATGCCAACCCATGTCACAACATAGAATGAAAAGTTACCTCCTTACGTATCCTCGTCTCGCTTATATCATTTCTTCCTGACACGGCCAGTCGAATCTTCTGTGAATGTGTGGCTGCGCGCCTGAAAGGCGAACGGCTTCAAAGACAAACGAGCAATTCTGAAATACCACCTGTGAACTCTTCTCGTCTCGGGGAATGACTTTCGGCAGCGTTCAGAACGGTTCACTGGGCTGCCAGAATGCGGCACGTGCAGGACGGTAGTTCGGTCAGAGCCAACAAGCAGCGTCAGGAGAGAAAGGAAACGACACGTTATCCTCTAACGGACAGACTCAACTGTACTCCCCTTGACAGACTTTCGCTCATAAATACCTGATCTCTCTCTCTCTCTCTCTCTCTCTCTCATATCAGCTTGTAGTGTTACACCAAAATGCGGAGTCCATCAACCGCTTCATTAAGGGAGAAAAACGTAACCTTTAAAACTTTTTTTCAGTCTGATGAAATAAGGTAGCAACTGACAAATAACTGGATAAGACAACGGGATAAGACAACGGAACCAGACCGCGTGCTGCGTTACTGAAAACTAACGAAAAACACAAATAAACACGTGAAACCGAGAACAAAATTGTACTTATAAAGCTTATTTAGTACATAATACAAAACACAGAACTGAATTTTGTACAAATAAATCTATTCCAGACGTAACAAACAACAACAACAGGTTACACAAAACAACCTCCCCAGATGCAGGTGGCCTCAGAATGAAATAACTGGGGGAAAGAGGTGGTGGGTGAGAAATGGGCCAAACCCGGTGCATGAACACGTTCATCCTAACACAGACCAACACAAAGGACACGGTTGATTTATCACTCGGACTCCAGGAGAATGATTGAATAAAAGGAACTGGTTAGCTGAAATGATACACTTTTATGTACACTAACATTGTGAAAATTCATTACAGCAGGTGCTCCAGTATTTAACAAATGAACTCAACGGATATCACGGCACATAGAATATCGCTGGTCTGTTACCATTTTGCTTCTTGGAAGGAGGTTCCTGTAATGCATTTGGTCACAGAAACCCTGACACTGTTATCTGTTTTCTTTGTTTTTCTAGGTCTCTTCGTCCTGATCTAGACTTTTCGTGGAACGACTCTTAACAATGACAAGAACACAAGCGCAGGGTCTACACTCAAAATAAACATGATGATACTGATGAACAATAAAAGGTTAAACACACAAGTGTCTGCTTATTATAGTCTCATGTGAAATAACAGTGCGTCACCATCTTCAGATTACACACAAATAATCTCAATACCATTTCGTTAAAGCATTAAATCATCAAACAAACATGTTTATCGGACTTATCTTAATATCTTATAAAGTTTGTCAGGGATTCAACAGTCTTGAACCTCTCTCTCTCCCTCTCTCTTTTTCTCAGGCTTTGGCCTAAAATCTTCATCCTTGCGCATTAATGATCAAACAAAACAATCTCCCCCACCCCCACCCCTCTCTCTCTCTTTCTCAGGCTTTGGCCTGAATCTTTATTTTTGCGTATTAAAGATCAAACAAAACAATCTCTCTCTCTCTCTCTCTCTCTCTCTCTTCTCTCTCTCTCTCTCTCTCTCTCTCTCTCTCTCTCTCTCTCACACACACACACACACACACACACACACACACACACACACACACACACACACACACACACCATATACGCACGTGCGCGCGTTCACACACATGGACACAGTTCATGGACACACTCAACAACAAAAAGGGAAAGATGGGGAGGGGGTTGGAACAATTGATTAGCAGACAGACAGAAAGACACAGAAGTTGCCACAAATATATCGGTTATCTTTCAGTTACAGTTAGGGGAAAAAAGCAAAGGGAAACCGATTTTTTTTTATATATACAACAAAGGATATGACACATGACAGTGTCTTAACCTTTTCAACGCTTGGATGCTACAGACCCGATCACAATCAGTCAACGTTTCTGCCTGTCATTGATTTCACAAATTACTGGACAAGCATAACGTGGTTGTCGAAGGCGTTCAACCTGTCGTTCGCCATTCCGGTGTGGTGGCATGCATGTTGACCCAGCTCCCCGAGACCAGCTCCAGGAACTTTAATACTGCGGAATGAAAAAAAAAAAAAACCTGATCAACAACTGTTGAATAAGTGAACATAAGTATAATGACAAACACTGACTGACAATCAAACTAACAGCTGACAATGGTGACGATAATGACAATAATGTCACTTAGAATATCTCCCTCGTTCTGTTCTGTTTTGATCTGTTTTGATCTGTGTCGCTCAGTGGCAGTGTCCCACGTGACCCATCCTGGCTTTCCCATACACACCGAGCCACATCCAGGCCCCGACCTGCCACTGTCCTCGAGCCAGCAATCCGCTGGATCCTACCGACACCAAATCGCCATCTCGCCAGAGGAAATATTGCAGTGCGCAGCACCGGTGACTCGATAAATCCTATGAAATCGTTCACCGTCTCTCTCTCTATCTCTCTGGTTCTGCACCATGAAAAGGTTATGCATCCTAAACAACGTGCCTTGATTTATTCTGAAGAACTATTTCGATAGTCAAAGGCAATTGATTGTACAGTGTAGCTCTCAGGTATGGGGGTAATGTAACGCTGGCTTATACTGCGAACTTGTTCATATTTTCGCAAAGGAAACTTTGTCGTGCACACAGCGAACCAATCCTACGTGATATTTTTGCCAAAGGTGAAACGAATAAATTTTCCCTGTAGTTGTATCCCAATGGTATGCATCCACTGTTGGCTTCACTTGCCGCACACATACTATCATCGAAAGCTCGCAAGATGTATAGTATAAAACCTAGAGTGAAAAAAAGTGGGAAAATAAAAGGCCGATCTCTTTGCTTCAAAACGATAAAGGTCTTGTAATCAAGATGATGGGAACGTCAAGAAGTTGAAATGTTTTTGTGAACGACTGACTGACTGTGGATGGCACACACGTCAAGACTTTACAGCCTAACAGCAGTGAGTGGTTTGATGCTCACAGAAAGCGGTCTGATGCTGATACTTTCAGACATGGATAGACACCTAAAATGTACATGACAAAATTTAGACGTGGAACATCAGAATCAGCAAATCACAAGAGATGTAATATCATAATTGTTGACAATGACCTGTTGCGTTCTCTTTGTACAAAATATCACCGAAATGGAAACGCATTTCGTTCTGTATTTCCAACATTCAGGAATGTTCCACATAAAAGGCCCTGCCATTATTGACAGTCTCTTCTCCACCACTCTCTCAATGTCCTCAAGCTGTGACGCTCAGTGTGTTCCTTGTTTTTCTTCATTATGTGAGGGGTTTACTTCTAGAGGAACAGATTTTCTAAAAGATTTGCAGGTTGCTCTTCTTCATAACATGCTACGCTACGTATTTTGTTTCAGAGGACGTATTGTATTCAACACTCCTGCCCAAAGAGGCCAAAACATATGAAACAATGGTCTCAATCTCTCTCTCTCTCTCTCTCTCTCTCTCTCTCTCTCTCTCTCACACACACACACACACACACGCCATTCGTAAGAATGTGATAACTAGGCTCATTTCACACTTATACCGAGATGTTCCTTACGAGCCTTAGTTAATGCTATTTTTGAGGCAGAGAGCAAAAGACCTGCTAAAACCTAATTGCATGAAAATGTTAAAGCTCAGAAGATAACATACCGATATAAAAATACACTGTTGCATGTTCTGATCATTCTATGAAACAGACCGACTTAGAAAAATAAACACTAATAAGCTAACCAGCGTGTAAAATGAGTCACGTTTTGTCAGAAAACACAATTAAATACATTCAAAGACAAAGTGCCGCTTGCCCGCAAATTCAGTTTATCAGGGGCGATAACCAGTGGAGACAAAAACACCACCATATTACATTTTGTTAGACGACTTTAAGCAGGGGAGACAAAAACAAGACCATGTTACATTTTGCGATATGACTTTAAGCAATGGCGACAAAAACTCAACAGTGGAGACAAAAACAATGCCACTGATATACTTTGTGATATGACTTTAAGCAGTGGAGACAAAATACCAACACGTTACATTTTGCGATATGACTTTTAAGCAATAGTGACAAAAACAACATCATGTTACATTTTGTGAGATGACTTTAAGCAGTGACAATAAAAACACCACCATGTTACATTTTGTGATGTGACATTACATTATAGGAGACTCACCAACGGTTCGTCCGAGTAGGCTGGTCGCTGGATGGCCATCCGCTGCAGAAAAAAGGGAAGACAAATCAGTAACAAAAAAAGTTCCTGCAGCCTACATGGCCACAGATCTTCAGTTTCTACCTGCTGGTATGGAGACTGAGGCACAAAACATACCATGCACCAAGGATGAAGAGAGATGAATCGGTGGTATTACATACAATCAAGGGGATTCTCAATAAACTATATTGTGTTAGCCAGAGTGATCAAGAAATGGCTGCCCTTGGCACAGAGCTACGTCTACGTCCACACTGGACTCGGCCATTGAGAGATTCTCAACACCTTTACACAGACCAGATTTTCATAGATTTCAGCCTGCTTATTTCTTGTCTTTAAGAGACCGTGAATCTAACCATCTACTTTTTGAACCGAAGATGACAAATGCTCGTTATACTTCTATTGTTGGTGTGCTGGTTGTGGCTGGTTTGGAAGGGGTGGGGGGAGATTTCTGCCCGTGGACTTACCCACAGCTACTTGATCACAGTCGCACAAATGTAGGCTAAATGCGCGAATCGAATAATTCAACGTGCTGATAACCCTTTAAACACATGCACGCAAGTACGCACACTCCACACCAAGTTCTTCTTGCATATATCGCAAGATTTATGAGCTGTTACTTCACCGACACTTTTTTTAGATTCACCGATTTCTTGGACCAGTCAGAAAGTATTCATTTATTTGCCATCAACCCCAACCTAAGATGAAAAAGAAAAGTAGGGGGGGGGGGGGGGGGGGGGAGAATCACTTTCTGTGTTGGTTGAAGACGATTTCCGACGAAGAGTAAGGAATGTTACTAAAATTGTGTCCTCTCTTTCAACTGATGCAATACCAAAATCATGAATACGGCCATTTTCAACGGAGGAAAACACGGCGCGACAACCATCGGCCCTACAGGCTGGGCCTACAGTAACAATACCAGCCAGCGACAGACGAACGGGTCTCCAAAGAGGCGTCCTCTCCCTCACCTTCCCTTCGTCCATGTAGTCGTAGACCCTGGCGCGGTCGGCCGGACCCCGCTTCTCCGATCCCGCCTGCTGCCGCCTCAGCCCGGTGTCGGAGAAGTCGTGGATCAGCGGGTTGCGCATCTCGCGGGCCTCCCCAGGCAGAATGGCCCTGCTGGCCTGCGCGAAGCTCACCTCCTCCCTCTCCCCGCCCGCCCTGCGCCGCCTCCCTGTGGCCCCGGGGACCCGCGCGACCCGGCACGTGCTCCCTGCCCGAGAACTCGGGCTCCCTAGTCGGGTAGTCGGGTTCCCCCGTCGGGTAGTCGGGTTCCCTGGTCGGGTAGTCGGGTTCCCTGGAGGGGTAGGCGGTCTGGTTGGTCGGGTAGACGGGCACCCTTGAGGGAAAGGCGGTCTCCTTGGGTGGACCGGCGGGGTCCATGCTGAGGTAGCCGACCCCTCTGGCCGGGTGGTCCGGGTCCCTGGAGGGGATGTGGTGGAGGTTGGGATCCCTGGCGGGGTGGGGCTTCAGCTCCCTGTCTGGGAACACCTTCACCGGGGCTCCCGGGTGCTCCTCCCGCCGGATAACGTTCTGAGGCCTGAACCAACACGTCCACAGCGACAACCGAGTTGATCATCAGTAGCCTTGGAAAACTCTCTCTCTCTCTCTCTCTCTCTCTCTCTCTCTCTCTCTCTCTCTCTCTCTCTCTCTCTCTCTCTCACACACACACACACACACACACACACACTCACACTCTTCACCCCTCTTACTCGGCTTTTTATTATCAACAGTAGGGGCCTTGGCCAATCTAAACTCGGGTGTAAGGTCAAAAGACGCGTCACCGAATTCCCCAGCTCAATGGGAACAAAAACAAACAAATGGATCTTTCCTACCCTCAAACAAACTTACCTGTGTCTACATAAAAGCACAAATGTTCACAAACTAATATGACTTGGACATGCATGTGAACTTATCTCACACACACACACACGCTCGCTCGCGCACACGCACACACACTCGTTCCACATGATATGTTTGACGGTAAACACACGTGCCAGCAAGTTGCTCACTTCTATAAACTAGGGGCTGTGTGGGGCTGGTTGTCTCCACATGTAGGTTCAAAGGTCGTCTCTGCTGACTGCAGCGTATGGTCAAAGTGTAACGAAGTTCAGAACAAACCGTCGGTGCCCAGTTAGTCTAGTCGCTTTTTCTCATGACGTATATTCCATCTTTCCCTCGAGCCGATCGTATATCCGCGTCCTCTATCCCCCATCCGCATCCCACCCATCTCTCCCTCTCATTCTCTGAACATACAAAACCCCACTTTCCTTGAGATCTGCACCTACTTACCCCCTCCCCCTTTCTCTCCGTCTCATTACATACAAAAACACATTTTCTTGACTCCTGTATCCAGTTCCCCCCCCCCCCCCCCCCCCCCCCCCCCCCCTGCGTTCCCGTCTCTCTCATATTACACAAAAAAACCCACTATTCTTGAGACCTGCATCTAGTTACCCACCTGTCCCTCTCACAATACACACAAAAACCCATTATCCCTAAACCCGCCACTAGTTACCCCCCCCCTCCCCCCCCCCCTCTCTCTCTCTCTCATTACATACAAAAATCCACATTTCTTGAGACCTGCATTTAGTTACCCCCCCCCCCCCCCCCTCCTTCCCTCTCGTTACATTCAAAACCCCACTTTTCTTGAAACCTGCATCTAGTTACTCCTCCTCCTCCCCCCCCCCCCCCTCTCTCTCTCTCTCTCTATCCACTAAACACACGTCCGTCTGTTTTCAACTGCAGCCTTTGGTTACATCATTCCCACCTGTCCGAATAGCCAGCATTCGATCCGGCCCACGACGACTTGTCGTCACTGAAGCGTTTGACGTCATCTGGACGTCTGACGTCATCACGGCGCGGAAAGCCCGACAGCTGGTTTGGGTTCGCGGCAGCCACCGGTTGATATGGGTCAGGTTGGTGAGGGTAGGGCGAGGCAGTGTGTCCAATGGCTGGTACATGAAAGTCTGAAAAACAACGCAAACCCGTTGATGATGCAAGTATGAAAACGGCTATGCCAAAGCCGACTGCTCACGCAGAAGTCTGGCGAATCGTGCAGTCCGACAAGTGTGTGTGCGTGCGTGTGTGTGTGTGTGTGTGTGTGTGTTGTGTGTGTGTGTGTGTGTGTGTGTTCGTGCGTGTGTGTGTGTGTGTGTGTGTGTGTGTGTGTGTGTGTGTGTGTGTGCGTTTTGTGTGTGTGTGTGCGTTTTGTGTGTGTGTGTGTGTTCGCGCGTATTGTGTGTGTGTGTGTGTGTGTGTGTGTGTGTGTGTGTGTGTGTGTGTTCGCGCGTGTGTGTGTATGTTCGCGCGTATGTGTGTGTGTGTGTGTGTGTGTGTGTGTGTGTGTGTGTGTGTGTGTGTGTGTGTTCGCGCGTGTGTGTGTAAGTGTGGGGTGTGTGTGTCTGTGTGTGTCTGTGTGTGTGTGTGTAAGTGTGGTGTGGTGTGGTGTGGTGTGGTGTGGTGTGTGTGGTGTGGTGTGGTGTGGTGTGGTGTGTGTGCGCGCGCGTGCGCGCGCGCTCACGCACGAGTGCGTAATTATCTTTTTGTTGTTGTTTTCTTGTTCTTTTTTTGCCTTCATTGAACCACAAACAGAAATGTTTTCTCACACAGCTCTATTCAATGTACAGTTCGTGTGTTCAATGATGAAGAGACAGAACAGAGATAAATGATGCTGGTAAAGTCAAACTTTCACCCTGCCATTAAAATTAGCCTGTATCAGAAATCGTGAAAAAATCTAGAATGCGTAAATCTAGAATGCGTAAACAGTCTGTTGCAGTTCTTGCCGTGTTATTTTCAACACTTAGTATCGTACACTACCCGACCTGGATGTTTACCCTCAACAGGTACTACAGTGTTATTGTTGCTGTTAATTCTAGGAAAACTACAGCAACAAGAAAACGACGAGTCTGAAAGGCTCGAAGATAGGTCGACAGTCTATTATTGCTTGTTTTACTCATCTATTTTTTAACCTATCTCAGCCTTTCTGCCTTCCGCTGCGTGCGTGCGTGCGTGCGAACGTGAGTGCGCGCGCGCACGCGTGCATGCGCGTGCGCGCGCGCGTGTGTGTGTGTGTGTGTGTGTGTGTGTGTGTGTGTGTGTGTGGGTGTGGGTGTGAACCAAAACTTTCTTTACATTCTTTGTCTTCAGTGTTAAGGCCATCCCTGCCCATTGGTGTACGTATTCGTTTGTTTTACTCTGGTTTTTATTCAGCGAAGACATCACGATAAAATTCGCTTTTTGTTTTCCTTTCAGGAGGGCTGAAACCTTAGAAGCATGACAGCCGTTTTCGCGTTACAACGAGCATATTTGCATTACAACTACCGATTTTAATAACTTTTATTACCCCCCACCCACCCACACACACACACACCACCACCACCTTTCACTCCCCTTTCGATTCAGAAGATTTATGTCGGGTATCATTACTTGCATAGTACAATCCAATGCAAGATATATTTTTTGGACGGAAAGATTCTGACAGATACCAGTTGTGGATGGAAAGATTTAAAGGTGCCAGGTTTCTATGGAAAGATTGAACAGGTGCAAGTTTTGTTGTTGTTGTTTGTTTGTTTGCTTTTTGTTTTTTGTTTTAGGAAAGATGTGTTGGTATTGGACCGAATTTTGAGCGGTATCAGTTTAAGAAGGAAAGGTTTGAGAGGTGCACTTTTAGAAAATAAGGTAAGAGAGGTGCCGGTCTTGGAAAATAAGGTAAGAGAGGTGCCGGTCTTGGAAAATATGGTAAGAGAGGTGCCGATCTTGGAAAATAAGGTCAGAGAGGTGCCAGTCTTGGATTGAAAAGTTGGAGATGTGCTAGGTTTGCACGTGCGCTTCTGAAGCACACCAGTGACTGACCGACCGACAGATCAATGAATGAACTGACAACGAAGAAACAAGCATGGTGACCGCCAGGTCCCAAGAAGGAAAAGGGAGAGAAACCGTAGTTTCTGTGGACAAAGACCATTCGCTCTTGACCAGCACCTTCTGACCAAGACTGAGAGGAGCACGTCAACATCTCTGGGGGTAGAGTGCAGCGGTGGACACGGGGTGAAGCAAAAGGGAACTACAGTCCCGGGCTGCAAATGGAGGGTGGGAGGGGGGAGGAAGAGGAGGGGTTGGGGGTTGTACGCAGTCGGACGGGTGGACAGAGGGCAGTTGGGTGATGAGGTCAACAGTGATGGTGAAAAACGTGCGTGCATGCCCGTCTGTCTACAAGGCATGTTACCGGTTCCCCCTTTCCCAGATCGCCGGTCCGCATCGCGCTGTGTCCAGTGTTTCCATGGTGCACGTGCTTTTGTCGCTTTCTGAGCTATTTGTACACTAGTCATCCATACCAGCGGCCAAACTGGCCATCTCTTCCGTAAGTCTTTCATGGGGTTTTACGTGTGTGCAAGATGTTTTGCCTGCGTTCACACACAGGACCTCGGTTTATAGTCTCATTCCAAGGACTTGTGGGAGGTGGAGTCAGAACCTATGTTAACTCCAAGGGGTAACTCCAGGCTTACCAGGATCACGAGTCCAGGGCTCTACTAACTGAACTATTCAGGTCTCTATGCATTCCTGTTCAATTCGTGGCAGTCGGAGCTGGTCCCAGGTTTTAACGCAGCCCTCACCCTGCCTCTGACCCGAACCCAAATGCTACTCGATACTTCCGAAGTTCTTAACCCCAACCCCGATCTTTTTCCTAAACCTAAACCAATTTCTAACTCTACCCGGAATTCTAGGTTCACTACCTAATCCAAACCTATCTCTAATCCTAACGCTTCTTTAAAACCTTTGCCATATCCTCACCCAAACTCCGAGGTTCTAGTGCCTGCCACAGAAAATCTTGGATTAATCAAATTTGGGGCTTATTTAACATGGGGCTTACCGAAGGAAACAATCCCGCAAATATTCTCCGTAGTGAATTTGGAGGAGTGCATGCGAGTTATTGTAACATCACAACATGTGGACGTCAACTTCGCCAGCAGATATAATCTTCCTGTGCCGTTGGCACCAAAACAAAGTTTCTGTATTGATCAGCAACATTGACTACATCAATGATGAGCCTTCAATCTCCATACTGGTAGCCGAACAAACATCAAAATCCGCAACAGCGAATAGTCATTTATTAAAAAAACTTCACGTTTGAGTTTAGGGAGGCCCAGAGATTAAAAAATAAAATCCTTCTTCATGGAAAATATAGGCATTTTGAGAGCACAATGGTAGACTTGCAACAAAACTTTTTTTACATGGGAGACTGTAACTAAAACTTCTCTAAACTAAGACATACAAAAAAATCCCCAGAACTCCGTTCCGAGTCTTTCGAAATCCAGAACGGGTAGGAAGCGAACATTAGGATCATCTTTTAGATGACAGACACGCGTTTTGGGGACACAGAAAAGACTTCTCCTCTGCTGACTGCTCTGTCCGTTTATCATTCCTCTGAAAAACATATCAGCAAGACCAACAAGCAGCAATCGTTCCACTCCGTCTTGGGCTCATCGCCTGGTTACTGTGCTTCAACTTAAGTTAAAGGGTGATCTCTCTGAAACTGGGTCGTCCCTTCTCTGCGAGCAAACTGTCTGAACGAACGGATTATTAGTAAATTATATCATCAAAAAATTTGAAACGATGAAAGGCTGTCGCTTCAAACGACAGTCTTGCAGATAAACGTGCATGTGAAAGAACCCTTCTCCAGAGAGTGCTCAAGGGTAACAGCAAGCGGCAGTTGTTTCATTCTGTTTAAAACTGATCAGGCAACAACTAGATACATTTGACCTGCCACCGAGATGCACTTCCGCATAAGCAGAAAATAATCTTCCCGAAATCGGTTACCTCCTCCTGTCCTAGAGACAACTAACTCTAAGAAAACAAACATGAGAACTCGGTGAAAGGAAAAGTCTAAAGATAATCAATAAATAATAATAATAATAATAAATCGAGCTATATATAGCGCTCTTCGATGAGAGAAGACTCATCCTCAGAGCGCTTTACAATACAGGAAAAATAAAAGTTTCCATTAACATTGCACAATATTAGGAAAAAGGCATCAAAACAATAGGTCACAAAGCAAGCACTAAAACAGATGCACAAGCCACATCCCCCCTCCCACTCTATCCCCCCCCCCCCCCCCCCCCCCCCACACACACACACAACCGCCACCCCACACACACATTATATGAACAACGCTCGACAAGAATTTGGGAATAGAAGAAAAGAACCAACCCCCATCCCCACCCCCACCCGCCTCCAATTTCGTGAACACTGCACGGGATACAATATAAAACATGCAGAAGGGAGCACCCACACCCACACAGGGCAAACTCAACACGAAGCAACAAAAAACCACGCGCGTAAACGCACACACACGAACACACACACGCAAAAGCACACAAGCATTCAGGCATGAAAATGAACTATTTCAAAAGAATGAAATGATCTACTAAAAACTGAAAACAAAAGTTGGAAAAGTTCAGACATCAGAAAAGAAACACGAGAACTCAGTGAAAGGACAAGTTTATAAAGATACTCAGTGAAAGGAAAAGTTTAAAGACAATCAAATAAATGAAATATTTTAAAAGAATAAAATGATCTATCAAAAATTGAAAACCCAAGTTGGAAACGTTCAGACATTCGTCGGAGATTTCTGTGACCATAATTTATTCTCTTAAGCCAGTTCTACATTAGAACTTCTTCTTGCCCTATCTCATGTGCAATTGTATAAACAATGTGACACGACTGAAATAAAACGCTATTTAATCCAGGTGGAAGCATAAACACACTGTCTTGGGAGGCCACGAACTGGGGACAAAACTCCAAAAAGATTAAACATACTTTGATAAAATCTCACCGTCAAAACACTGGACACAGCTCTACCAAAGCCGACAGGGCTGACAGGATATAGATATGATTGAAATGCGGAGCTACAATTATCTGAAATACTAAACACCCTCTACAAAATATTCCGTTCAAGCAAGAACATCCAGTATGCTTTACAAACAAAACACTTTTTTTTCCTCTCTTCAATTTTCACCAAGTCAGTCTGATCTACGTTTCAAAGAAATACGTGGTGCAATTCGCAAAATGCATATTTCCGCGTGCAAGAAATAAAGAAAGCGTGGAAACAGCGACATTCGAGTATGCGATATGATTCATGAGTACAGTTTGCACGCGCGAAAAAGTACTCCTGAGTACATCAGTCCGAGTACCACACTGTGACAGCGATCCGTCACCGTCGCGGCGATTTGGGGTAGGGCGAATCGGTAGAATCTGGCCTTACTGTGTGACCTACGTCATCACTCATGTCGCTGTAGACGTGTTTCCTGTTGGTTCCTTGAAGGCCCGGACGACGGAAATTCAACAACGGAGACGGTCGCTGGGCGCTCTTAGAAGAAACAACAAAAAAGAAAAAAAAATGAACACAAACACAGAGAGAAAAAGACAGAAGAAGAAGAAGAAGAAATGAACGGAGGAACAGAAAGAAAACGATAGCAAAATAGGAACAAGCCAGGGCTGGAGAAGTGGAGGAGTGGGTAGAAGGTGGGGGGGGGGGTGGATGGGGGTTGTGGATAGAGCCCTGTTGATGATAAACTCAGTGTCCTCACTTGAAGCGGTAGATCCTACCATAACATGTTTTTCACTTTTCTCTATTTTTACAAAGCATTCCGTACCACACATGTCTCAGCTTGCACTCTATTGCACCTAAGCAACTCGTTCGGACTTGCGCGCACGCGCACACACACACACACTCTCACACACACACACACACACACACACACACACACACTCAAGAGTGTCCTGTTGCAGTCTCAGCACCGGCAATCCACGGGAGCAATCATCATGAGGTGGTCCTGGGGCAACCCTCAAGGGAGACACTGCATCGCGGCAGAGCCATTTCGGTGGTGTTCTCTTTCCATTGTTCTGATGCAAAATAAGCAGGACATTGCCTAATACCCCCTCCATCCCCCCTTCCGACAATAATACCTGCGTTGTCACAGACACAGCGGAATTAATCGTCCCCCTCCTGACAGCGCCATCGCGTCCACCCCACGACGGTCGCCACGTATTTGCCGACACCTTAGACTGAAAACGCCACATGCGTGGATGTGGTTGAGACGCTGAATCTGAGGCTACCACTAAAGCAGGGTATGGTAAGTACAGAATTCGAGAACATTTCAGCGAGGATCAACTGGGATGGTAAACCCTCGCTGATCAACTGGGATGGTAAACATATTGCAGAGGTCTATTCCGGTCTTGAGACCATAAGACAAGGCTGTACTATGAGCTTTCTTCACAAGTATGTCCCGGCATCAACCAGTACCGACAGATACAGACACCTGCAGTGTTGGTTAGAAAAAGTGAGCAACACTCTCAAAACAGACACTAGAAAAATGAAATTCGCCTATGTGGTTTCAGTCTTCCCACTTGAATCCACGGCGCACACAAATAATGGGTACAATCCGACCAGGACCCCAAAATCCTCTCTACCTTTTTTCTTCCTCTGTGTGTGTGTGTGTGTGTGGTGTGTGTGTGTGTGTGTGTGTGTGTGTTGCGCGCGTTTGTGTGTGCGCGCGCGCGCGTGCCTGTCTGTATCTGTGTCTGGGTGTGCATGCGTAAGTGGTCTGCAAAACCAAAGGCCACTCTGACAAGTCTCAGTCCGTTAGTGTGCGTGAACGCGTACATACGTTCACAACTCAGTTTCCTTAACTTTTAATTTCTGTTGCCCTTCATCGTCCTCACGACCATCATTCTCATCATATAGATAGATAGATAAATAAGTGGGTGGGTGGGTAGATTGATGGTTGGATGGATGGGTAGACAGATGGATAGATAGATGGACAGATAGATGGATAGACACATCCATAGATAGATAGATAGATAGATAGACATATAGACAGATAGATCTGGTTCTTTCTCAATCACCCCCCACGCCAGCCCCTCTCCTTCCTGCTCCAGTCACAAGTTATCCGACACTGACCTGGTTGGGCCCATCGTTCAGTTCGCTGTACTCGTGCTGAGAACTCCTTTGGCCCGGCCGATGGTACTGGGGCTTGTTCATGCCAAAGTCAGTCTGCATATCACACATGGGAAATCCGATTCGAGCAGTGCACTTCTGTTCGCATAAAACCAACTCTCGTAATAAGTAGTTCGCATGGGAAATATTCATTACCAACTCACATAACGCCTTTCCACTTAAACTAATTTTCGTCACCAACTCGCCTTAAAGCATTTCGAATGGACATATGCTTGCTTGCTTGCTCTCTCTCTCTCTCTCTCTCTCTCTCCTCTCTCTCTCTCTCTCTCTCTCTCTCTCTCTCTCTCCTTTTTCTCGTCATCGTCTTCGTCCTCCTCCTCTTCTCTTCGTCCTCCTTCTTCATCCTTTACTTCTACTTCTTCAGATCTTAAAAGATTTACTCTTCTCCGTTCATTTTATTCAACCAAAGCAATGGACTTTGCCCAAGAACTAATGCCGGTCCATGCACGAAGTTCTTCAAACGAACTGAAAACAAAATTTACTATTCCGCCGGACGAAAGAGACAAACAAATTACGAGACAAAACACAACGCGTTTCGACCTCTTTGGTCTTCTACTGGCAAGACAAACAACATTCAGGACAATGAAAACGAAGAACGAGCAATTTGAGAGGATAAGTGATTGCTCGTTCTTGGTTCTCATCGTCTTGAATGTTGTTTATCTTGCCTGAAGACGACCAAAGAGGTCGAAACGCGTCGTGTTTTGTTTTGTAATTGATTTGGTTTGTCCTTTCTTCAAGCGAGCTCGCAGGAATCACAGCTTAGGCGAGCTGGCATGTCCACCCCAGCATACGCACAGTCCTCTGCATCAGCAACACGGCATAGTCACACAAACTGTTTTGTCAACAAAAGCTCTCGTCCTGAGAACAGAGCTTTATACAGCATTATCTCTGCACGGGTGCAGCTGGAACAGTCAGCACTCCGCCCTTGGGTTCGCTGTTAAAACTTGCCCTAAAACACTCTTTTAAAAAAAAAAAAAAAAGAAGAAGAAAAAAAAGCAATGCAACAAAATACAGGAATCAATATAACCTCATTTAGGCCTCATTTTGTCAACTATAAAAGACCCATTCTGACGTTTTCTTGTATCTCAATGTTTTGAAACAATTTGATAAACCTTCTTTGACTTATTCGGTGGGCATATGGTCCGCCCTACTCTTTTTGCGTTAAGTTGTTAAGCACGTAAGAGACATGGTTAAGAAACGAAAAAAAAAAGAGAATAAAACGCAAGTACTGCAACAAAATGGATTTGCACCGCTCACCTGTAATCTTACTATAGCAATACAGATCATAGACCTGTACCATATTCCTGTTGCAATACAGGAATGCTCTGCACCTTTTCTTTGGTCCTACTGTGGTAATACACACAGTGTATCTGCAGCTGTGTCCTATTTCCCCCAGGTATAACTGTGGTTAAACAACGTTTCTTTCAATCCGTTTGCTTGATATGACTATTAATTGCAAAAACATGAAACAAGCTTGTCCCTTTTCTTAGCGGCTCGTTTTTTTTCCCTTCATCCGATTGTTAAACTCCAGAATCTATTATGACCACAATACAAGTGTTACATACCTGACGGTGGATTTTTCTTTAAAGGTCACCTCTACGCTTCGTTTTCCTTTGTGACAGTGAACACAGGTGGAAAAGCTGGTGTGTACTTACCACGGACGTTTCTTCAGGAGAAGATTCAAAGGCCTGGTTCCTGAAAGACAGGGATCCTTCCGTGCCCTTCTGCACACACACACCACACACACACACACACACACACACATATATACACACACACATGTTTATATATGCATGCACACACACACACACACACACACACACACACTCTCTCTCTCTCTCACTCTCTCTCTCTCTCTCTCTCTCTCTCTCTCACACACACACACACACACACACACACACACACACACACACACACGTACGCACACACACATACGTAAGCACACACACACACATACGTAAGCACACACACACACACACACACACACCGCACCACACACCACACACACACACACACACACACACACACACACACTGTACATCGATATCATCAACCAGTTATATTTTTAGTGTTAGGCTGTCTCTATTTCAAACTTATCCCAAGTCAGTTTCCAAGTGAGGATGCGGCGAAATTGACCAAACTTCAGAAAAAAAATTACCTGTCAGGGACGTCTACTTTTGGTTTAAAATTAAATATTTCTTTTAAAACCCATATAAAGTGGGTGTTCCAGTAAATTTTTACTACTTGGGCCGGGGTGTTGCCCCATGTGTTTTGTGTCATCCGGGTGCGTCGTCCTTTCATTTTTGCCCCACCCTCCAATATTTTCTTCATTTTTTTTTTTTTAACCCTTTTTTTTGTTCTTTTATCTTTTTCACGCGTTTCATCAGCTGTTCAGGTGCCAAGGTGAGTGTTTTTTTACGTTCCCATTTTTGTTAGGTAGGGGGGGTGGCATTTTGAGGGACCGCGAGTCGGAGAGATTCAATCTCTGCTAGCTGGGGCCACTTTTTTCTTACCCCACTTCGGGTGGATTTTTGGGGAAATTTCTTTACCCTTCTGGGTCGGAAAGTATTCCCCTAACACCCGGGGTCCCCATCCCTGCCGCTGAAAAAACCCCCTTGGTCGTCCGACCTGGAGTCCCTTTTGGTGTGGACCGGCACGGGCGGCTGCCATCCTTTATTTACTGGGGAGCGACCCTTTCTCACCCCGCCCCCCCGCCATTTTGGGCGGGATTTGTTTTTCTGTTTTTTCCCAAGCTGAGCCCGGTTTTGGCTGGGAAGCACACCACACACCCCAACACGTCCAGGCCCAGTCGCTGTTCAATTTTGGAGGAGGTGAACCCCGTCCCCTTTTTTTGGACATGCTTTGCCCCAGACTGGAAAAACCAGCCCCCCACAAAGTACCCCCCACAGGGTCCCCCTCTCCAGCGAACCCCCTCGGTTTATGGGTCGGGGTTAAGTTCCATTTTGGTGGTGCGGGTGTGGGTAGGCGTGGTGTGCGTGGGGTTTAAAGCCGGGGCATGATTCGTTTTTTTTGTTTTTTGTTTTTTTTGTTTAACTTATTGATTAGGTCCCCTTGGGTTTCGCATTTTTTTAATACTGTCTTTCTTTGTTATTTTGGAAAGTCCCTTTTAGTGGTTTTGTGGGTTTGGTTGGGGCGTAGCGGGATCCCCGGGTATTGGGGGGTTTTTTTGGTCGTTTAAATTTTCTTTGTCCCCCAAGTGTTTGTTTGAAAAAGGCCCTTTTTCTTCTATGCCCTTTTTTTTTTTTTTTCTTTTTCTCTCGGGTATCTTTTTTTTCTTTGTTTTGACCCCCACCCCCTCTGAGTGCTAGTGTGATTGAGTGATTGAATGCGAGTAAAAATATTGTCAAAACTACTTCCTCTTGTGTCTTGGTGTGTGAGGGATTGGTGATCGCTCCGTTCTGCCACGCACATAACCTGTTATAGAACCCCCCCTGTCAGGTGTACTCCCAACGTGACAATTATGGTGGGAGATGCCGGGGACAGAATGTGTATGTGGTAGTGTAAAAGCGACACTCTGAACTCACAACCGCCCGTCCCTTGAGAGATATGTCTTTACTTTAACGGTATATGACGGTGGTTGTTGTGTTGGGTTCTAGAGTCCGGTAGGAACTCCAATAAGCGACCGTTTTTGTGTGCTGTCGGCAGTAAGTCCGTGCTCCGTGTCGGAACTTCGGGGCGCATCGTTCCGCGTTCGTTCCTCCAGAGTTTGTTTTGTTTGTGTAGTACCGCCGGCTATGGTTTCTGGAGTTCCGTTCTCCTTTTTCTCATTTACCTTAGGATAGAATAGTGTACTTTGGTGAGAAGGATGGGGGTTTTGAATTCTAGATTAATAGGTTTTGCTTGTGCAGAGTCGTCGATGTCGTGCTTGTACTGATTTAGGATTTTGTCTGCATTTGCCTGTACTACCCAAGACCCGACTGGTGTTAGTCAGGTAAGAGTAGCAGTTTGCCAAGCAATTGGTGCTTTGTTACAAGGCAAACTTTGACACTTAGTTCCGATATACCGAGTTTGCGGCGAATCTCGGTCTTACGTAAAGTTTATTTACTTCAGTTCACAAAACAAGGAAAGACCTATTCCTTGGTGGTGTGTTAATTTGTTTTACAACACTAGGATGTAGGATCGAGTTGTTTATCAAAGGGTGATTAGCCCAAATTATAGGCTTTTCCTCATCATTCTAGACGGGCACATACAAGCAGTGGTATTTGGGCTTTTCTATCTAGCTGCTGATTATAGGGCTTGTTCTTAATTGTTCAACACTAATGTGTGTGACTGTGGTGATTGGAATATAAAATTGTCAGTCGTGTGTTAAGAATGGGAGTATTAGAGCGTCCTGTGGATACACATGGTGTCTTTCCAAAGAGAAGAGCCACTTGTGTTATGCCTTTTTCGTCGCCCCCACCCCCTCTCACCGTTTCCCATTCAGTTGCAGAGCAGTGATTTTAGCACGTGGTGTTCCGTCTGTGGACAAGATCGTGTTGCACGGGAATTTTCGGCGCGCTCATCCGGCCACGTTTTGATCGCGTCCGGTTCTGTCCTGGTGTCCCGGTGACCGTGGTTGGGCTCGTGCGCTTCCAGGGGGACGGGGGGTAGTCGCCGGTAGAATTTAGTAGCTGTTTTGGCTTGGCGGACGGTCGTTTAAGTACTAATGCCCGGTCCCTGCCTATTGCGGTTTGTATGTGTCCTGATGCTTTCTCTTGGATAAGATGGTTGCTGGTGTGAGTAACGCGTTTCGTTATAAATTTCCAGTTGTATAGGTTTGTGATTTCTTTACACTTTGCCCTTTTGCTGGTAATACATCTTGAAGTCTTATGTTTGAGAAATTAACATTATGATCCCGATATAGGTTAGTTACCAGGTGTGGTAACTTTGTATCTTGCACGCCGGAGCACAATGGCATTCGATGTTTACCATTGATGAGTTTGAGTGCTTTGTCGATTTGTTATTAATTCCACATCGGGTTTGGAATTGATTCATTGTTTGGATTATTGTTATCCATACAGGAAAAACCTTTGAGTTTGGACCACGTTTTTCGGTCAGCGTTTTCTTTGAAGATTGTTGTTCTCAAGGACGCTTGAAGTGTTAAAAACATAACTGGGTATCTCCTTCGTTGGAAATCAGGGAAATAACCTCACTTTGGCTAGTTATTTGAATTTGGATACTCGTGGATCATTTGGAGAGAAGAGGTAAGTTATATTACATATTGAGCTTAGCCATGTAATCGATTTAGTCCGTTTGGCTAGCTTAGTGTGGCAGTACTCATGCACTGCAATTTGGTTTCGTTCAAGCATTCTTTCTCTTCGAGTTTGAACGGTTTGTGGATTTCCTACACTAGTCATAAAGTCAACAGTTGTTTGACTTGTTGTCAAACTACTCTCTTGTCCTTGTGAGACATACCTAGATTGTAACCTACTTTGGAGATTTGTTGAGTGTTGACTACGCTTATTCAAAAAGTCGTACGTAGGACATTGTCATTTTCACCTTCCGTTTTGTGGAAATATATGTACAGTTATTGACTACCCCTTAGACATCCATTTGTGGAAACATACGTACTCCGTATTCGCTTCTCGAGAGGAATACAGCTGCAATTTTAGCGTACTGAGTAGCTGATATCGTTTGTGAGCTACAGTATTTCGTTCCCATTCTGGACATTTACCGTTAGTGTTCTATCTTGTAGGAACTTGGACTTTTGAGAGATAAAGTTGGTGGACCACGTCTTGTTCGTTGGATCAAACACTTCCACGTGTGTTGTTAGGGTTGTCCAAGCGGTTTAGACCGACATGCGAAAACCTTACGTAATATCTCATTCATTATCTTTTCAGTGAGTGTTGTCATTCTCGTAGGGTGGGTTAACCATCGTGCAGGTGTTTACCCTAAATGACTCACTGATTTAAGATAGTGCGTTTTTTTCCCTTTGAAATTGGGGATACTTCCTCTGTTAAACTATGTGACTATTCACAGAATCTTGGATGTTATATTCCATGTTAGTATCGTCCTGTACTTTTGGCTTTGGAAGGTTCAAATACTTTGTGCCTTCTGAAGTAGTCGAACGTGTGTACTAAGTGCGAAGTGGAGCACACATGAAACCGTCGGACCACCTTCGTGGGAAAAAATCTTATGTTTTTTTAAACCCCCCCCCCCTTTTCGTTCGTCAGAATTCTGCTGGCTGTGCCAACCTTGTGTATCGACTTAGTGATGTCGGTGACATCGTGTCTGTGAGGTGTACTGAAAATTAGGAACACGTAGAACGACGTGCGCCGGATCACACGTTCTCAGACTCGTGTGCAGGATCCTTACCAGGGAAGGGAGCCCATGACTCAGGCGACGACTGGCCTACTACCCAGCTCGTGTTTTCTTCTGTGGGATTCGTCCTCCAATCACCGCAATGTCCACAATACAGGAGAAGAACCCCGTTCCAGGGTCACTCTCTCCGAGACACCTCTGCCCACTCCAGTCTCGGACTGTGTCGACCTCCGCCGTATCTTCGAGATGACTTCCATTCCGCTTTCGCCTTTCGCCTATGCCATCATCCTCCGGACCAGCGCCCATGGATCCACATATGTTGATGAGGAATTGAGAGAGAAGAAAGAGGCCAGGAAAGAGGAAAGGGAAGAAAGAGAGCAAGAGAGAAGAGAGCGGGAGGAGAGAGAAGCCAAAGAAGGAGAGACAGTGGAAATTTGGAAAAGGAAGAGGAGAGGCGAAAGAGAAAAGGGAGATGGAGGAGAGGAGATGGAGAGAGAGGAAAAAAGAAGTTGAGATGGAGGAAGGAAGGTTGAAAGAGAAGAGAAGAGATTGTAAGAGGGAGGAGAAGGAACGCGATGTAGAGAGAGATGGTAGGAAAGACTGGAGCCGAGAGTCGAAAGAAAGAGAGAACAGTTAGAAAGGGAGTCTCAAAACATAAGATAGTTGGACTTGAGGCTCGTTTGGTGAAGGAAAAAGAAAGACCCTGGGGCCGAACTGGTTCAACAGTTAGATAACCCGAAGCACAGTCCGTGGTTGCTCCGAGCAAGGATCAAGACCAACTAGAAATAGCGGATATCATTCAGGGACCTGGTTATTCCCGGTGGCTCCACCCAATCTACATATCCAGAGGTACAGTGCTAGCGATAACATAGATACATACATCGAGCACTTGAGGCGGTTGCGCGCTGCGTACCAACTGAAACGACCAGATAAAGCCCTCTACACTCATTATAAGCCTGACGGGAAGGCTAAGGAGGCGTTTGTAGCACTTCCTCCCGAGCTCCCTATACCGATTAAAAGCGGCACTCGCCGGAGACTGCACATGACTGCCGAGTCCTACAGAAAGGCAGATTCGCTCCATGAGGAAACCTCAGAGGAGCCTTTTTCACCTGTTCGTGAACGCCTCCTGCGCAACTATGGAATATTGGATGAAGCCTCAGAAATGGAATGAAGGATTGTTTTCCTCTTGAGCAACTCATGAATTCGTATCCAGGAACTGCAATTCCAAGTTGGGGTTAGGAGAAACCAAAGACATTCACCAGGCAATCGATTGCTGAAAGCTTCGCAACTGCGGTCGTCACTTCGAATGCCGTGAGCCAGGGACAAGTTAGGAAACCCCCGATCGAGAGTCACATGTCTTCAAACCGTCGTCGCCCTCCAAGAACGTTTTTCTCCAGTGATTCCCAGGAACATCGGGCCAAGGCCCAAGCTTTGCTACCTCTTAGGGGAAAAGGGGGCATTTCGTTCGGGATAGTCCCAAGAGGAAGGACAAGGCAAAATCCGATATTTCGCACTTTTGGTGGTCATTTGAGAGAGCGAGGTCACGACCCCATCATATCCAACCTCCTCATTGTGGTCGGTGCAAGAAAGTGAAAGTACATAGGGACACAGGAGCCACAGCCTCTTCATCGACGACAGCAAGTCCCAAGTGAAGCGCACCTCGAGGGAAGATGCTCAATGTCAGAATCGAGTCATCCTTCGGGCAAAACGATCTACAGTATTGTAAAGTCTCTACGCTAACCGGCCATAATTTTAAAGGGGGGGAAGGTGTGGGCCGTAGCCCCTTCAGCGACCTGCCGTACTCCCTACTTATTGGCAATTCAGGTGTGCTTTGGTGATGGTCAACGTCCGGGGAGATTTCATCAGAGTTTGCCAGCAGAAGTAGTTTGTGTCCGCCACCACGCGTTCCCAAGCACAAGAGAGAGAAAGAGTCACTGAAACCCCTCTGAAGCCCCTGACTAGCATGACACCTTGCCATTGGATCCTTTCGACGGTACACAGCTTGCAAAACGAAGGATCCCATTCTCCAACAAAATCCGGATTTGGTTGAAGCCAGCAAGGACGCCCCGCCAGCAGCGCAGTAGAGTTCGTGAGTCGCAAGGGACTGTTGCACAGACGTCATACGTCACCTACTTCAGCTGCCACTCAGCAGTCGTAATCGCACCATAACTCTCCGCAGTAAGGTACATGCGCCTAGGTTCATACGATAGCCCTATGGCAGGACAATTGGGTACCGTCCGACCCTGGAGAGAATCCAGCAGACTTTCGATTGCCCAGGAGTAGCAAGAACATCCAAGGTATGGTCGCAGCTGCAATGTTGTGCCACCGAACCAACTCCGAAGAGCCAGAACACCATGAGCCTTGGGCGTTGTTTGACAACAACTGTTTCTGCATCCTCGAGGATAGAAAGCACTGTTAAGGAAGCTGGACACAGATCAAGCAGAAGACGGCCACAGAACCGACCGCAATTGTGGGCAGGTTGAGCTATCAGACAACAAGAGGGGCCTGTGTGGGAAGCTTCTCAGTCAGCACGCTTGGAGCAACAGGTTTCACAGCTTTCAGACCGAGATTCACCGACGATGTCAGAAAGTGCAGACAGTTGGTCAACACTGAGCTGGTCTGCCATGCCAAGGCCCTGGAATTCTACGCACGGTGCTTCCAGACCCTGAACGTCATCGACCCAGGTGGTGGCCTGGAGGAATTCAAGATGCAGATAAAGCCAGCTTATGCAGTGCGTCAGACAACCCATCTCCAGTGCCTTGGTTAGCAATGGTGTGCCCGGAGAGGCACTGGATGATGACACGTGACTATGATGACTATGAAGGCCGATACCTCAGCCGGATGGCGTAACAAGTCAAGGTTCCGGAGTGAGGAAGGTTTACATTGTATAAGAGTGTAAGGGTGTACAGAACGTATTGGAGGCTGTGATAGGCTGTGCCTCAGTGGCACAAGCCTCTTTGGTTGGGTGTTGTCACGGACGTACATACTTTTGGTTTAGAATATAAATCATTTCTTTTGAAACCCAGTATAAAGTGGAGTGTTACTAGTGACATCTTTACTACATTGGCCGGGTGTTGACCCATGTGCTATTTGTGTCATCCCGGTGCGCTACGTCCGTGCATTTTGCTCCCATCCTCCAATATTTCTCTTCATTTTTTTTCTTTAAAGCCTTTTTCTGTTTTATCGTTTTCCACGCGATTCATCAGCTGTGTCAGGTGCCACAGGTGAGCTGTTTTGTTACCTGTTGCCATCTTTGTTAGGCTAGTGGTGTGGCACTCATTGACGGACCGTCGAGTCGGAGAGATCTCCATCTCTGCTAGCTGGGGCCACATTTCTTCATCCACTTCGGTGTGGATTTTGTGCGGAAAGTATTCCACTAGACACCTGGGATCCCTATCCCTGCCAGCTGGAAGAACCACTTTGGGTCGTCCCTGACCTGGAGTCCCTTCGGTGTGGACCGGCACGGTTACGGCTGCCATCCTTCATTGGACTGGGGAGCGAACCGTTTCTCACCTCGCCCACCCGCCATTTTGGGCGGGATTTGTTTTGCCTGTTTTTCCTAAGCTGCAGCTCCGGTCTTTGGCTGCTGGAAGACCAGCACCCACGGACCCTGCAGTCAGCATCCTGCGTCCAGGCACCAGTCGCTGTTCCAACTTGTGGACTGGAGGTGAACCTCGTCTCCTTTACTGGGACACCTGCTTCGCCTCGGACTGGAAGACCAGCCCACGAACGTCACCCCTCTACAGGATCCACCTCTCTCAGCGAACCTCCTCGGTTCATGGACTCGAGAGTTAAGTTCCATTTTGTGTGGTGTGGGTCTGGCGTGCGTGTGCGTGGGTTTAAAGCCGGTCACTGATTCGTTTTGTTGTTTTTTTTTGTTTTGTTTAACTCGTTGATCAGGTCCCGTTGGATGCAGCATTGTTTCTAATACTGTCTTTCTTCTGTTATTTTGCTGAATGTCCTTGTAGTGGTTTAGTGGGTTAGGTTGGGACAGTAGCGGGATCCCGGGATATTGGAGGGTTTTTGTGGTCTGTTCAATTTACTTTGTCCCCTAAGTCAGTTAGTTCTGAATAGTGCCTTTCTCTTCTATGCCCCTTTTTTTTCTTCTTTCTTTTCCTCTCGGCTATCTTTTCTCTTCTTTGTTTTGACCCATACCCCGTCTGGAGTGCTAGTGTGAGCGAGTGATTGTAATGCGAGTAAAAATATTGTCAAAACTTCTTCCTCTTGTGTCTGGTGGTGTGAGGGATTGGGTGATCGCTCCGTTTCTGCCACTGCACATTACCTGTATAAGAAACCCCCCCCCCTGTCAGGTGTACTCACACGTGACATTACCGTTCCGCCGAACGAGCGAGACAAACACATTACAAGACAAAATACGACGCGTTTCGACCTCTTTGGTCTTCTTTAGGCAAGACCAACATTCAAGACAATGAAAACGAAGAACGAACAATCGCTTTTCTCCTCAAACTGGGCGCAAAACGGATGTGGAATAAAAACGAGGCAGCTGGAAGGAGATGATAGCGAGTAATGATAAGATAATGAGGATGACGATACCACTACTATTATTAATAATGATAGTGATGATGAGAAAAAATGTTCACAAAATTAACAGGATTGTTACCACTTTTAGTAGTAGATGATAGTAGTTGTAGAATTAATAGTAGCTATATGGACAGAGGAGGATAAAATAATGATAGCAATGATACAGGAGACAGCAAAGATGGTAGACTGGAATGTAAAAAATATACTAATGCATAATGATATCAATAATACTTGTAAATATGATAGTTGTAACAGTTAAGAAGTTGTAACAACAGTTACAAAGATGATAATAGAAAAAAAAAAACTAATTTTGGTAATAATTCTTCTGTTGTTGATCCCTAAAAAAAAAACCCAACAAAGAAACAAACAGCTTTCCTCTGGCTGGTGTTGGGGGGGGGGGGGGGGGGTAAGGGGAACAAACGGCAATCTTGCTCAAAACCCCTGACGTAAGCTGGCTGTCCTTGACCACGCGGTACAGCCGACCGTCCTCCCCGTAATGCAGCTGTCCGTTGGCTCTGGCCTCCTCGGGCCGGAAGGCCGGCCGTTCGGCGGGCTCCGAGGAAGGCCGGTGTCGCGGCGCGTGAAGGCCGCTACCGCCGTGTCCTCTCTGCAACAGCGCGCCACAATGACTGAACCGTGTCGGTGCCAGACGAGGACGCGGCTGACACGGGTGGCTGAATCTGTAAGTTACTCAGCACAGAATTAAATCTCTGCATCTCTCCGTGTCTTCTCTCTCTCTCACTCCGTTACTAAGCACAGAATGTGAATCAATCTCTCTCTCTCTCTCTCTTTGCCCTGGAAAAATATAATTTCGTTCGTTCCTTCGTCTCTCTCTCTCTCTCTTTCAACCTGGGAAAATAAAATCTCTCTCTCTCTCTCTCTCCTCTCTCTCTCTCTCTCTCTCTCTCTCCTCTGGAAAAATAAAATTTCGTTCGTCTCTCTCTCTTTCCCTCTCTCTCATGCGAGCTGTTGTGACTAGTAAATGTACTGGTACGCCAATGTGCTTCATGCACTTGTGTTGTAAGACTGTATTTCATACATTTGAGTATCATTTTGTTGTTGTTTTTCATGCATTCGAGTATTATTTTGTTGTTGCTGCTGTGTTGTTACACTCATCATACTGTTGTTACACATCATACTGTTGTTACACTCATCATTACTGTTGTTGTTACACTCATCATACTGGTTGCTGTTACTCATCATACTGTTGTTGTTGTTACACTCATCATACTGTTGTTGTTACACCCATCATATGAGTTTTTATTGTAACCCCCTTCAGAAGAGGCTGTGGCCATCCTGAATAACATTTCATTTCGTCTCTCTCTCTCTCTGTCTCTCTCTCTCCTCTCTCGTCTCCGTCCTCTCTCCTCTCTCTCTCTCTCCTCTCCCTCTCTCTCTCTCTCCTGCCACACCCCTTCCCCGCCCCCCCGCAACTCCTCCCCCCCCTATTCTCTTCCCCCCCCCCCCCCCCCCCCCCCCCCCCCCCCGACAGATCCGTACCAATACTAGAAGTTCTTAAGGTCACATGGTATACAATCGCCTTTACCCATGAATTTCTACATACTTGTACAATATATATTAAACACTTTCCATGACAACTCAGTTTATCAAGACACTGCTCAAATAATTTTTAAAAAAAAACATAATTGTAAAGTAGAACGCCGACAGTAGAACTGAGTTTGCTGGCGTTATTAAAATTTCGCCTTGGTGGTGAAGATGATCTACTGACGGAAAGACGCTTCCTGAACTGCACGTGGCAGTTTGTCCTTAGCATACCCCGGCTGACGGTAGAGTCGACTGGCATCTGCCGTCATGCCTGGAGGTGCTGCATGCATGCCCGTCATAGACTGGAACGACACGCTGTCCAAACAACGATCGTACACACGCACGCACGCACCGAAATTATTACAGTGTCAAATTAAGCATCTATATACAACTAGTGCACAAACACACAGGCTTGCCGCATATACGAAAACGCACGCACGCACGCGCGCGCGCGCGCCGTACATACTTACACATGTGCGCGCACTCTCCAACGCACACACATACACACGTTCGTGTGCGTGCACCTCTAACCTTAACACAACACACATGAAAACGTATGTTAATCATCTCATTCTCTTCTCTTCGTATACGACAAAAAGGAACCGCCACCATAAGCATCAGCAACATTCTCGTCTAACAGTACTTTGAAAGGGGTCAGGCTCTACAGTCACTTGTCTATGTGTCACCGTCTCTATGTGTCACCATGTCTGTGTGTCACAGTGTCTGCGTATCACCGTGTCTGTGTGTCACCGTGTCTCTGCATTACCTTTTCGTTTCGTTAAAGACTGTGTATGTGATTGTGTCTATATGTCGCCGTGCCTATATATTAGGTTTGGGGTAAGGCTTCGTTATATTCAGAGTTTGGTCATGGTAAGGTTAAGCTTAGGGTTGAGCTAGAGTCAGGATTTGATTAGAGTTTGGTTTAGGGTTTGGTTAGACTTGGGGCTGGGATTAAACATTTTGACACTGCGACATATAAACACTGTAACATATAGACACGGTGACATACAGACCCGGGGACATACTGACACGGTGACATATACTAGACACAGATACACACCTCACGTTCAAAACTCTAAGGAGGGCTGAGCCGCAAGCTTTTCACGGATAAGAAGACTGTTAGCTGGACAGCAGAAGGTCTTCAAAGACCTCTGCTTGGTAGAGGGGGGGGGGGAGAGGGTGAAGGGAGGGTGAGTAGGTGAGGGTGGATGGGTGTCTGGTTGCCTGAAATCGAGCCTGTACCTCCATGATGATTAGGCAACTCAACGTCTTTGTGATGGATTACATATCACATTCCATTGAAAAATTCTTTTTTCTCTTAGCCATGATGTCATCTTACTCGGACTTCTGGTCATCAAAACCCTGCGTCTTCTTGTGGCTGCTGCTGCTGCCGAGCGTGCTTCGCCGGCAGCACGTGACGAGAAGCGCGAGCGACAGGATCAGAACGAGGCCGCCCCCCACTCCGCAGGCGATGGCGATGATGGTGGTGGAGGGCAGGGCCAGTTTCTCCGCCTTCACGTCACAGTGCTGGCCTCCGTACACGTACTTGTCGTCGTCCGCTTTGCATCTGACCACATCGTACACAGCAACATGAACTCTTCACCAGACTTTCTGTTTTTGTGTGTTTTTTCCCCTCCTGCATCCCCAAGGTACAAGAAAATAAAAGGCCTAATAATATAGGCCTGCATAAATGCGAGCACACGCGCGCATATTCGATCCAGAGAACGTCAGCAGCCCCTGTTTGTCGCCTTCAACCGTTTCACCAAAGCGTTCCTTTTGATCAGCAGAGGAGGACTTTAACAGACCCCCTCCCCCAACCCCTCCCTTCTCCAAGACTGGCTGCCTACCAGGGCTGCTGACCCTGACGGTATCGTTGCACACCGTCGTGAGGTGGACGTGACAGTTCACCACCACCTCACTGCAGCCTTCCGCCTTCCACAGAGGCGTCAAACAAGGCTGCACCCTCGCTCCGACTCTCTTCAGTCTGTCTTTGCTCTGCCTGCTGGCTTTCGGCGCTGCAATAGATGGGACATCTTGGAGCACTAGACCAGACGTCAGGCTCTCTGACCTCACCCGCCCCAGCACCCAGACAGCAGTGCACCAAGCTCTGTTCAGAGACATGCTGATGGATGAAGACACAGCAGGTGCGACCTGCATCAAGCAGGAGCTCCGGCCATCGGTCTAATGCCTCTCCCAGGCTTGCTCGTACTTCTGGCTGACCGTCGGTCCGAGGAAGACGAACGTTCTGAGACAGGATCCTGAGCCACCGATGGTCATCGCCCGCTATCGACCTCTGTAAACTCGACGTCGTCCATCAGTGCAAGTCCCTTGGCTCAACCATAACCAGCAGGTTCGTGTTGGGCAGAGATCATTCGGCTAGATAGACTGATAATGTTGCTCTAGTCGGACTGATAATGTTGCTCTAGATAGACTGATAATGTTGCTTACAGACCAGCCGACCGCAAAAGGCCATGTCAGGGTTGTCAACTCGTTGCAATCAACTCCTAAGTCATATCATAAAAGAGAGATACATCTGCACAACTCATTGAAACTTATCTTCTAAAAACATACCAGAAATTTCGTTAAAATCTTTCTTCCATAAAATCTTACATCAGATGAAATTGTTGATCTCTTTCAGAAATTCGAATATCAAATCAGATGGGACATCTCTGAACAGAGTTTTCATGGAGTCTGCCGTAAAGTGTTCAAGTCTGACAACATGCAAGTCCCAACACGCTAAAAAGAACATGTTTTATTGTGAACGGTACATGCATGGGATGCACTTCATCTTTTATAAGAATGGGTATAAAGGGAGTGGCCTGTGTGCAAAGGGCACACGACCGTTTCTTCTCTATGGTCGCCCCTGAAACACGGGGGGGGGGGGGGGGGGGGGGTGGGTAACTCCCTCAGGTTTGGTCGGATTTGGAAGAGTTTTCCGTCTGCGAGCCAGAGGTCTTTGACAGCAATCACAGCACAACAGACGTCATGAGAGCTGACACCGACTCTTCACCTGAGCCTGCCACTCTCATGAAGAAATGCCAGGGCGATGACGTTGATCCGGTCCGTAATGTGCAGAAATGCTTTTCTGCACAACGGGCGTTCTCCAGCCTATCTAGGACAGGGACAGTTCTTAAGGACCCGAGTCCCACGTCACCCCGACCACCTTGTTCCCCACAGCCCTGACATGCCGTGAGACAAGAGAGACAGTGTAGGCTGAGCCATGACGGGGATCACAACGTTGTGAAAGGCAACCTTTTTCACCGAGTGCGATCCACCATGGGCAATGACCCGTAGAAAGTGGGCATGGTCACACAGAAACACGTAGTCCTCAGGCCCCTGATTAAGCAGACTGATCAATGGACAGTCTCAAAGAACCGCCACACGTGTAGAAAACCGCCAGCATGAGGTCGTCAAGACACCAACTCTGAGCACTGCCATTACTAGGAAGCCAGAGAACAATACTGCACCACAGTCTACCCCGAGTCAGTACCACTAGACCTTGCGGCCAGAAGAACACCCTGAAGACTGAGTGAAGAGTACTAGAGATGAGTACTGGTGGCAAGCATCCACCCCTGATTCTAAAACTTGGTGGCAAGCATCTACCCCCGATTCTAAAACTGATAAAATCCCAAATCATAAAGTGCAAGCGAACTCCAAATCATTAAGAGAAAAAGATCAACTTAAATGCATAGTCGTAAACTTTCAATCACTTATCAAGAAAAAGGAAGAACTCAGTAATTTAGTCTTCGAAAAAAACATTGATGTTGTAAATGGAACAGAAACTTGGATAGAAACTGGAACATCCAGCAGTGAACTTCTAATGGAGTATTTTGATATTTATAGAAAAGACAAGACTTGGAAAAAGAGGTGGGGGAGTCTTGATTGCCATTAGGAAGAACTTAGCCAGTGAGTTTTTATATCAAGGCAAAAATAGTGAAAGTTTATTTTGTAGGATTAATTTTAAGAATAAGAGACCTGTCATTGTTGGATCAGTATGCAGACCTCCAGACTCAGATGAAAATGTATGTTCGTCTATTTGCAGAGACATTTCTGACATTGTTTTGGCCAGTAGGAAGGCAATATTATGGATTGGTGGAGACTTCAACTTACCAGATACTGATTGGCGTGAAGATGCCATTCTTGGTAATCAATACAATAAAAATATTAATTCTCAGTTTTTTTTATACCACCAAAGACCTTGGATTAGTGCAGTCAGTTGAAATACCAACACGTGGTAAGGCATTCCTGGTTTTATTTTTTACCAATTGTCCAGGCGCTTTAGGCAATCATGAATTAATTGCAGGCCTGGGTGATCATGACATAATTCTCTTAGAGAGCAACTTTCAACCCTTTCGAAGAAACCCCCCTAAACGTACCATCAGACTCTGGAACCAAGCAGACTTACCAAAATTACGC
This sequence comes from Conus ventricosus, assembly GCA_018398815.1. Taxonomy (NCBI): domain Eukaryota; kingdom Metazoa; phylum Mollusca; class Gastropoda; order Neogastropoda; family Conidae; genus Conus; species Conus ventricosus. The sequence continues at coordinate 21,543,633 of CM031596.1, read as the reverse complement.
ATGGATACTCATGATTTCAGTCGTCTTTTTTTTTTAGGTCTCATAGTGTTAAAGATAATGTCAATGACCTTTGGAAGTGCATAAAAACTAACTTGGAATTTATTATGGATGACAATATACCTACTAAAATAACTTCAAGCAAGAACCACCAGCCATGGATTAATACAAAAACTAAACGTTTGTTGAGAAGGAAACATCGTTTCTTTAAGAAATTGAAACTACACCCTAATTCAGAAAGATTACTGATTAGGTATAAACATATTAAGAGAAGGTGTCAGAGAGAATATAGGCTTGCTCACTCCAATTATGTAAATTCGATGATTTCAGAAGGTGATCATCAAAACAAGAAATTATGGTCTTACATAAGGAGTAAGAGACAGGCCAGGACAACATTGGGATTCCAGACCTGAGAAACAACCAGAATAACCTAATACAGGACCCTGAAGGGAAAGCCAATTTACTAAACAAGCAGTTTTGTTCGGTTTCTCAAATTCCAAGCCTTTAATTAACGTTAGACTAAAGGATGATGATAAACTCCCTGAAATGCAAAACATCAAAGTAAACAAAGCAGGAGTATTTAAGTTACTGACCAATATCAATGAAAACAAAGCTACTGGTCCTGATGGCGTTCCTGGCAAGCTCTTAAAATTATGTGCCAATGAATTGAGCGAGGTATACCAACTACTTTACCAAGCTTCACTGGAACAGGGAGTAATACCTGATGAGTGGCGAGATGCGAGCATTGTTCCTTTATTCAAAAAGGGTGACAAACAAAAGCAGAGAACTATAGACCTGTATCTCTTACATCCATATCAGCAAAACTACTTGAACACATAATATATAGTAACATAATGGACCATCTTTACAAATATGACTTCTTAAATAACGCCCAGCATGGTTTTAGACAGCGAAGGAGTTGTGAGGACTCAACTTATAACAACTCTCAATGATTTTAATAACTGTCTTAACAACAGACAGCAAATAGATGCAATTTATTAGACTTTTCTAAAGCCTTTGATAAGGTTGACCATGAGGGCCTGCTGCTTAAATTAGAACACATCGGCATTGGCGGTTCTTTGCTAAAATGGGCTAGATCATTCCTCGTTGGGAGAACGCAGAAAGTTGTTGTGAAAGGGTCGTCATCCCATTGTAAACCAGTCTTGTCGGGTGTACCACAGGGAGCTGCTCTGGGGCCCTTGTTTTTCTTAATTTATATAAATGACTTAAGTAGAAATCTCTCTCCTGGAACTACTATAAGGCTTTTTGCAGATGACAGCTTAGTATATAGAGACAATCAGAAGCAAGAATGATACACGCATTCTACAAGAAGATCTAAACGCTTTACAAGAATGGGAAAGAACTTGGAAAATGGAATTTCATCCCCAAAAGTGCCAAGTGTTGCGTATATGTAATAAACGCTCACCAACTAGATCAGAATATTCCATTCATAATACTATTCTTAAAGAAACCAATGCTGCAAAATATTTAGGCGTGATTATAGACAGTCGTCTCAAATGGAAAGAACATTACAGTTTAGTATGTAAGAAAACAAATAACATCTTAGCTTTCTTATACAGGAATATTAATGACTGCCCCCAAAAGGTTTAAAGACGACTGCTACAAACACTGGTTAGACCAGTACTGGAATATGGTTGCTCAGTCTGGGATCTTTACCATCTAAAGGACATTGATAACCTCGAAAAGATTCAGAAGAGAGCAGCACGGTTCGTAACAGGGAACCACATCAGAGAAAAGGGGAATACTAGAAGAACATGAGGAAATTAGAATGGAAACCCTTAGATGAGAGAAGAGCTTTTATCAAACTTAACATCTTCTTCAAAGGCAAAGCTAATCTAAGTGATATTCCAATGGAACAACTAGTATTGAATAAAAGTAGCACCAGGAGTGGCGGTCAATGTTATACCATACCTGCATCAAATATTGACAGCCCCTACATTCATTTTATCCTAGTTCTGTACGGCTGTGGAACTCACTGCCGGGTGCACAAACGCAGTCTCATTCAAAAAGCAAATTGATACGACAGTTTTGAGATCTGCATATTGATTTTCTATTTTAACTTCCCAGATATTTTATGGTTACCTGGGCCTGAATCTGGCCATTGCTTTTAACTTCTTGAATATCGAGTGCAACCCCGTGTTGCCAAATTTGCTCCAGGGGCCAACAGACTGAGTCGCACCATTTTATGTTCTTTTATTTTTTGCTTTTTAACATGCGCGCTGGTGACCTACTCGTTTCTGAGTGAACCAGTATTTTAGGAAGAAGAAGAAGCTTTCCGATGTCTTTGTTGACGTTCTTTCGTTGTCTCTGTCAGATGGGACACACCGGAAATTTCGTTAGCATTACATCGAAGCATTTGACCCCGAAGCAGTAACGCCTTGTTAAGACTGTCATGATTACTGACAGACTTACCATCGTTCTACTTCACACACCATAATATGACTGAACTTGTTCTCTGGTCAAGGAAAAGTTGATACATTGCGGTTGACATGCCCCTATGACGTACTGTTTCATAAGTTATCGGTCTTGCTACCGAAAATTCGCCAGGATCAACAACTGTGAAGCCATGTGCTGATGTTGCTGTAAATATTCCCAAGTCCCGTAAAAGTTTTCTTTAATAAATCACACACACACACACACACACACGCCCGCGCGCATGCACGCACGCACACTCACACACTTGAGCACGCACACATACACAAACATACAACACACACACAAAGAGAGACAGACAGGCAGACGGACAGACAGACAGAGAAAGAAAGATTGAGACTGAAAAGGGTTACACGCACAAAAAGGCAAACAGAAAAAAAAAGGAAAGCAAGTAATTGGACACGACTGACTGACCTGCATCCAGCATTCCCTTGGCTGTCCACAAAGCACTCGCCTTCAACGCACTTGTCTTTGAAGTCATTGCACCGGCTGACACACTGGACGGTCTTCTCGGTAGGCTCACACTTCCACAACGGTGGACAAGCGTCTGGTGCTTTGCATGGGTTTTCCTGAACCTCCTTCAGAATTCTAGTGGCTACGCAAAACACAATCAAGTTGATGATTGTAAAAAGTGGTCACTAGGTCGCTTACTCTCTCTTGTTCCTCCCTCCCTCCCTCTCTCTCTCTCTCTCTCTCTCTCTCTCTCTCCCTCCCCCACACACATACATATATATACATACACACAAACATATATATGTAGAGAGAGAGAAAGAGAGAGAGAGAGAGAGAGAGAGAGAGAGAGAGAGAGAGAGAGAGAGAGCAATCTTTTCAAGTCTCTAAACTTGAATGTAGTTTCCACAATTTTTCACCGATACACAGCTGAGAAGTTGTGACAAATACATTCAAGTCTGAAGATTTGAAAATATTGTTGGTTTTAATCTTCTATTTTACCGTTTCATGTGTTTACTACAGTTTGTTTCACAAGGTGCAGGGCCTAGAACACAACAAGACCATTATTTTTACACACACACACACACACACACACACACACACGGAGAGAGAGAGAGAGAGAGAGAGAGAGAGAGAGGTGTTAATAAAACCTGGGCAGAACACTTTAATTTCCAGACAGAAGCAGAGCACACATTAAAATCCGTTACTGTTCAAAAACAGGCTTGCGTTTAAAGAGGAAGAGAGGAAACCTTGCTCTAGTGAGCGCTTTCCTTGTATTGTTGCTCCAATGGGACATCAGCAGGACCAACAAACGATCTCTGTCTGACTCTGTGAAAAGATCTTAAGGCTTGCTACAATGAAGACCCTCTGATGTAGTCTTCACAGGAGAAGACCGCATCCAGATCACGACTCCTGGCTGTTGCTTTTACCTCCCTCGGCCTGGATTTCAACCGGCACCTCCGGGATATACTACAAGGCCAACAAGTCGCCTTGTGGCGGATGTATTAACAAGAATTAAAGAATACACAATTATTCAAACATATTTGAGGTATGTATTATAAAAAAAACCGCAATCCAACCATCATACAAACTTTGCCTTACAGGGGAAGAATCAAATCACAAATATAATCAATCATTCTTATTTGGTGAATTGACAAGTAACAGAATACATCATCGGTGCGTCTTATTATGTGAGGCAAACGTCTGGAATTAGCATGATGATAGGAACATATTGTTGCAAAGCACTCCCCGTCTCTATCCAATTGTCTTCATTGTAACATATACGTCGCTACTGGGTTGGGAGATATAAGACTTAATTAATTTTTATTTAGTACCTTCTCGATCAAACCTAGCTGGAATTCTTCCGCCAACTCTGCTATCAACTATAGGGCTCTGGTCTTCTCCCCCAAAATGGTGAGCTGTTTCACCACGTCATAGACAGATGTCCCATAAACTCACTTTCTCCCATCACCATACCGATGACTTTGGCTCGGGAGCCTGATTCCGTCTAGCTGCTGGCTGGAGTGGCATGTGTCTTGTGGGTGTGAGCCTTCATTTTACTCTCGAACGCCGCAGTTAGTTTGATAAGAATAAACTGTTTTGATTAACAGGAGTAAAATGCTATTTCAGGTCTCACGACTTTCTTGCTAATGAAGTCTTGTGTGCTTTTTTTCCATTCTGAAAGGTCTGCTCTGCTCACTCTGTCCTCCGCTCTACTCAGTAAACCCCGCTTCGTTGCTCCCGATGACATAGCTGTTCCAGGCTATGCCTTCATCCGTGCAGAATGTTGTTGCTGGAGCTTCTGGTGGAGTGGGGTTTTTTTTCTCTGGAAGTACTAACAGTATGTGCCATCTTTTTTAAATACAAGGTTATGCCTCAATATGTACTTACCTTGGATTAGCGCAGCTAATGCATCTGTTGATAACATGTTTCAACGTTTGTTTCCCCTGACAGAGCCGACATGTAAGGTCGTCTGATCTTCATTTCATTATGTTTGCGTCCGAGGGCAGGAGGTCATATGCTGGTCTGAGGAGAAAGCCGATTGTAAAGAATCCATCTGCCACATTGGACTCAAGCTTAGATTTCGCTGGAGCGCTTTTTCCCACGTACTAAACTGCCGCTGCTGGTCTCGCTGGACTGCTGTCTGGGTTCTTTTGGAATCTTCTTTATTTACCCTCTGTTTTACCAGGTCTCTGTAATCCATTGTGCATTTGACCACTACTTCATTCCTTTTGATCCCAGCCCTGTCTGTCTTGTGTGCGCCTTGCTCCTTCCTTGATCCTGCGGCTTCCTTTGCCACGACCACTGCGAAAACTTCCATTTTTGACAATGAGACCATGTGGGGAAACCGAGCCATTTCTTTATGTATCGGCTGACAGTGGATTTCATCGATTTTACTGTGCCAGTGGTGATGTCGCATATCAGCAGAATCCAGGGGAGCTTTGGGATCTGCACAAATTGCTGGCATCAGGAGATGCACTTGCCTGGGAGGCCACACTGACTGTTATCTTCAGGCTTTCTTCTGTCATGTGCTTGGTTTCCTTTCGCCTTTTTTCTTTGACTTCCAAAGAGTCATCATACCACTAGCCAAGGCTCTTGGCTGGTTCTGTCATCGCTGGAATGGTTTGACTGGTTACAGTTAGCATGACGGTTCCGTCTACATTTTCTCTCCGCAGTGACTGGCTCCGTGCTTTCTCTGATCTGGAACTCCTCCTGGAGGAGGTGACAAACTCTCCAGTGCTTTATGTGTTTCATCCTGTTTGGTGGACAGGACTGCTGTGTCATCAGCGAAGGCGCCCAGAAAGGGCATCAACAACCCATTTCCAAGGTCTGTCGGGCCTGTACTGCTTACCGCTGCCTTTAAGGTTATCTCTATTGCTAATTCAAACACTGCTGGAAAAATGGCACAGCCCATCCCTGTGCCAGATTCCATACTGGTCCGGTCTGTTGTGTACTCATTTGTGAAGAACTTTACCGAAAAACCATGAGCGTGCTTCTTAAACATTTCTTGGGTGTTGTTTTGGACTTAACACATCTCGAACACCAGACGAGTCATCAGTCACCTGGTGTTGGACCGATCCATACGCATCCCCCAGATCAAGCCACGACACTCCGTGGTCTCTCTTCACCACCTCAGCTACCTGAATCGTTTCCTAGATGCTCCACACAGCCAGACACTCCAGAGAGGCTTCCTTTCAGGTATCACTTGTCCAGGACTCATTTTCTGTTGAGGTGTTTCGGGAGGTTCGCTGCCAAGACAAAGCAGCTATTTCCCCTCAACGTTCAGAAGTGATACAGATCTGAACGACTGAATCTCATTAAGTCCTGTGTGTGAGAGAGAGATAGAGAGACAGACAGACAGACAGACAGAGCGAGAGAGAGACAGACAGAGAGAGACAGTGAGAAATAGAGAGAGACAGACAGACAGATGAATAGATAGGTAGATACATGCATTCATATGTACAGGGGCGGATCTGAGGGGGGGAGGGTTCCAGGGTTCCGGAAACACCCCCCCCCCCCCCCCTTCAAAAAAACAAAAACAAAAAAACTCTCAGCTTTATAATTTCTTTTTTGAAAAAAGAAAAATACCAAATTCATCTCTCAGAAAAAGAAAAGAAATAAATTTGAACATGTTAACACGTTAACACATCTTATTTTCTGCCCCTGCATCGTGCGGGATGCTGATTCTTTTGAAAGTATGTGGTGGAAAGACGTATCTTTCAACATCGGCAGACTTGCTTCCCTTGCGCTCTCTTTGTTTACGAGCGCGAATCGCGAAGAGAAAGAAGTCGTGGAGAAGCTTGCGGGAGTTGAAGAGTTTTTCAACAGTGTATACAAATCGCGGCCAGCGTATTTATTAGTTTGTTTAGCTCTCAGAGGTCACAGAGATGATGGGGTGCTGGAAGAAGGCAACAGGAGTAACTTCAATGCTCTCCTGAAGTTTCGCATTGACTCTGGGGATGATTTTCTTCAGAATCACCTTCAAACGTGTGACAGCAATGCTACGTACGTTTCGAAGGAAACCCAGAATAGGATGATAGACATTCTTGGCGACCAGATTAGAGGGAGACTTTTGGCAGAGATCCGCAGTGCGACATACTTTGCAGTCCTTGCAGATGAGGTCACGGATGCTTCAAACATGGAACAAATTTCTATTGTCATTCGTTTTGTGGTTTCATCGAATGTTATTCAAGAAGCTTTCCTCTCTTTTGAAGAATGTGATGACATCACCGGGGAAACCCTTGCTGGCCTCATTCTGCAGTCTCTGCGGAACTGGGATTTGGATGCTGCCAACATCAGGGGCCAAGGCTATGATGGCGCTGCAAACATGGCAGGCAAATTCAAAGGTGTGCAGGCACGCATCCAGGAAATCAATGAGAAAGCTTTATATTTTCATTGTGCTGCACACTGTTTGAACCTCTGCATTGTCAAAGCCTGTTCTGTGCCAGCTGTGAAAAATATGCTCGCAGTTCTCAAAGAGCAGTCTTTGTTTTTTTCACTGTCACCCAAGAGACAAAGAAAACTCGAAGAAGTGATTGGACAGGCTGCGACCGAAAACAAGAGACAGAAGCTGGTGGACTTGTGTAGAACCCGATGGGTAGAAAGGCATCATGCTTTCGAGACATTCGCTGCCATGTCTCAAGTTGTGTTTGATTGCTTGGGTCAGATAACGCAGGAAGACAACTGGGACGGTGACACTGCCTGCAAAGCGCGGGTCTGCTCCATGCAATCTCCGATAGTGGATTCCTGATTGCATTTGTTGTGACCCGACGGTGCCTCCAGTACCTCCAGCCTCTGAGTGTGAAACTCCAAAAGCGTGCACGAGACATTGCGGATGCCTATTCGGCAATAACCAATATCACTGCCAGCCTCCAGGAACTGAGAACAAATGTCGATGATGTTTTCAGCGCTTCTTGGTTCCTTGAAGCCACTGAGATGGCCCAGAACTTTGACACCACCATCCAAGTCCCCCGGCTAAATGCTAGGCAGCTCCTGAGGGAAAACCATCCTGCTGATACAGCCATGGATTATTTCAGGACATCAGTTGCTGTGCCATTCTTGGACTATCTGGTCACTCAGATGAACGATCGCTTCAAAAATGCAGAGCTTGCCCAGGACGCACTTCAGCTGATTCCGGAAAACTTGGTTCGCTTACCTGGGCCCTTCCTGGCTGTTCCAGACGGTGTAAAGCACTTGGCGTTACTGTGGGACACAGACCTTCCTGACTCAGAGGGTCTGGCTGCTGAGCTTCACCGATGGAGCACCAAGTGGAGAAATTTTAACCAGCCACAAGACATTCCCTCCACCATTGAGAGCAGCTTAAAGGCCTGTGATAGGGACATGTACCCCAACATCCACATGATGCTGAAACTGATTTGCACTTTGCCAATTACCACAGCTGAATGTGAGAGGACCATTTCTGGGCTGAGGTCGTTGAAAACCTACACGCGCACATCAATGGGAGCAGGCCGTCTGAATGGTCTTGCGCTCATGAGGGTCCATCGTGACATACCCATTGATATTGAAACAGCTGTGGACTCCTATGCTACAAAGTATAGGTCCTATATGCAGTTGCTGCCAAAGAATTTCCTGTAAACAGTGGAGCAACTATGGATGCCCCTCTGTCCCTCTCAGTCAACCTATGTAAGTAAGTTTATGTATTTTCGTTGATCACAGTGCCTTTCTGCAAAAAAATGTCCAGACATATTTGTGTACAGATTCATAGTAAATAGACACCAGGAGAGGCCTCCAAAGCACCTCAGAAAGTGAAAATATCTTCAGCTTCTGGGGGCTTTGCCCCCAGACCCCCCACCGGGTCTTTGCCCCTGGACCCCACTGGGGCCTGGGCGGCCCCTGGACCCCTGCCCCACTTTGGAACCCCCCCCCCTCTCTAAGTAACTGATCCGCCCCTGAGTACATACATACATGGATGCATGCAGATAGATATGTATAAATTAGATCGATCGATCGATCGATAGACAGATAGAAAGACGAATGGATAGATGGACGGATGGATAGATAGATAGATATAGATATGTTTCTTCCCTTTCTTTCATTCTTCAGTTTCTGATTCCCACGAGGACGCTGATCTGTAATACAAGTTGACTTCCAGCGCAATGGCACGGACTCTCATGTTAACGACATTTCGGCAGTATGGAAAGCACCGCTCAAACAGGCGAGTATGAACACACGGCCAGAAGTCCGTGCAGCGTTGACAGACCCAGAGAAGCATGAAGGAGCTGAATTACCAAGCATTACCAAAATCTGAGATTCCATCCGAGATTGAGTCATGGTCATCTTCAAAATCGAAGGACGAACAACACCAACCAAAATCTGGAAAGAACAATCTCAAAAGCAAGCGTACATTTCTACATCTCGGGGAAACAAAAGATAAAAAAAGGTGTAAAACCTTCCGAGACCAAAGATAGGTAAAACTGACCAAACAGGCCAAAACCCGAGGACGACAGACAACACAGAAAAAAGGACAGATTAAAAGAAAATGACAGAAACTGAGAAAATTATAAGCACAGACTTTCCTGAGGGCTGGGAGATAATTCATACCGAAAATCTACTCCACCCCCATCCCCACGAGATGCATTCCGGCGAGTGGGACGCACATTTAGCACTCTAGCAGGTAATTCATAGCTTCCCTGACTTCAACAAACTCGTGGTTGGCAGGAAGTTCTGTCACCAATCATGACAAGCGTAACTTTGATAACCTCATCTGAATCCTACCGGCACTCTACAAAGATGCGAATAGCGCGGTTCCTTTAAATGATATTGGACACATCGCCCGAACGCGCGTGTGTGCGCGCGCGCGCGCGAGAGAGAGAGAGAGAGAGAGAGAGAGAGAGAGAGAGAGAGAGAGAGAGAGAGAGAGAGAGAGAGAATGTGTGTGTATGTGTGCATGTACGTGTGTATGTATGTGTGTACGTGCCTTTGTTCGTGTGTGTGAGAGTTGTGTATGTGGATTGTTTGTATGGCGTTTTGTGTGTGTGTGTGTGTGTGTGTGTGTGTGTGTGTGTGTGTGTGCGTGTGAGAGGGGGGGGGGGGATGCTTCACAGAACACTGGTTAAAAATGCTGAACGAAGAGAGTTTCAACCAGACCTCACCTTTAGAAAGCTCGGCGTCAAGGGTTGTGTTAAGGTAGCCCTCATCCACACCGGAAGCTCCTTAAGTTTTGATGTGGCTGCGATCAGTTCAGAGCTGATATTAGAGGCAACACTATGTTCGTATACCACTTCGTAATCCACTCCAGTACTGCCCTCCCTGCAAAGTGACAGTGGATGCGGCTGACGATGACAAATATCAATTCAGCCTGGTGCAC
>CM031596.1:21523405-21528405 GCA_018398815.1 Conus ventricosus | reverse complement strand
ATATCTATGAGCAAGTGGCTGGCTGGCGCGCACACACACACACACACACAACACACACACACACACACACCGCGCGCGCGCGCGCGCGCGCACGCACACACACACCCTTACAAACACACACAAACACAAGTACCCCCCTCCACTTACACACACACACACACACACACACACACACAGGCGGACGGACAGACAAGACAAAAAGATAGAAGGGAGAAGGGGGAGGAGGAAGAGGAGAAGGAGAAGGAAATGGAGGCGGAGGAGAAGGTGGACGAGAAAGAGGAGGAGAGGAAGAAGAAGACATACGAAAAACAGTATTTTGGAAAACAAAATGCTTTACCTCCTTTTCATACATGATTTTAGTATCGTTGAACTCTTTGGAGGTCTCATTGAGCAGCTGGTGATTGAAGGTTTGGTTGAACTTGATCGTAAAGGGCAGGTTCACAGACAGCTCTGCAAACGAACGACGAGTGTCAGCATCAGTGCTCTCCCTCTCTTGGAGGAATCAACCCACAGCATTTAAACCACTGGCTGTACCAACAGCTGAAGCTATGAGGCCGAAGCAAACAAGAAAAGTTATGTTTAAAATGCGGACAGCTGTGAACGATGATGGACCGGAAATTGTTCTATCATAACCATAACAGAATCAACATGCCTCTTGCGTCATGAGTGGCCCGACCGTGCGGTCTGTTCCATCTTTTTGCATCGCAGGTACAATGTTAAGGAGTTGAACTGGCCTCGTTATGTTTATGTCTGCGCGTGTTCGTGCTTTGTGTTCGTGCTGAGGACACGACCGAATCCTTCTTCCATCTTTCCCGCAGTCGTTAACAACAGAAGCTTTGTCACAATGATTTTGGAACTTATCGGTCGTACTTGCGGTGAGCTGTATGCAAGCACACACGAGCAAGCACACACGAGCATACACATGTAGGCTAAAAAAACGCAAGCACGTACTGCGAACGCACGCACATACGCGCGTGCACACACGCGCGCGCGCACACACACACGCGCGCACGCACGCACGCACACACACACACACACACACACACGCACGCACGCACGCACGCACGCACGCACGCACGCACGCACGCACGCACGCACGCACGCACGCACGCACGCACCACACACACACACACACACACACACACACACACACACACACACACACACACACTAAATCTTGATGATGTAAAGCATCGAAGGACATTGTGTCTACTGAAAAGCAACCGACTTCCTCTCAATGGTATCCCTCGTTTTGGCAAACTACCAAATGATTGTACATGTAAACAATGCAATGAGAACAGCATTGAAGACGTGACACATTTCATGCTCATATGTCCAAGATATATTTCTTTAAGAGCGAAATACATTCCTCACTATTATTATCGTTTTCCTTCTCAACAAAAAATAAAAATTTTGATTTTAAGACTTAAAAAGGAAAGTTCGTGTACAAAGTAGCTCTCTATGAAACAGAATGTTTAAAATTACGAGAACTATGATATCATGAGTGAAAAGAGATCTTTCATGTTACTTCATATCATGAATTACCTCTCCTGTTCATATGGGTCGGATGGCCTTGCAAAGACTGAATAAAACTTATTATTGTTATTGTATTGTTACACACATTAAATCATGGGCAATGGTTGTTGCATTACTAGTATTGTTACCCCAGTAACATAAAATTCAAATCAGTTTTATCTCGGTATTTAGTAGTTTACTCGCAGAAACAGGTGTTTGTTTTTTTACACACGCCACACACACACACAGGATGTAAAGGCCCACTCAAGGAATTGAATACATTGCAGCGTTAGCAAACACACGCGTTCTCTTTATTCGCTAATGCATAAAAGTATTTCATAGCATACAGACGACTTCTGGGCAACTAGGTAAACGTTCTAAGCAAGACTGCAGTCACACGTCGTGTTAGTGCTTGCGACTGTGCTCGGTTGCGCTTGTTTTGCACCGAACGTTAACTCCAATAACCACTTGAATAAACCTTCACACCCACCGCGTGGTGTGTCGTTTCCACAGAAACGACCTGCAGAAACGAGACACTCAACCCTCATCTCTGATACAGGTTCTTTTCGTTTCCAATCCATCGGTCAATTCATGTTGTTTATGGCCCAGCTGACGGGGGCCGGAATAGCTCGGTGGTAGAGCGCTGGACTCGTAATCTGGGAGATCCTGGGCTGCGGGTTCGAATCCCCGCCGGGCCGTTTCGGTACTGGGGGATTTTTCCCTCCGAGTTAAAAATTGGTTCCGACTCCATTTCCCATACAGTCCTTCAAATGAGACTATAAAACCGAGGTTCCGTGTGTGAACGCACGCATAACATCTTGCACACACATAAAATCTCATCGCCAACTTTCGGAGAAGAAAGCCAGTTTGGCCGTTGGTATGGGCGACACGTTACACATGGCATGCACCTTCCCTGAAACTGGAGTATGGCTGCCTTAATGGCGGGATTTTTTTTAAAAACGGTCATGCACACAAAAACTCCGCTCCCTTCGTTGGATAGATGGGGTGAATCCTTGCCTGTCTATACAGGGAGTGTCCGCAGGAGTGTCAGCCTCCGTACGCAGAAAGAAAGAAAGAAGGGAATGGCCAAGTCTACGACAGAAGGCACGCCAACGTTGTAACTGAAGCGAGTTGAATAACGAAACTGCACACAGTAACAAACCACCAGGTAACATTCGAAAACAAATCCGTACATTCAGTACACGAACACACACAGGGGAGGGAGGGAAAGAGAAGGGGGAAACTGAACCGGTGATGTCCGACTCGGACGCTGGACCAACTTAACCGACACCTTCACCACGAGCACACTACCCTGCCCCTTTCAATCCAAGCTGCGAGTATTTACATTATTAACTGTACTGGTTAATTTTAACGAGAATTCTATTCTGTTCTCTCTCTCTCTCTCTCTCTCCTCTCTCTCTCTCTCCTCTCTCTCTCTCTCTCTCTCTCTCTCTCTCTCTCTCTGTGCGAGTGTGTGTTTGTGCGTAAGTGTGTGTTTGTGCGAGTGTTTGAGCATGTGTATGTTTGTGCGTGCGCGTGTGCGTGCATGGCATATAGGCCTACGAGTGCGCGCGAGCATTATCAACTTTACTGGTTAGTTGTAACCAAACTTCTGATAGCGCAAGCATATGTATGTGTGTGTGTGTGTGTGTGTTGTGTGTGTGTGTGTGGTGTGTGTGTGTGTGTGCGTGTGTGTGTGTGCGTGTGTGTTAGGGAGTGTGTGAAGAGGGGGGCGTGGGCGCAGGGAGTAACGAGGGTTTTTTTTTCTATGTCTTCTTGAGCTACGTACTCCCTGTGCTACCTTGCTACCTGGCTAGTCGACGGTTGATGTCACCAAGGTACATGTAACATTACAGTTACTACGACTGTTAAAGGGGTATGGGTGCATTTGACTTAAGCGTTGTCGTTTGCTTACAAGTGAGATCAGCTTTCCCACCGTCAACATATTCACAGACCGCAGTTAAGTATGAACAAGTCCTTTCATTGATCTGATGGTGTGTTCCTATCAGCCATTTGAAAATATATCTTACAAGTATTTTCAAATGTCTTTTTTTCCTCTATTGGTATGTTCCTATGTCTCCTCTTTTATAGCTGTATTCTTATCAACGTTTTTGCATCTAGACTGAATGAGTGTTCCTACGGACGTATTTTCAGAAAATATTTTTTTCTAACAACTACTTCATGGTACGTATTGCTTCTATCCTCTAAATTTCTGTGTTCACCGTCGAACCCAAATTTTGCATTTGTACTCAAACGGAGAGAAAGGAAGGCATTTAGCTGCCCTTGACAATGATGAGGCTTGTAACCCGCCACTCGTGAATCGTCAATGGCTATCACTTAAACAGAGTGGCCCTACCATGGCGAAAGAGTGTACCCACTGCTGTGACGAGCACAGCTGTGACCCATGTTTCCCAGATGCACGTGCAGTATGGATTCGTCAAACGCCAGATCCTCTGTGCATGCTCTGGTGGTTCGATAAAAGTAAAGCAGAAAAGAACCTACAGGCCGAGATTGTTTTTCTTGCACTCTACAGGGTGACAAGATGTGCTAGATCTGCCTCCAGAAACGGCACGACGCCCTTGGACCTTCAATGACCTAAGCTGTGGGCAAACCAAGAATGTTTGCTCACAATGCCTGAAATGAGTACCTAAAAGACCGTAATGAGACTTGTGGATTTTCTTTCTTCCCATTCACTGTACAAGGCAAAGCCTAAAATTACTCAATAAAACCGATTCGACGCACCTGGGTCAGACACCAAAGCAGCGTTTTTTCCCGTACACTGAACGCGAAAGTGCCGACACAGACATCCCACCCTTGCCTAACACCCCCCCCCCCCCCCCCCCCCACTTCACCCCTACACACACACATACACCCCCCCCCCCCCCCCCCCCAATCTGTCCTCTGGCTCGTTAGAAGAACCACAATCCAGGATTACTCAACCCTCACTTTTACCAAGGGGATAAAGTCTATCAAGGTCTTGTCAGACTCCCTTCTATACTCTGGTACTAACAGATTTAACCGTTGTGCTGGAACGAGGAATGACAGGTACCCCAGCCTGAGGAGACTAGGAAACCGTCGGCGCGTACGGTGTTAAGAGAATCCCTACACACACACTCTTGCCTTCTGGCTACGCCATTTGACGGTTGAAGTATCATAACGGTCAACATGCAGGTCAGGCTCTTCGGCTGACTGTGAAAATTGAATGATTCATTCAGTTTCGTTTTACTTTCGCTTCCTTTTTTTCGTGACCGATTTTCCGGTGCGTCTTCAATGAAAAGAAAGATTGCACTTTTATTTCAGTCATCTGGCTCTATTTCAGGCAAGGATAGCACATTCGCAATGTTTGTTTTTTTTAAGTTCAAAGGAAAGACAGCCAATCATAAACAATCCAGTAAACACTATAGTAGTATACTTACCATCTGTAGGTTTAGTAACAAGGGTCGGTCTGCCAGCACGCGCTGTTGGACTGACCGTCGGTGAGGTAG
>CM031596.1:21513405-21518405 GCA_018398815.1 Conus ventricosus | reverse complement strand
CCCATCTTTAAAAAGAAAAAGAAAAACAAAGAAACAACCCATGACGACGGACCGAAAGGCAAGATCTGATTTTTAAAAAGAGATTAAATATCTTTTTTGAAGAGCAACTGAAACAGTCACAAAAATCCGGGGAGAAAAAAAACCTCGGCTACCGATGGCCTATAAAGGTAAATGTCGGTAAACTATAAATTCAAAGCTTGACCTGATACAGCAACAACACATCCATCACCGAAACCCTACACACCTCTTCCAAATTAATATAGATGACAGCACTTCCACGTCGTAGCCGATAGGAAGCCAGAAACTTACCTCAACAAACGGGCAAAGAATCAGTCCACTCAACAAAAAGCCACTTCGGGGGTAAGTACGTACGAAAGCGACGCAAGAACGGCGGACTTTCTGTCGGGTCTCTTAACGACGGAGTTTGGCCGACCTGGCGTTCTCTCCAACTCAGTAACTAGTGAAGGTGTCGCAGGCAACGCCCGTCGTAATCAGCGAAGACAATAGTCCCAAGCCCAAGCGAACAATACGAGGGCTGAGGTTGTGGAAAGATAACGCTTTTTGGGGTCACGTGACCAGGGCCTTGATAACCGGCGGGTGGGTTTGCGGGTCCGTTGTCGGTTGTTCGTGCATTATCATACTGATGAGCTCAGGGAGCTGCTCGGACACATTGACTACCGGGTTGAATTCAGGAATATACTAGCTTTATCTTACTCTCTGTGTGTGCATGTGTGTGTGTGCGTGTGTGCGCGCGCGCGCGCGCGTATGTGTGTGTACGCGCGAGTGTGTGTGTGTGTGTGTGTGTGTGTGTGTGTGTGTGTGTGTGTGTGCGCGAGTGTGTGTGCCGAGTAAGTCTCGTTTATATGCAGTGTTCTGTCTCTCTCCTCCTTTGTGTATATGCAATGTTTTCTCTCTCTCTCTCTCTCTCTCTCTCTCTCTCTCTCTCTCTCTCTCTCTCTCTCGTATAAATCTGTTTAAACGCAATATTCACTCTGTAAAAATTCTGTTTATACGCAATATTCTCTCTCTCTCTCTCTCTCTCTCTCTCTCTCTCTCTCTCTCTCTCCTCTCTCTCTCTCTCTCTCTTTCTCTCTCTCACACACACACACGCACACCACACGCGCACACACCCAAATAAATCTTAACCTTAGTGCGCTCTCTCTCTCTCTCTCTCTCTCTCTCTCTCTTTCATACACACACACACACGCGCGCGCGCGCCACCTGCCGATGTTTCAAGACTGTAGAGCCCACCGGCGAAAAACAGCGCCGTCAAGCAAGTGCCGTGTGCATACGATTGCCTCGTTGCTGTTCCGCCGACAGGTGAAGACAGAACTCCAGACACGTCAAGGGACATAATTCCCCCTTGGCAGATGCCAATTTGTGTTATGGCCACCGGATATGACACGACAGTTCCTCCACGAAAGCGTTCCCACGGGTGTTCCTGCCGATATTTGAAGACTGCAGAGCCCACCGGCGAAAAACAGCGCCGTCAAGCAAGTGCCCTGTGCATACGATTGCCTCGTGCATACGATTTTGCCTCTCTTGACAGAGAGATATGTTTACATTCAGTGCTCTCTCTCACAGAGAGAGAGAGAGAGAGAGAGAGAGAGAGAGAGAGAATGTTTACATTCAGTGCTCTCTCTCTCTCTCTCTCTCTCTCTCTCTCTCTCTCTCTCTCTCTCTCTCTCACACACACACACACACACACATACACACACACACACACACACACACACACACACACACCACACACAGATGTTTACATTCCGTGCTCTCTCTCTCTCTCCCTCTCTCTCTCTCATAATGTTGATAACTCTGATGTAGTGAATGTAACTCATTCGTAACTAAGACTGTTGCAACAAGAAATTAAAACACTGGTCGCAGCATGAAACCCTTGCAATACGCACAGCAGCAGTGGTTGGACAGGCACCGCTAGTGTTAAGTCACAGACACCCCATGCAGGCGACATGCAATTACAGACACAACGACCGTACTTGGAGGAAACGACGACGGAAAATGAATGACCGCCTGTGGGAACCGAAGGAAGAGGTGAAAGGCACCTTCGGGTGTATCTTTTTCTCGCGTGTGTTTTGGCCAACTCCTTCCCTGTGGTCAGTGGGTTTTTCCTCACCGTCACTGGGCCAATCCACAGTCCTGTTGACAGCAGGAAAGACTGTAATCTAGGATCCTCTTCAGAGGGCACTTAAGACTTTCATGGCGGAAACTGGGCCGTGTCTGGCGTTGTTCTGTCTTCATCTGTCAGCGGAACACAACGAGGCTGTCGGATGCACACGGCAATTGCTTACATGGTGCTGTTTTGACAGTGGGCTCTGCAGTCATGAAATATCGGCAGGTACATCCATGGAAACGCTTCCGTGGAGGTTCTGTTGTGTCATATCTCGTGGCCATAACACACTGGCATCTGCCAAGGAAGAATTATGTCCCTTGACGTCTAAACGGAATGCTCTGTGCGTGCCTGCACCCCATGTGAACACTGCGCAGTTTCCAAGGGTGGTGCAGGATTGCTTCCAGCCGGTTGGTTCGGCAATGAGAACAGCACTTCTCTGGGTCCCCCTCGCACCTTCGGA
Source organism: Conus ventricosus (assembly GCA_018398815.1). Classification (NCBI taxonomy): domain Eukaryota; kingdom Metazoa; phylum Mollusca; class Gastropoda; order Neogastropoda; family Conidae; genus Conus; species Conus ventricosus. The sequence goes on along the minus strand of CM031596.1, from coordinate 21,515,817 downwards.
TGTGTCTTTTTCTTCTCAAGCAGCGAAATTTTCACAATCCGTCGCGCCTTTTTCACTGTTGTTACTGTTGATAAAGATCTGGAAAATCCGATTGAAAGCTACATGTATTCTGTGTTTATCATTGTCTTATGTGGTCTGGATTCTACATGGCGATGCACTTTCTTGTGATCGATTGGTAATGTTTACTTCTAATTTTTGTGTATGCACAGTGTGGATTCTACATCTTGTAATGTATCAGAATCCTGCCAATGAAGGCGGGCGTCAAGCAGTGCCTCGGACCATATTAAGGTCCACTGACACCGGGTAAGTCAACTACGCTGATGCAGTCATGCAACAACACCAAATGGCCTTGCTAATAAAAGCATTCCTCCAAGGGAATTGTTCAAGGAGGGAGAGGGAGGGGAAGGCAGGAAAAAAGGACGATGGACTGACAATACTGAAGAATGTATGGGGGGAACTGGAGACCCAGACCTCGGCACACACGTGACAGAACTGCAGCCACTGTTCTTTGGTGTGATGCATCAATGGCTCCGCACCGAGTTGAGTGAGAAAAAGAAGACTGTTCTCTTCACGTTGGCATTACAGTTTAGTGTTAAGGAGACAGTTCTCTTCACATTGGCAATACAGTTGAGAGAGAAGAATTCTCCTCACTTTGGCAATACAGTTGAGAGAGAGGAATTCTCTTCACTTTGGCAATACAGTTGAGAGAGAAGAAGACAGTTCTCTTCACTTTGGTAATACAGTTGAGAGAGAGGAATTCTCTTCACTTTGGCAATACAGTTGAGAGAGAAGAAGACAGTTCTCTTCACTTTGGCAATACAGTTGAGAGAGAAGAAGACAGTTCTCTTCACTTTGGTAATACAGTTGAGTGAGTAGACAGTTCTCTTCACTTTGGTAATACAGTTGAGTGAGTAGACAGTTCTCTTCACTTTGGCAATACAGTTGAGAGAGAAGAAGACAGTTCTCTTCACTTTGGTAATACAGTTGAGTGAGTAGACAGTTCTCTTCACTTTGGCAATACAGTTGAGTGAGTAGACAGTTCTCTTCACTTTGGCAATACAGTTGAGAGAGAAGAAGACAGTTCTCTTCACTTTGGTAATACAGTTGAGTGAGTAGACAGTTCTCTTCACTTTGGTAATACAGTTGAGTGAGGAGGAGACAGTTCTCTTCACATTGGCAATACAGTTGAGTGAGAAGAAGACAGTTCTTTTCACTTTGGCAATACAGTTGAGTGAGAAGAAGACAGTTCTTTTCACTTTGGCAATACAGTTGAGTGAGAAGAAGACAGTTCTCTTCACTTTGGCAATACAGTTGAGTGAGGAGGAGACAGTTCTCTTCACTTTGGCAATACAGTTGAGTGAGTAGACAGTTCTCTTCACTTTGGCAATACAGTTGAGTGAGGAGGAGACAGTTCTTTTCACTTTGGCAGTACAGTTGAGCGAGGAGGAGACAGTTCTTATCACTTTGGCAATACAGTTTGAGTAAGAAAAAAGACGACAGTTCTCTTCACTTTGGCAATACAGTTGAGTAAGAAAAAGACGACAGTTCTCTTCACTTTGGCAATACAGTTGAGTGAGGAGGAGACAGTTCTTTTCACTTTGGCAATACAGTTGAGTAAGAAAAAGACGACAGTTCTCTTCACTTTGGCAATACAGCTGAGTGAGAAGAAGACAGTTCTGTTTATGTTGGCAATACAGTTGAGTGAGAAGGAGACAGTTCTTTCATTTTCACATACAGTCGAGTGAGAATAAGAAGGCTGTTTTCACTTTTGCAGCACATTTGAGTGAGAAGACACTTCTCTTCACTTTCGCTTTATAATTGAGTCAGAAGAAAAGACTGCTGCCTTCACTTTCGAAGAATTAGAATTTTTTTTTTTTTTTTTTTTTTTTGGGGGGGGGGGGGGGGGGGGCACAAATTTAGATCTCGATTTAGTCTTTTCCCTTTTTCTCTACAATTAAGGTCGGATGTTATTTCGACGCAAATACCCGTTCTCAGCCTTTCTCACTGTGCATCTACAATGTGGCATGATGCTAGCCAGAAACTATCACAGAAGAATCAATTTGACAATACTTTACCTACATAACAATTAGCCTTATACTAGTGTTCATCTTTCGGTACCAACATGGCACCACCATACCTTGCCTACGATTTTTTTTCTCCTTTACATAAAAGAATGTTCTTTTCTATTCAACAACGCAGAACAACACAAACAGAACGCAAGTTACGTTTACAAGATGTAGCTGAACATTCACCTGCGGTATCAAACAATATACAAACTCAAAATGATATGAAAAAGAAAGGGAAATGAAGTATGTTAGAATCATTTGTGTCCATATACACAGAGAGACATTCTCTCCTTTTCATTTACTGTCCGGCCCCTCGTCCACAAATTCACCTCAATCCACTCTCCCG
>CM031596.1:21493405-21498405 GCA_018398815.1 Conus ventricosus | reverse complement strand
AAGCGTGAGAATGACGAATGTTGGATGAAGGAAACGTGAAAATGAAACACTTTTTTAAGTGGCGGAAAACGTGAGAATAATGAATGTTGGACGGGGGAAATGCGAGAATAATGAATGTAAGACAGGGAAAACGTGAAAAAGATGAACGTTAGACGGGGAAATGTGAGTATGGTGAATGTTGGAGCACGGGAAAACGTCAGAATAATGAACGTAGGACAGGGAAAACGTGAAAATGAATTTAGGACAAGGAAAAACTTGAAAATGATGAACGTAGGACAGGGAAAACTTGATCATTGAAAATGATGAATTTAGGACAGGGAAAACCTTGAAAATGATGAACGTAGGACAAGGAAAAACTTAAAAATGATGAACGTAGACAGGGAAAACTTGAAAATGATGAACGTAGGACAGGGAAAACTTGAAAATGAATTTAGGACAGGGAAAACATAAAAGTGATGAATTTAAGACAGGGAAAACTTGAAAGTGATGAACGTAGGACAGGGAAAACTTGAAAACTTAAACATGATGAATTTAGGACAGGGAAAAATTGAAAATGATGAATGTAGGACAGTGAAAAAACTTGAAAATGATGAATGCAGGACAGGAAAACCTTGAAAATGAGTGTAGGCGAGCGGAAAACTTGAAAATGATGAACGTAGGACAGGGAAAAACTTGAAAATGATGAATGCAGGACAGGGAAAACTTGAAAATGATGAACGTAGGACAGGGAAAAACTTGAAAATGATGAATGCAGGACAGGAAAACTTGAAAATGATGAATGCAGGACAGGGAAAAACTTGAAAATCATGAATGCAGGACAGGGAAAACTTGAAAATGATGAATGCAGGACAGGGAAAACTTGAAAATGATGAATGCATGACAGGGAAAACTTGAAAAGGATGAATACAGGACAGGGAAAACTTGAAAAGGATGAATGCTGGGCTGGCGAAAAATGTGAGAATGATGAATACTGGAGTGGGGGGAATGTGAGAATGATGAATGTTTGAACAAGAGAAAACACGAGAGTGATGAATTTTGAACAGGGGGGAGGGAGGGGGAGGGGCGTGAGAATAAATAATACTGGACTGAGGGAAGCGTGGGAACGAAGAAAACTGGACTGCGGGTAAAGAGAAGGATGAATGACGGAGTATGGTGGAACATGCGATTGGTGAATATGTGTGTGTGTGTGTGTGTGTGTGTGTGTGTGTGTGTGTGTGTGTGTGTTGTGTGTGTATGTGTGTGTGCGTGCGTGCGTGCGAGAATGGGGAATGTGGGGAGAATTGAAAATGATGAATATTGACTTGGGGGGGGGGGGGGGGGGGCGTGAGAATGACCAATGTTGGACAGGCTGGGGGGGGGGGGGGGGGGGGGGGAGGTTGTGATAACAAATGTTGAACTTGGGGATGGAACATAAAAATGAAGAATGTTGGACAGGGAAAAGGCTAGAATGATGAATAGTGGACTTGAGTAACTGGGGGGCGGGTGGGGGCAGAGGGGGGGGGGGGGCAGAGACGCGAGAACGGTGAATGCTGGATCGGTGGGGAAGAGAAGAACGCTGGAAAGATAAATGATAGATGGCAGGGTGGTGCGACGCTGATGAACGAAAGACGGATGAGGAAAACGAAGGAAAGAGAAAGAGGTGAGAATGATGACCTTAATACAATCAGGACAGCGACAGACTAGAGGTGGGCGCAATCAGCACAGAATGAGACGAGATAAGAGGACGGGAGCGCGTTGATAGTACATGGATGACACGGTGAAGAGAACATAAACATACTGAATGTAGGACGGCGGCAGAACATGACAAAAGCAAATGAAGAACAAGAAGAAAGGAAGAGAACATAAACATACTGAATGTAGGACGGCGGCAGAACACGACAAAAGCAAATGAAGAACAAGAAGAAAGGAAGAGAACATAAACATACTGAATGTAGGACGGCGGCAGAACATGACAAAAGCAAATGAAGAACAAGAAGAAAGGAAGAGAACATAAACATACTGAATGTAGGACGGCGGCAGAACATGACAAAAGCAAATGAAGAACAAGAAGAAAGGAAGAGAACATAAACATACTGAATGTAGGACGGCGGCAGAACACGACAAAAGCAAATGAAGACAAGAAGAAAGGAAGAGAACATAAACATACTGAATGTAGACGGCGGCAGAACATGACAAAAGCAAATGAAGAACAAGAAGAAAGGAAGAGAACATAAACATACTGAATGTAGGACGGCGGCAGAACACGACAAAAGCAAATGAAGAACAAGAAGAAAGGAAGAGAACATAAACATACTGAATGTAGGACGGCGGCAGAACATGACAAAAGCAAATGAAGAACAAGAAGAAAGGAAGAGAACATAAACATACTGAATGTAGGACGGCGGCAGAACATGACAAAAGCAAATGAAGAACAAGAAGAAAGGAAGAGAACATAAACATACTGAATGTAGGACGGCGGCAGAACATGACAAAAGCAAATGAAGAACAAGAAGAAAGGAAGAGAACATAAACATACTGAATGTAGGACGGCGGCAGAACATGACAAAAGCAAATGAAGAACAAGAAGAAAGGAAGAGAACATAAACATACTGAATGTAGGACGGCGGCAGAACATGACAAAAGCAAATGAAGAACAAGAAGAAAGGAAGAGAACATAAACATACTGAATGTAGGACGGCGGCAGAACATGACAAAAGCAAATGAAGAACAAGAAGAAAGGAAGAGAACATAAACATACTGAATGTAGGACGGGGGCAGAACACGACAAAAGCAAATGAAGAACAAGAAGAAAGGAAGAGAACATAAACATACTGAATGTAGGACGGCGGCAGAACACGACAAAAGCAAATGAAGAACAAGAAGAAAGGAAGAGAACATAAACATACTGAATGTAGGACGGCGGCAGAACATGACAAAAGCAAATGAAGAACAAGAAGAAAGGAAGAGAACATAAACATACTGAATGTAGGACGGCGGCAGAACATGACAAAAGCAAATGAAGAACAAGAAGAAAGGGAAGAGAACATAAACATACTGAATGTAGGACGGCGCAGAACATGACAAAAGCAAATGAAGAACAAGAAGAAAGGAAGAGAACATGAATATAATAACGGAGAGCCGGAACGGTAACTGGGGAACGTGAGAAGGATGAATTATGGACGACTGATGAAAAGGAGAACAAAGATCAATGGTTGTGAGGAGAAGACAACGTGGAACTGATGAATGATGCTCTGAAGGAGGGAAAGGAGTTATAGAGCATGAATGATGGACGGGAGAAGAACATAATGATAAATGACGGGTTGAACAGGAAAGGGGAGAACTGGATGGAGTTGACTATGATACGTCCATCCTACTGTTCAAAGAAAAGTAAAGGGACAACACTAGAAATGACTGCATGATAAGTTCGCAGCAATGCAAAAGATTAGGTCAGCAGTGTATCAAAGGAACAGGTGGTAGCAAGGAAGAATGAAAGGGGGCGGGGATGTCGGGACAGACTGCAGGATTTCAAGGTTGGAGGTGGAGTGGAAAAAGACCAAACATGACAGAAGAGAATGGGGAACATGGAAACATGAGTAATGTATAACAGGGGGGTATGGGCGGTAATGAAAGGGCTAAAGAATGAAAGGAGGCGGAGAAACTGAAGGCCTCGGATTCAACTCCATGAAATAATAAAAAGAAGACAAGTGCAGTGGAAAAGCAAGAACCTGACACCGGACGGAGATGGAAACTGGTGGTGGTGCGTCCAATCCTCTTAGCATGTCCACAACATGTTTATACGATGGAGAGCATCAAGCAGTGAACTTGAAAAGTAGGGAGTGGAGAGAAAACTGGACTGAAAAGCACGACATCACGGTGTGAAAGGACGCAAGGGAGAAGCCCAGGAAAGCAAGTAAAGCAAGTGTTGTGATGATATCAACGATCCTGTGTGCGTGGGAATAGGGCAAAGGTGGGATATTTATTATGAGTTATAAGCGGTGTCTATCTAAATTGATATATCTGAGTGGATCAGACGTGACCCATATCAGGGTCGTAAGCATTTAAAACAATTAAACTATCGAGTCGCCAGACCGAGACTCGAAACACGCATGGATCAAACTAATTTTTGAAAAAAAGGCCAACATTTATTTAAACAACGTGATTCAGCATAGTTGCTTCAAGAACCCCACCCCCAACCTTTCCCATCAATACCCATACCCACCTCATTAAATAGTAAGCGCAGGATAAAGCACCAAGGCCGCTGTAAGACGATTAACATACGCCTGGGGTTTCATGTATTGATGTTCTGATGGTAGGTGTAGTGCTGCACAAACCCTCTACCATCCCTCTCTTCCCCTCCATTTCCCTCCCCCTCTGACCAGCCTACCCGTCTGCACTACCACACCTTGGTGAGTGTCGACGCTCAACCTGAATATGATCTCACCCTAAACCTGGCTCTGCACGGGGTCTATACTGAATCAACTAGCTTGACGAAGCGTATGAAATCTCAGTAACGAAAAATAGTTGGATACTACCAGCGGTATCACAAAAGAAATCGCAGGAATGAAAAACTGTTGAATGCTAAGAGCGGTTTCACAAGCGAAGTATTTCACTGAACAGCAACGAAATAACATTGACCTGCACCTAGGTTACTTTCAAAAAGAGTGAACAGCACAAAAACCCGGAGAACTCAGAAACACAGGCTAACTCAACCAGGTGCAGAAACTTGGTCACTGAAAGTGAAAAGAAAAGCGCACGGTGTTGACCACCTTTGGAAAGGGAATCAGGGGACACTTTTTGGTAGCCTGTCTCTTAAACCTATGGTACAGGAAGCTAAACAGAAGTGAACCCTTGGCAAAATGTCACGCAAGAATGAACTTAGCACGTGGAATGTAGAACGGAGAAAACGGTCAGATACTGTGTGTGTTGTGTGTGTGTGGTGTGTGTCTGTGTGTGGGTTGCTGTGGTGTGTGTGTGTCTGTGTGTGTTTGTGTCGTGTGTGTGTGTGTCTGTGTGGTGTGTCT
>CM031596.1:21473405-21490905 GCA_018398815.1 Conus ventricosus | reverse complement strand
ATCACTTAAAACAATAAAATACGAAGGCGAAAGACCAAGATGCCGACTATGCCCAAAATAAAGTAAAACGGGAAGAAATGAAAAAAACCCGTTATTTTTAGAACACTTTACCCCTAAAACTTTCTTTTTTTTTAAAAACCGCTTCGTACAAAAAAATCAGCGATTCTTTTAATTCTGAATTCACTTACAGCATAGCCGCTTTTCAGATTTTTTACGGAACCGCCTTTTGCCCCTCGTGTTGTGAAACAACATGCCTGCGCGGTCTCTGCATGAATGTGTTGTGTGTGTTTTGGGGTGTGGTGTTTTGTTTTTTAGGATTGGGGGGGTGGAGATGTTGCGGGAAACACGAAAGAAAGCCACGGGGCATCTCCAATTCCTGAAAACCCGAGGTGGAGGGAAGGGGAAAGAGGAGGGGGGGGAAAAAGATGAGAAAGTAGCCCCAAAAGGGGGGGAAGATGTTGGCAGATGTCTCCAAAAACATCAGATATTGGGGGTTTTTTAATCATATGGGCAACGGTACTAGGGGCACAAGTTTTTTATCATTATTATTTTTATTATTAAAATGTTATTTTTGGGTTTTTAAACTTTAAATTGATACTTCATGATTATTATCATCCTTTTTTAAATATTATCTTTAAATCATTTTTTAAACATCATCTTTACTATTTTTACTACTATTTTTATCATTTATCATTATTATTGTTATTTTTATAATTATCATCATCTTTTTAAAATAATCGCTTTTGGGGATTTTTATCACCACCCGCAAAATAGTTAATAGTGGCAGCACCCCGAATTTTCTTAAAGTTGTTTTTTTTTAAACCCCCCATTACCCTCCGAGGGCCTTTTTTTGTTTTTTTTCCCCCACCCGCTTTAAAACAGGTAAATAAAGTGCTGGGAAGGGAGCGTATTCACTTTTAAAAAAAAAAAAAAAAAGAAAAAACAAAAACAAAAAACCAACAAACTTGTTTTTAAAAAATCAGACGTGGGACCCCCGGGTTGTGAGATCGCGTTGACGTTTTTTCCCCGTATTCAAGGAAAAAATGCAAAACCACAAAAAAATTTTTAAACTATAAAACCTGCACTATACACATTTTCACATCTTGAAAAAATTTCCCAAATCGATGAAATTTTCCCAAACCCCACCCAACAAAACCACACCACCCCACCGCCCCTCCCCCCCCCCCCCCCCCCCCCCCCCCCTCTCCCCCCCCGTCCTCGACGAACCCCGAAAAATCATCTTCGTAAATAAGACCTTTTCTTAACCCAGCGGAAAGGACACAGAAAAAAAAAAGAAAAAAATTTTTGACCACATCGTGCATTAAGATTCAAAGTGTTCAACCTTAAAAAGAAAAACTAAACCGGGGGACGGGGGGGGGGGGGGGGGGGGGGGGGGGGGGGGGGGGGGGGGAGAGGGTTTTGGGGGAATTGGGGATTGAAGGGAGTCGTTTTGTAGCTGAATTTATTGTAACATACAGACAAAATAAAAGCGGACAGGGGGGAAAATAAAATAAAAGAATAAATTTTTTAAATGGAATGAATTTTTTAAGGGGTTGAGAATTAGGCTCTTGGGGGGTTTTTAAAATTTCTCCCAAACAACAACAAAAATTTTAAAAAGAAAGGTAACCGAATTACAAAATAAAAAAAATTTTTTAAATAACGATTTAAATTTTTAAAAAAATTCTCTCTCCTCTTCTCCCCTCTCTCCCCTCTCACTCACTCCCTGCCCCCCCCTCCCCACACACACAACACACACACACACACACACACACACACAAAACCCCACCTAAATCAACTGCATCGTTTTTTCAGAAATTAAAACTTTTTTTTTTTCCGTAAAATGTTAGCCGGGCCCTAATTTCTACGCATGGGCATTCATGAGAATCAAAAAGAAGTAACATTACTTCATTTTTGAAACTGAAAAGGGGGAAATTTTCGGTTTGCTAAGGGTTTCCTTCTTTACAGCCACAGGAAACTTGTTTTGAAAAAATCTAAATTAGCTTTAGGAAAAATGAATCGGGGGCGAATCAAAAAAGGGAAGGTAAATGTACTTTTGATTTTAAATAACGGGGGCATGCGTCATGAACAATTTTGTGCATAAAAATTTCAAAGTGTTTGAATGTATAAAATGATTTGAAGGGGCCCGTTTCTATTGTACCAAAATTACATCACCCCTAGAAGGATGGGAATTTTTTTCTGACACTGATCACTTAATGGCTCGTTTTTTGCAATGAACAAAGGGGTTTTTCAAAGTAGATGGGCCCCATTTACCCCAGATAAAGAGCAGTAGCCCTAATCGAGCCCTAACAAAAGAAAAATAATACTTTTTTCTTTAATTTTCCCTTTGAGAACGTTTTTAAATCTGTGCCAGCGGAAAACACACAAACCGGGAACTTTTTTTGATTGGGTTATGGATCAAAACGTGCCAGGAAAGATTTTCATCGATAAACGATGCCTAATAATTTGTGCTTTCCCAACTTTTTTTTAAATTTTTTTTTTCCCTTTGTACTTTTTTTTTTAAAATTTTGCTTTTTTTAAATACTTGTTTTTTTTGACGGCACAATTTAAACATAGACTGGGTGTTATGAGGATAAAAAAAACGCATGTCATTTGAATCAAAACCCACCCCTTCCACTGATTTCATGTTTGCTTTTAAAAGAAAATTTTATTTCATCGATCCCAAAACTAGAATATTTAAAGAGGGTATCATCAGCAAAAAAATTTCACACACTGCATTTTAAATTTGATAAAGGGAGAAAAAATTATTGGGGGGGAGAACAAAAAGGGGACCTAAGAGGATCCCTGTCGAACGCCTTTTGGGAAACAGTCCTTTTAAAGAAATAACCCCCCTCGTGAAAAAACAAAATGCGTCGGTTCGACAAATAAGATCAAAAAAATAAATTCCCTGATTTTTGGGTCGACGCCGCAAACATTAAGCTTTTTTTTTAATCAGTATATTGGGAAAAATTTAAAATCAAAACCCTTTGTTAAATCAATAAACACAAACCCCAACTGTTTTCCCCTTTTTGTTGTATTTTTTAGCCCAAACTTGTAAACCGACACAAAGCCGTTTCACATAATGTAGTTTCCCTAAACCCCTGACCGTTGATATACAACATTTATGTTTTCTCAATAAAAGATGATAGATGGGATGGTTTAAACTTTTCCAAATGGCTTTGAGACGGACGATAGCAGCAAAATTGGTCTGTATTTAAATTTTGGATCATCAAAAATTAAATTTTTTTGTGAAAGGGGGATAATTTTTGCATTTTAAATCTTTTTGGAAAGTAAGTTTTTAAAAAACAAAGATTAAAGAGGTATGTAAGAGATTCTACAATATAGGGTTTAACAGATTTTTTAATATTTTGGGGACAAAAATTCCATAAACCGTGTATAAAATTTTTTTTTTTCAAAGTTGATAGATATAAAAACACTTCATTAAGGGAAAAATTGGGGGAATAGAAAACTTTGCGGGGTATATTTTTTGGGGCTCACAAAATTTTTTGTAAAATTTGCAGTACAAGAATTTCTAGTTTTTTTCTTTCCCTATGTTTAAACGTTTACCAATATTGGGAAAATGAACTTTTTTGTGTTTTTTTAATTTAAATTTTTTTTTTTTTTTTTTTTTTAAAGGTTTTTTTTTTTTTTTTTTTTTTTTTAAAAAAATTTTTTTTGAAAATTTTTTTTTTTTTTTTTTTTTTTTTTTTTTGCCAAAAGGGAAAAAAAATTGTTTTCACCCGGGAAAAATTCCCCAAAAAAGCAGGGTTCCAAGCCGTTTGGGCCCCGTCCCCCGCGCGGGGGGGCGCGGCCGGGGCATTCGTGTGTGCGTGTGCGTGTGTGGGAGTAGTGATGAGGGGAGCGTGCGTGGGAGCGGACGAAAAGGTAGATAATGGTTGTGAAGGTGGGGGTGGGGGTGGTGGGGTAGGGGGAAATTGGGGGGGGGGGGGGGGGGGGGGGGGGGGGGGGGGGGGGGGGGGGGGGGGGGGGGGGGAAGGGAAATTAATCGTATGACTCTGCAGTGCACAGGGGATATGCCCGTCTCTGTCCCCGGCTTTTCCGTCTCTCACTCTTTCCTATATACTAGTGTTGGGGGGTATGCAGAGAGGTAGGGTTTTGGGGTGTGTGTGTGTGTTTTTTTGGGGGGGGCTGTGTGGGTGTGTGTGCGTGCGTGTTGCCCTGTGGGTTTTTGTAAATATGTGTGCACATTGGGTTTTATGTGTGTGCAGTTTTGGGGGGGATTTGGGGCATGTTTGTGCATAAGGTGCAAGCGTCATGGTTTCCCTTCGTTTTTTGTATGTTGGGGCGTGCATGTTTTGTATGGGGGGTGTTCGTTTTATTGAGCATGTTTAAATACGGGGGGCAAAGCATGCGGCAGTCTATGTGTGTGTGAATTTGTGCGAGTTAGTTTCGAGAGTGGGTTGATGTGTGTTTCTCGGTTTTGTGGTGTGTTGTGTGTGTGCGTGTGCGTGGGGCGTGCGTGTGCGTGTGCGTGTGTGTGCTGTTTGGTTTTTGCATGTTTTGGTGTGTTGTTGTGGTGTTTGTTGGGGTGTTGGGGTGTGGGGGCGGGGCGTGCGTGGGGGGGTACACATAGTAAAGTCTGTATGAATACAAAACGTTGGGATGTTCGTTCGTTGTGCAAACGTGTATGTGTGTTGGGGCGCGAAAATGTTTGGTGCAATATGCCTGTGTGTATATGGGAAATATATATAGAAAATTTTGTGGGGTTTCGTGGTGTGCGTGCGCGCGGGGTGAGCGAGTGAGGTTTAGTGAGTGAGGAGTGAGAGTGTTTGTGTGTGGTTGGGGGGGGGTGTGTGTGTGTGTGGGGTGCGTGGTGCGTGCGTGCGTGCTGCGTGCGTTCCCTGCGGCCCTGCCCCGCGTGCACACCAACCTTTCAGGGACTCACCGAAAACTGTTTTTAACCCACCAGACTTTTTTCCCCCCCTTATTTTCCAGCCCCCCTTTAAAACCCTCATCCTCTCCTTTTAGACAGATTCCAACAAAAACAAACCCCCCCCCAACGAAACCCCCCAACCCCACACCAAAAACCCCAAACCCCCCCCCCCCCCCCCCCCGCCCCAAACCCCCCCCCGCCATCAAACGGCGGGTTTCCCCCCCGACCCGCCCTCTCCGGCCCTTTGGGGCCCCCCTTTTCCCCTCGGGCCAAAACAGGGGCCACTTCTCCAAAGGGGCAAAAAAGTCCGTGACCTTGACCCGACCTGACTACGTGGTCATCTGACCCACACGGGGTGCATTCAAATGGTTTTCAAACTATGTTTTTTTTTTCTTTTTTTAAAGTTATTTATAAAGGAAAAATTAGCTTTGTCCCCCGGGGAAACAGGGGAAACACGATTTATCCCGCTACAATACTGTCGACTGTGCACTGGCCATGTTGCTTGTGGGGGTTTCCCCCCCCCCCCCCCCCCCCCCCCCCCCCTTTCCCCCTCTCATTTTGATATTAATGAACTTTTCCCCAGCCAAACCCAACAGGGGGTTTTTTCGATCATTAGGGGTTTTAATACCATCTTGACCCGCGCTATTCGCCATGGTTTGTTGTGGAGGTTCCCCCCCCCCCCCCCCCCCCCCCCCCCCCCCCCCCTTTAATTTTGGAAAACTGTGTGGGGTGTTGTTTCCTTTGGTGTTTTTCCCAAGGGGTTCTCAAGGCGGTTTAAGTCAACAGGCAAAATTTTAAAACCATCTGACTGCGCCCCTTGGCCCGCACTGTGTACCCCCCCCCCCCCCCCTTCCTTTTTTAACAAGATAACTTTTTTTTGGCCACCTAAAAGAGCATCACGAGTCCTTTGGGGTATTTTAATTTCCACTGACTGCGCCATTGGCCCGGCCCAGCTGGGAGTTTCCCCTCCCCTTTTTTGGTCGATGATCACATTTAACTTTTTTTTTTGAAGTCCAGACAACAGGGCATTCCCCCGAGTCAAAAAATTTGGCGTATTTTAAAACCATCTACTGCGCCATTGGGCCCCGCTAGCTTGAAGTTTCTCTCCCTTTATCGATGATCCCTTTAAACTTTCTTTTTTTTTTTTCTTTTCTTTTTTTTTTTTTTTTTCGTCCACCAAGGAAAAACTTCGCGAGTCATTTGGCGTATTCCCAAAACCCACTGACTGCGCCATTTCCCGCTAGCGTAAAGTTTCTCTCCCCTTTTGTCATGATTCCCCATTAAAACTTTTTTTTTTTTCTTTTTTTTAGTCCACACAACAAGCTTCACGAGTCTTAGGGGTATTTAATAAACCTCTGACCCGCGCCCTTGGCCCGCTGGCCCGTGCGGGTCCCCCCCCCCCCCCTTTTTCCCTTTGGCTTGTTTCGATAATTACTTTAACCATTTTTTATCCACGTAACTGACCCTTCACGAAATCATTAGGCGTTTTTTTAAAAACCACTGGGCGCGGCCCATTGGCCCCGTTTGGGTGGAGTTCCCTCCTTCCCCCCCCCCCCCCCCCCCCCCCCCCCCCAAAAACCTTCCCCCCCCTCACCCATTGCCCCTTTATTTTGAAAAAATCAAAATTAACGTCCCTGGTCCAAGTAACAAGGTTTTCCCCAAGTCTTTAGCCGTATTTAATACCCCCCTACTACGTTTTGGCCTGTTAGCTGTAGAGGATTTTTTTTGCCCTTCTTTTTTGCAACTGTGACCAAGGGCATTCCTTTTGGGGGGCGGGGGAATCACTTTTTTAAAAAACCCAAGGAGATTGGGAAACCCCTGTTGACCCCAGTCCCAAAGCGAAAGAGGGGGGACCCTTCAGGGGGGAGGGTGCTTTTGGGAAACCCCCGTTTGATGGCATGGGGTTTAAACCCGGTGCTGAAGGGGTTTGGGCGGACGTCCACCAAGGGGGGGTTTATTGTTGGGAAATTTTCCCCAAAAGGGGGGAATCCCGGGGTTTTAAGACGGACCCGTTTAGAATAAAAGAGGAAAAAGGCCCCTGACGGGGCGAAAAATCCTCTCTCTCTCTCCCCCTCCTCTCCTCCTCTCTCTCTCCTCTCTCTCCCCTCCCCTCCTCCTCATCCCTCGGGCGGGCCGGGGCGATCGGCCGGGCCCCTCCTCCTCTCACTCCCTCTCTCCTCTCCGGGCGGGTATCTGTCGTCTGTACCCCCCCTCTCTCTCCCGTCTGTCGGTGCTGTCCCGGCTGTGCAGTCAGTCAAATCGTTCCCGTCATCAGTCAGGGCCCCTGGTTTGGGGGTGCGGCGTGTTTTGTGTTGTGTGTGGTGTTGTGTGAGTGTGAGTGGGGGGTGTGGTTTTGTGGGGTGTGTGTGTTTTTGGTGCACGCGCGCGCACGCGTCACCCAACTGCCCCAAAATTAATTTTAAAAAGATTACCGTAAAGGGGAACTCTTAAAACACGTAAAGTTTCAAAATTACAGCAGCCCTTTTTGCCTCGAGGGTATGCCCAAAGACCCCAAAGAAGGAAGCGGAAGAAGGTGATCTTTTTCTCTCTGCTGGAGCTTAAACCTAAGTATATGTATTGTCTTATCAGTCTCCGATTGTTGTTGAGATGAGGAAAGTGTTCAGTTTGGTCGTGTGCGCATTTGTTTATTCACTTTCTTTGTGGTAGCTGAATAATATTGAAAGCGACACTGGGAAGTGTGTGTGTGTGTGTGTGTGTGTGTGGTGTGTGTGTGTGTGTGTGTGTGTGTGTGTGTGTTGTGTGTGTGTGTGTGTGTGTGTGTGTGTGTGTGTGTGTGTGTGTGTGTGTGTGGTGTGTGTGGTGTGTGTGTGTGTGTGGTGTGTGCCCGCGTGTCTGCGGACCATGTCACAATGCTTGGTTGTTTGTTACTCATCTCCTGACCTGTCTTCTGAGTTTATACCTCACTGACTGCACTAAAATTTAGGGTGTTTACAGCAACGAAGTTCTCCTGACCTGAATTTCATTTTACATCTAAGAAAAAACGTGCCGACTGATGTCAGAATTCTCAAGACATCATATTTTAAATGCAGTATCGTACCAGCTATACTCAAACTTGTCAGAACCTGGTCACTATTTGATTCCCCTGAACTCGTTTCAAACTTCAGTTAACATCAATCACGTTTCAGCTCATAAGAATCCACCCCCCCCACCCCCCACCCCCACTCCCTAAGCTCGTTTTAAATCTTATTTCATATTCATTGTACGGCAGCTTGTCAATAACGTAATCCCGATGTAGTACTCTTGATTTCATTTCAAATGGTCTTTTCTACTAACCGTTCTGACACTTTCAAAGCTGTAACAATCAAGATAACATTGCCATAGGATCGCACAGAACCACCAGTGAGAAGGCAGTACGTACATATCAGAATGCAGTCACAACGTACCTTCACTGACCTCACCCTGCCTAAAGCACAATGCATTGTGACGTGTTGTGTACGTCACCAAGTAACCATTTTATAAACGTACATGATATGCTGAGGTTACATCCTCTTTTCTCTTTGTTCATTCGCTTATTTATCTATGCATCTATTTTGGGCTTGCTTTATACCTAATTTCTGATTCTTAAATATTGCTGCATTTTTTGTCTGTATGATAACAACAAAGGAAAATAAAAATGTTTCTTGAAAAAAAAAAAATTACTGACCTCCCTTCAAACGTCATTTCATGTAATCCATATCAAACCCTGTCAGAATCGAATTTGAAACTCTTCAAACAAACAGAAAAGGTTCAAATTCATTGTGAAATCAGCCTTTTTTTTTAAAGTACTTTGTGGAATGCAAAATGTTTGCATATGTTTGTTTACACTGCTGAATCATTCCATACCCCATACCTGCTTTACATTGTGTGAAAAAGACCACACACAAAAAAATCAGACTTAACAAGCTGCTCAATAGGTTTCACTAAAAGGGGGAGAGGGCAGGAGAAGGGGAGAGTGGGGAGGGCATGGGGGGGGGGGGGGGAGCGGAAGAGGATCAGTGAATTAAAAAAAAAACGGATTTCACCGTGACTCGTAGCACTGAGTGACATCAAAAACAAATGATTTGAAAAATTACAACAGTGACAGTAATTACTAGCAACATTATACATATCGCAATCATCAGTATTATTTTTCGTCCACAACGAGTACTGCTATTTCTAGTACTGCTATTGCTGGTGGTGCTACACCACTACTCTTGCTACTTCTACTATTACTGCTGCTACTGCTACTGCTGCTGCTGCTATATACCCAATACATTACGACAGTCATGACAAGACGATCTAACAACATTTTGTCAACAATGGCGCTGAGCACGTTCATTTCAACTGCACACGCGCGCGCGCGAGCGCACGCGCGCGCACACACACAAAACACACACACAGACACACACACAGACACACACACACACACACACACACACACACACACACACACAGACACACACACACACACACACACACACACACACACTCCATGCCCAACAGTCAGAAAAGACAAACTAAAAAATTTTTTAAAGGTGGTGGGTAAGGGTCACAACGCTTATTCGAAGAAACAATTTTCGGAAGATGTAAAACTTGGTTCGGCGAACAGAGAAAGGGAGCTGGTCATCGACGGAGAGACCCTGGAATGAAAAGAAAACGTTGAATCAAAGAAGGAAGTCTGTACATGTGGATGTCAGAAAGAAGGACATTGGCCGTATGGTTTGGGGCCTAACAGAAGGGAGTCTGTAGATGGGGGGATGTCAGCAGCAGAACGAAGATGAAGAGGTGTGGACGGACCGAAAGGCTCAGAGCGACACGCTGGAACCTGGTCTTCAAGCGACATAAACGACAGGAGAGACTGGTAAACATCCCTTCTTCAACGTGCAACCGGCGAAGGAGAGCCAAAGAGACGCGCTACAAGCATGGTCAGAGGATCTGAAAGCACGCCGTGCAGTACTCCTAGATTTCATTGAGGCTAGATGCCCGGACAAGAAAGGTTTTCCGCGATCTGGTGTGAATTGGACAAAGAAGCGCATAAAAACAGAGAAAGCTTCTTCATTAAGGTAGTAACGGAAGGAACTGATTCTTCTGCGCTCGGCAGGGAAGGTGCGATATTTGCAAGGTGAAGAGAGTTGTTGAAACGAGAGTTTCTTCAGCCAACACAACCAGATTCTCACGTACTGAGAAAATCTCTTTTTTTTTGTCTTGTTTACATGTTAAAGAAAAACATATCTGTGAAAGAAAGAGAGTGGGGGAAGGGAGGGTGGTGGGAGGGATGCAGCTCTAAAACTGATACAAGAGATTGGAAGACAAAGGGTTGTGGCCGTCATAACTCGCCCCAAGGCGTTGCCATGTCATGGAACGAGGAGCCAAAAAGACGATCGTTTCACACGAGCTTGGGAAGTCCATGATTATTGCAAAGTGTTATGATTATGTCCTTCAACATCCCACCCTATATCACAAATCCAGAATGGTCCAATGAGAACTCAAGAACAACAATATGGTAGTTTTAGTGCAAAAGGGGTTGTTGTTTTGTTGTTGTTGTTGTTGTTGTTGTTTTGGGGGGTAAGGGAGGGTACAAAACAAAGAAAAAAATCGACTTCGAGGAAGGCAAATAAGATACTTGTATTAGAAAAAAATTGAGCGTGCATGAAATCTGCACACGGTGGTTGACGATCGGCAGCAATGAAAACAGAGAAGCAGGCTTTCACCCCTAGTGCCCCCAGCTGATTGCCAAAATTCAGCATGAAAGTTTTCACAGAAAAAAAAATGTTAATCTCCGTGTACAATGACTGTCACGACTTCTGATCCTGGTGACCTCAATGCACAATAATTCAATTAATTACCTCAACCAATTATTTTAAAAACTTTAAGCAGAAACAAAAGCAAAAACAAAAACAAACAAAAAACGCCAAGAGATGAAAGCAGACTGGAAAAATAACCGAAATCGCTGTTCAAACCACCCAAATCCAAAAGCAAACGGAGAGAAAAAGCAATCGTCAGACGAGCGTTGAAATTCATGCTTACTTATGCCAAGATCTAATGACTGACTTACTCAGCATGGCTTAATTTTATGTGTCCGAAGATGCCAATCGTCCAGACTGTGTAACATGCATTGATTTATATGACTATTTGTACGTATTCCATTTTCCCCCTCCCCTCTGTGTGTGTGTGTGTGTGTGTGTGTGTGTGTGTGTGTGTGTGCGTGTGCGTGTGCGTGCGTGCGTGCGTGCGCGCGTGCGCGCGTGCGTGTGTACGCGCTGACAGAATTTTCTGTCCTTTGCGTGGTGACAGCCCTGAAATGGCTCCTGCTGGTCGGCTGGACTACAACAAAATGCCAGTGACTGAATCAACATCACAGACAGCTGATCTGGGGTTTATTCCCCAAGCTGTTCCAAGGTTCTGAGCTGACGGAGAAAACATGCTGCCACATTTCGGCAGCCTACAACATCAGAGAGGACATGATGCTGGTGTCAGGTGTGCAAAGATCTTTTACACCTCACAGAGTAAGTAACATAACGCTTGGCGTGCATTGGGTAGTCTGCATTTCACGGCGAAAGTAACAGTGTCAGGCGTGCACCGGCTATCCTACGCTTTACGGCGAATGTAACATAGTGTCAGGCGTGCACCGTGTAGTCTACACTTTACGGCGAAAGTAAGATAGTGTCAGGCGTGCACCGTGTATTCTACACTTTACGGCGAAAGGAACATAGTGTCAGGCGTGCTTCGGGTATTCAACATCTTACGCAGAAAGTAATGCCAGGCGTGCACCGGGTATCCTACACCTTACGGCGAAAGAAACATGGTGTCAGTTTCGCACGGATTTCCTACACATCACGGATGAAGTAACATGTTGCAAGGAGTGCACGGATATCCTGCATCTTACGGCAAAAGTACCATGGATACCAGTACACACTTTACGGCGAAAGAAACACGGTGCTAGGTGTGCACGGACAGCCTACGCCTTAAAGGGAATGTAACAAGGCGCCAAATGTGAACAGATATCCTACACCGAAAATAACATGATGCCGGGTATGAACAGGTATCCTACGCTGAAAATAATATTGTGCCAGACAAAACGGATGTCCTACACTGAAAATAGCATGGTGCCAGATATGAACGGATTTCTTCCACCGAAAACAACATGGTGCCTGGCTGACGCAGGAGTGACGCATCGCGTTGGCAGTGTGAAGTTCTGACCGACATCACAATTGTCATTTCCACTGCCCACCGTAATACTCTGTTCTGCTACTCTCCATTGCTCCACCTCCCCCGCCCATACACATGCAGTCTGAAATGGTTACCCTTATCTGTCACGTAAGTTATGGTGCATGTGACCATCACGCCCGAATGTACCTATCCAAACAAGTAAAATTTAAAAAAAAGATAGCCCCAACAAGGCCAATATACTTATCTCAGCAACTATTAAAAAAACGGTAGACAGGCCTGAATAGGCCAGTGCAACTATCCAAACACGTAAACACAGTGGACAGCCCTGATTTCGCCAACTGCTAGGAAGATAAATGACAGCACCACGGGAAAGGCAATAACAAACGGCAACATCAAGATATCGAACAGACTAAGGAGGATAAGGACATCGTGAAAAAAGAAAAGATAGATGACGCCATGGGGAGAACGAAAGATCGATGAGGAAACCAAAACAATGAAAAAATGGATTATGGAACCATGACAAAAGCTAAGGTGGGTGTTGTTATCATGAGTATGGAAATATAGATGACACCATGAGAATGGAAAGGACAGAAAAAGATACACCTGAATGTGCCTCTTACAGAGAAAGTAACATACAGAGGATCGGTGTGGACACCATAACAAGCAAAGATGAATGTGGACATCGTGAGAAACGACAGATAGAAGTAGACATCATGAGAAAAGAAAGGTGGACATGGACATCAAGAGAAAGGGAAGATGAGTGTGGACATCGAAAAATGGGTGTGGACATCCTGAGAAATGAAAGCTGGATGAGGACATTACAAGAAATGTAAAGCTGGATGAGGACATAACAACAAATGTAAAGCTGAGTGAGGACATTACAACAAATGTAAAGCTGGATGAGGACATAACAAATGTAAAGCTGAGTGAGGACATTACAACAAATGTAAAGCTGGATGAGGACATAACAAATGTAAAGCTGAGTGAGGACATAACAACAAATGTAAAGCTGAGTGAGGACATTACAACAAATGTAAAGCTGGATGAGGACATAACAAATGTAAAGCTGAGTGAGGACATAACACCAAATGTAAAGCTGAGTGAGGACATTGTGACATTCATTCATAAGCTCGGTTCATTTTTCATTAAGAAAATGACGCAATCGATACATGTCTATTCGCTCGGCGCTTGATTAATATTTCTATGTCCAAACGACAAAACTAATTTAGTTTTTGCTTTACGGCAGTACGTTTATAATTTCAAGCGTCATGCAGACTTGCATTTGTATTAATAATAAAATAATTTACAATTGTAGGGCATCGAAAACCGTCGTACTGACCAATCGCGACTGTCCAAGTGTCAGTAGTGTCTCTGTCCGCGCATGTGCAGTAAATAGTAACCGTTGAATCCTGCCATCTTTGATCAGCCCGGACGTCGTGGAATTGGCTCCGTAGAAAAGGTCTAAAAGTTCGAGAGCAAGTAACCTTTTGAAGACATCAGTCTAGGCCGGACTGAAGGGGCACCACAGAGCATTCGACAGCACCCGCAACTTTTTTCGGGAGAGTCTGAACGAGTCTCATCGTTCCGTGGGCGAGTCGAAAACTGTGGGCACTAAGGCTGTGTTGAGGTAAATAGGTCTAAATCATTTTTTTTCGTATAGAGCAACAAAATCTATTTCAACATAATCGCATTAAGGCACATTTACCAGTTCAATAATATTTTGTGCGCGCGATCATTTAATATGCTCTGAATTAAATATTTCAGGTTTACCGGTCAACACGTATGATTGATCGTAGAGCTGTCATCTTCATCTGTTTGCTCTCATCATATCGTGTTGCCATGTACTAATCCATATTATGTAAATTCTATTTCAGCTCACCGTTGTATGCAACCATATTTAGAAGATGTGATATTTGTGTGAATGCAGATTTATTATTTAAAGAATCGTAAACGAGTTCAAGTTATGAACGAAGCATTTTCGTGGATCTAAGTGATCTGTATAATATGAAGATTAACGCCATTTGATTTAATCCATTCAAGGATTAAATATAATTGTAATTCATCAAGCACTAAGCCTTGGCGAATAACTCAGTCAGATTGGAATATTCGTATACATTTTTCCTTCTTTGTTGATGAGCTTCATCGTAAAGCGATTTTTGAAGGAAATCAATTGTAAATGATAGAGCAAGCTAGTGCAATTGTAAAGTGTGTTTAGAACGTGTGATGGATGGAATAGTGATGTGCCACCATAGTGCAAGATCTAAGACAATTGTTATCTTGCAGCTCTGGTTTCATCTTACACCCGTTTATTCCTACTCCTGTTTTACACCACTCCTCTTCATCTTCGCCTTCGGCACACGTCTTTATCCCGCTACATCCTTCGTCGGGAGGAACGTGCTGGTGTGTCGACCTTACCGAGATCTGGAAGAGAACTGTGAACGTCAGCGGAACTCCGGAACGCTACACAATTCCGTGAAGCTGAGTAACAATCACATAAACACATCCCTCCATATCCAAGCACGCCATAACACACTCAGACGTTTTTCTTACATATATATCATCTTGTGCATGACTACATTTTTTTTGTGTGTATCCTCCGGAAGATATTTTTGTAGCACGAGCGGACAGTCTATATTCGTGCTACTGCAAGAAGTGAAGGGAAGAAGGACAGAGACTTTGTCGTTATTGGTGTATGTGCATGATCAATTTCTTTTATATGTAACTCATTTCATAGGGAACAAACCGACATCAACATACAAAGCAACCATAAGACATATTCACTGCAGATCATCATCATCTTTATTCATAATTTATTAAATTCAGTTGTTGTATCTAAATCAAACCTCTGGATTCCATCTGTGGAAAGAAAGTGAAGGGTGCGGACGAAAGCTTGACTTTCCTGCTACGGTCTATCGTTCTTGCCTGAGCATTCAACCATCATTTATGAATGGGGTCTTATTAAAAACGTCACAGACATAACAAATGTAAAGCTGAGTGAGGACATAAATGTAAAGATGGGTGAGGACATTACAACAAATGTTAAGATGGGTGAGGACATAACAAATGTAAAGCTGAGTGAGGACATTACAACAAATGCAAAGATGGGTGAGGACATTACAACAAATGTAAAGCTGAGTGAGGACATTACAACAAATGCAAAGATGGGTGAGGACATTACAACAAATGTAAAGCTGAGTGAGGACATTACAACAAATGTAAAGCTGGGTGGGGACATTACAACAAATGTAAAGCTGAGTGAGGACATTACAACAAATGTAAAGCTGAGTGAGGACATTACAACAAACGTAAAGCTGGGTGAGGACATTACAAACGTAAAGCTGGGTGAGGACATTACAACAAACGTAAAGCTGGGTGAGGACATTACAACAAACGTAAAGCTGGGTGAGGACATTACAACAAACGTAAAGCTGGGTGAGGACATTACAACAAATGTAAGCTGGGTGGGGACATTACAACAAATGTAAAGCTGGGTGGGGACATTACAACAAATGTAAAGCTGGGTGGGGACATTACAACAAATGTAAAGATGGGTGAGGACACAACAAATGTAAAGATGGGTGAGGACATAACAACAAATGTAAAGATGGATGAGGACAGTACAACAAATGTAAAGATGGGTGAGGACAGTACAACAAATGTAAAGATGGATGAGGACATTGCAATATATGTAAAGATGGGTGAGGACACTACAACAAATGTAAATATGGGTGAGGACATAACAAATGTAAAGATGGACGAGGACACATTGTGACAGGAAACATGGTTGTGGACATAATCAGAAAGGATAGATTTCATTTTCCTACCTTTGGAGAAAATAAGTCAGATAGAGGAGCCGGAATAGCTCAGTTGGTTGAGCATCGGACTCGTAATCTTGGGGTTGCGGGTTCGCATCTCCGCCGGGCCGTTTCGGTACTGGGGGATTTTTCCCTCAGAGTTAACATTGGTTCTGACTCCATTTCCCATACAGTCCTTCGAATGAGACTATAAACCGAGGTTCCGTGTGTGAACGCACGCACATCATCCTGCACACACGTAAAATCCCATCACAAACTTTCGGAAGAGAAGGCCAGCTTGGTCGTCGGTATGGATGACACGTGACACATAGCATGCACCTTTTCCGAAGTACGAGTATGGCTGCCTTAATGGCGGGATTAAAAAACGGGCATACACACGCAAGTGTCAGAACAATCAACTTGATGATTGTGGACACTCTACGGAAAAAAAAAGAAAAAAAAAAAGGGGGGGGGGGGGGAGGGGAAGGGGCGGAAATCTTGCCAAAAGGGGATGTTACCGTTTGCAAGCCGTCTTGTTCATTGTAAGTGGCTGCTCATTAATGAACTGTTTGAAGTCGCTGCAAGAACAAATTATAGACAAATTTTACATTAAAGGGTGAATGGACGAGTATCCAAGAGACGGATTATTAAACTGTTCGAGTGACTGACTGATCGATTTTTTGATTAAACGATTTCTTATCTTTAAATTTAACTATTTTTCATATTTGACTGATAAATACTTTTCCTTAAACCAAGGAAAGAATCGATTACTAATCTACTGAAATCGGCAAAATACGTTCTGAGGAATCGCTGTCCACAAGCCGACATGTGCGTACATAGCGCGCGCACGCACACACACACACACACACACACGCGCGCGCGCGCGCGCGCGCGCGCGCACTAATACACGACACACTAATATACGACACACAGAACACACACAACAGGACATAAAACAGCAAACACGTACAAACAAACATACACGCGCGTGTCAACACACACACACACACACACACACGCACACTCACCCACGCCCCCCCCCCCCCCCCCCCCCCACACACACACACACACACTCTCACACCTGCAGGTGCGCGCGCGCACACATTCATATATGCATGCACGCACGCACTCACGCACACTCACCCACGCGCGCCACACACACACACTCACACATGCGGGTGCGCGCGCGCGCACACTTTCATACACGCACGCACACGTACACGCACACACACACACACACACACACACACGCGCGCGCGCGCGCGCTCGCTAATACACGACACACTAATATACGACACACAGAACACACACAACAGGACATAAAACACTGTAGTACAATACAGCAAACACGTGCAAACAAAGATACACGCGCGCGTCAACACACACACTCACACCACGCCCACGCCCCCCCCCCCCCCCCCCACCACACACACACACTGCAGGTGCGCGCGTGCACACATTCATATACGCACGCACGCACGCACACACTCATCCACGCGCGCCACACACACACGCACACTCACACACGCACACTCACACCTGCGGGTGCGCGCGCGCACACTTTCATACACGCACGCACGCACGCACGCACACACACACACACACACACACACACACACACACACACACACGAATAATCACTTACCTTCTGCTTCAACTCCTGTCA
>CM031596.1:21453405-21463405 GCA_018398815.1 Conus ventricosus | reverse complement strand
CTCTCTCTCTCTCTCTCTCTCTCTTTGCCTGTCTCCCTGTATGTCTGTCTACCTGTATGTCTGTCTATACTGTACTCTCTCTCTCTCTCTGTCTTTCTGTGTCTGTCTCTGCTTCGCTCGCTCCTTCTCTCTCTTCTCTCTCTCTCTCCTCTCTCTCCCCTTCTCTCTCTCTCTCTCTCTCTCTCCTCTCTCTCTCTGCCTGTCTACCTGTATGTCTGTCTTTTACTGTCTCTCTCTCTCTCTCTGTCTGTCTTTCTGTGTCTGTCTCTGCTTCGCTCTCTCTTCTCTCTCTCTCTTCTCTCTCTCTCTCTCTCTCTCTTCTCTCTCTCTCTCTCTCTCTCTCTCTCTTGCCTGTCTACCTGTATGTCTGTCTATACTGTACTCTCTCTCTCTCTCTTCTCCTCTCTTCTCCCCTCTCTTCTCTCTCTCTCTGTTTTCTGTGTCTGTCTCTGCTTCGTTCTCTCTCTCTCACTCTTTTCCCCTTTCCATTTATTTGTCTATCAGTTTGTCCTCCTGTATGTCTGTTTATAGTCTAGAATGCCCTCTCTGCCTCGATCTGTGTCTCTGTCTGTGTCTGTGTCTCTGTCTGTGTCTCTGTCTATGTCTGTCTGTCTCTGTCTGTTTTTTCTGCCTCCCTGCCTGCGGGCCTGCTGTCTATCTGTCTGTCTGTCTGTCTGTCTGTCTGCATGTCTGTCTCTCTCTCTCTCTTTCTCTCTCTCCTTTCTTTCTCTCTCTCTCTCTCTCTCTCTCTCTCCTCTCTCTTCTCTCTCTCTCTCTCTCTCTGAGCATAGAGCTTTTTTTGTTTGTTTTTGTAACATATTGACATAGCCTTGATAAAGGACCAAGAGCATAAACTTCTAAGTCTAAATCGGACAGCTTGAGAACGGAATGCAAGCTGAAGTACTAATGGTGATATGTCTGGCACATCGTTTAGATCTCCGCTCAGATCACGTTGCCCATTCCATCCATCTTCTTCCTGACTTTGCCCTCTACCCCCCACCCCCAACCCCACCCCACCCACACACACACCTCCCCTCACCCTTACCCTCCCCACCTCCACTGCCTTCCTGCCGCTGTCCGTGGGTATGTATGCCTGACAAATCATTCACGTAGCAGTAGCTGCTATGATGGTGTGAGGACGGTACTGTGCCAAACGATATGGGAGGGATTGAGATGGGGTGTGTGTGTGTGGGGGGGGGGGGGGGGGGGGGGGGGGGGGGGGGTAATGGAGAGAGGAGAAGTAGATGGACGGGAGGGGGGGGGGGGGGGAGAAGAAGATGAGGCAGGAGGGTGAGAGGACTAGGGTGGTAAGACTATGGGATGTAGTAGTGTATAACGTATGCTGTATTTATTTTATGTACACGTATTTGCCACATTGTGTATGTTTGTAAAGAAATGTAATGTATAGGTTTTCGTGAAAGTTTTGTTGTGAGGATAGATCTTTTTTTTTTTTAATCTCATCTCAGTCTTTCAAAAAAAATCACGATTTTTTAAAACAGGAGTAGATTTCTGAATTCTTCTTGATTTGTTCCCGGCACAGAAATGATTCTGCTCACAGAAGGACCTGTCTTATTTCAGAGCAGCAGCTGTCGTTTCACCTGATAGAAGGCATTGTTTGGCATGGGCTGTGGTGGGTTGTGTGTGTCGACTGGGAGGATGGACGGTGTGAGGGGAGGGAAGGGGTTTGTGAGTTGCTGTGGGGTCGGGGAGGAAGAGGTTCGGGATGTGTGCTTTATTTCTGGAACAGTAAATGGCGAATGGACAGCGCGTCGACCTGCTCATACAACATACTAACTGCGCTTTGTGGATACTATGTATCTTTAGCCTTTTTTTTTTTAAATAAGGATTTCATTTTTAAGATCAGAACGAACAAACAAATAACAAGAAACAACAAACAAACGAATTACTTCTATGCTTCATTTTCATCAAACTCGCATAGTGGTGGTGATTTTCAACAGTAATCTTTTTAAACTTTCCCTTGCTCTGGTTATCATACCGTAACGATCGATTGATTCTACCAAAGGAAATACATCTCGTGTTTTTTTCATTTCTCCACGTGAAAACCTCTTCGAAGTTCCCGTTAGTCTGTCGAACAATAATAGCAATTCTTTTGACAGGTTAGATCTTACGTTGTTTGCTTCTCCGATTTCTGCGATACCTCTGGCACTCTGTCCCTCACAGTCACATCAGGTCTTCATACAGAGATAATTCTCCAGTTATCACATGACCTAGAATCAGTCATTACTCCCAAACTTCCCCTGAGTCTGGCATATACACACTAATAGCGAGTCTGGCAAGAGGGATAAATCTTGTTTCTTTCACCACGAGTTGTTTCCCTGTTACAGTGATACCTTTCGCTTAGAATTTGACTTTCACTCCGTAACAGCGACGGTGCCAAGAGGGATTTAGATGTCCTGTTTCTCCTTTGCCTCTGCAAGGATTCACAGATTTTGCGACAGTGTTTAAAGGAATAAATCTCTTATCTCCCCATATTATTCCCCTGCAATTTTACCTCCACAGGAAAACCTTGCAATCGTCTATTTCGTCTATCGTTCAACATGAGGTATATTTGTTCAACGATTTTGATTCTGCATTCAGAGGCAAATCTGTCGTCCTACCCCCCCCCCCCCCCCCCCCCCCCCCCCCCCCCCCCCCCCCCCCCCCCCCCCCCCACCAAATCTTGTCCAGTTCTGCAAACATGGCAATATAATTTCTGTTTTTTCCGTCAGCGTTTCTTTCCAATAATCGAAGCGATTTTCAGAGATGACGCGTATTCCCCCTTCATCCGTCATATACCAACTAACAGCTATTTCGAAAATTGCAACAGTGACTTTGCAAACAAGGAAAATTGCAACAGTGACTTTGCAAACAAGCAAAATTGCAATAGTGACTTTGCAAACAAGCATAATTGCAATTTGTGACTTTGCAAACAAGCAAAATTGCAATAGTGACTTTGCAAACAGGTTTGCTCTGGAGCCCTCCCTCCCCCCCCCCACCACCATCCCACTCCCCAACCCCAACCCCCACCACTGCTTTTTTTTTTTGGGAGGGGGGGGGGGGGCAGGGAGAGTTGTTGCATTTTTTTTCACTGTAAATGGAATGTAGGTGCAAATGCATTTTGAAATGCTGTGTTTCAAATGGACTTCCAATTCGTTAGGTGATGTTTGAATAATCAGGTAAGCCTCTTTTGTGTCTGAGGAAGTGTGTGTGTGTGTGTGTGTGTGTGTGTGTGTGTGTGTGTGTGTGTGTGTGTGTGTGTGTGTGTGTGTGTGTGTAACAAACCAAGACTATAATTATGTGCTTGAACTACAACGTTTTGCTCTCAGTTCTGGAAATCTTAGCATTGCAGCCATGCCTTCAGGAATTAATTTCATATCCACGTCGTCACTTCTCGCTGCCTGTTTCACATAGTAAGAACGATTCAGCAAAGAGGTAGAGACTTTTCCCTGCCCCTTCATCTCTCCTTCTTCCTCCTTTATCCCTCTCTTAGTTTATCTTTCTCATAACCCGAAGTGATTTTATTTGTAAGACGTCCCCCCCCCCTCCCCTCCGTCTTTCAAAAATGATATTAGCAGATTCACCCACCCCCGCACCCCGCACCCCACCTCCTCTTTCTCCTTCCCAGCACATAAAGAGATCATTTTCTCGCCAGGTATATTTTACACCCTGACTGACCCCCACCTGGCTGTGGCTGCACACCAACAATGAATGCGCCAAGGCCTTGCGCAAGGAGTCGAGTATATATAGACTGGTACAGTTAGCTAATGTTGAGAGGTTGTTGTTTTTTGTTTATTATATTGTGTCTGAAAGTTGATGCTCATCGTTTTCTTTCATATGGCCATCAAGGTACAAGCCAGTTGGTTCCAAGCAGACAGATTAAGATCAAAGGAATGGGACTATTTGGGAGGAGGAACCAGCTGGCGAAAAGAGAGGGTCACGGGTTGAGTGCAAAGGCCTGAAATGTGACGTCAGCTGGGACGAAGGTCATGTATTTGAAGGTTATAATTTATGTGATGTCATCGGTGAAAATCCCCCCTCCCCCCCCCCTCCCCCCCCCCCCCCCCCCCAAAAAAAAAGAGAAATAACTGGTTGGGGGGTGGGGGGTGTTGTTCAGTGGATCAATTATCAGTTGAACATTCAGTGCTGACTCAAACTTACGGCAGGCCTGAAAACGTTTACATGGATTCTTTCTTTCTTTCTTTCTTTCTGCGTATGCAGTCTGATACTCCTGCGGACACTCCCTGTATAGACAATCAGTGGAGTTTTGTGTGTATGACCGGTTTTTTTTATCCCGCCATTAAGGCAGCCATACTCCATCTTCGGGGAAGGTACATGCATGCTATGTGTAACGTGTCATCCATACCAACGGCCAAACTGGCTTTCTCTTCCGAAATTTGGTGATGGGATTTTACGTGTGTGCGAGACGTGCGTGCGTTCACACGCGGACCCTCGGTTTATAGTCTCATTCGAAGGACTGTATGGGGAATGGAGTCAGAACCAATGTTAACTCCGAGGGAAACACATGGATTATAAGAGTGATTTGGTGCAAAAATCTAATTGTGGCGTGTGGCCTGTGAGGTGACTGAAGAGCCTCCTGGTGGTGGACAATGGTCTGTGAGAGTAGCGGCCCCTGGGAAGCCGTGTCCCCACCCCACCCTACCCCCACCCCACCCTCCTCCGATAAAAGGCAGGGCTTCACGCTTGACCACGTCCCTACACCTCTTCCCTACACCTCTTGACGTGGACAGGTCAGGGGAGAGGTAGAGGGGGAGGGGGGAGGGAGGAGGGAGGGAAGGGGGGGGGTGGATGAGTGTCGGATGCAAGGAAAGACCTGATGGCGTTTTGTTATCTGTGTACTCCTCTAGAACCCAGAACGTCAAGCCATGCTAAAAATCGCCCTGTTCTGGCAAAGACCAGTTTTGTCACGAAGTAGTAATAGTAGTAGTGGTGGTGGTGGTGGTGGTAACAGTAATATTAGTAGTACTTGTACTAGTAACAATAGTAGTAACAGTAGTTGTGGTAGTGATGGTGGTGGTAGTAGAAGTAGTAGCAGTAGCAGCAGCAGCAGTAGTAGTAGTAGTAGTAGCAGTAGTAACTGTAGTGGTAGTAGTAGTAGCAGTAGTCGTGGTGGTTGTGGTAGTAGTAGTAGTAGTAGTAGTCGTAGTACTAGTCGTAGTGACAGTGACAGTAGTAGTAATAGTAGTAATGGTGGTGATGGTAGTAAATGTAGTAGTGATAGTAGTTGTAGTTGTCTTGATTTACTCTTCTCTGTCAGGTCGATGCTGCTGAAATTGTACCAATGGAATTATAAGCAATAGAACTATATACTGGTATCACCACCACCACCACCAACGACAGCATCAGCGAACTCACTCGAATGTTCGCGTGTGTCGACATACGTAAATCTGTACTTCTGTGTTTGTGTGTTCGGGTCTGTACGTGCGTGCATGTGTGTGTGTGTGTGTGTGTGTGTGTGTGTGTGTGTGTGTGTGTGTGTGTGTACACGCCTGCTCGCACGCGTAGTCGCACATATATGTGTGAGTGCGGGTGCGAGTCTATGCGCGAGCGCACACAAAAGTGCACACGTCATTGCCATTGAAATTCAAGCCATAAGGCGGAACATGTGAAAAAGCTTTAACCACTGAGATTCTACTGGTTTCAATATTTACCTACCTCTGACCTCTTCTGTGGTCAACAAGATTCCAAGATTTCAACAACAAAAAACTTAACCCTTCAGCCCCTTTTGGAAGGTGGAGAGAAAAAATGAGACTGATTCCAACCAAACAAATTATTGTGAAACGCCTATTACAGAGCAGACTAAGGAAAACCAATGCCAAGTCTGAATATTTGCAGTTATGCAACGGACACACTCAAAGTTAAACAAATATTGTATCAAGTAAGGTAATGGTAAGGTAATGTTGCTCATAGCCCAGCCGACCGCAAAGGGCCACATCAGGGCTGTCACCACGTTAAAATCAACTCACAAGTCATTCATTCACACAATTCTCAAAAAACATCTTCCAAAAACCCATCCGAAATTTTGTTAAATATCTTTCCACTGTAAAATCTCAGATCCGATGAAAAAATGTTAATCTATTTCAAGAACTCAAAGTTACAGTTTATACACCCTTCCCACGTCCTATGAAACTGCTTATATCCTTTTTTATTTTATTTAACTTCTTCCATTCTGAAACTAAGAACTTAGATTAAACATTGACTTTACAGGGCGCTATTTTCTGCATAAAAGAATATTTCGATGTACCACATTTTAGGGGATACTAGAATGAAATGCAATTCGTCGCCAATACTTTCCTGATCACGATTTGTACATATTTTGTTTTCTCTAACATCCTACTGTCATTCCAAGGTCAATATATATATAGAGAGAGATAGCCCGGCTGCTACGACGAACTTCAGTTAGTGGGTGTATGTATGTATGTATCTGTGTGCTCTGTGCTGTCATTTCTGCAGGGCGAGTTGGTGTTGTAAGCAGCATTCGCATGGAGTTATGGACGGGTAATTATTTGATCATGAGAGCAAGAGTTACCACGCTTGCTCGTTGTGTGTCTGGGAGTCGAGAAATGTGTATTTCCAGGCAGAAGTGGTGTGTGTGTGTGTGTGTGTGTGTGTGTGTGTGTGTGTGTGTGTGTGTGTGTGTGTGTGTGTGTGTGTGTGTGTGTGTGTGTGTGTGTGTGTGTGTGTGTGGTGTGTGTGTGTGTGTGTGTGTGTGTGTGTGTGTGTGTGTGTGTGTGTGTGTGTGTGTGTGATTAAAACAACATTTATTGCTTTCTTAAGTAACTGCATGGCTGACATAACTATCTTTCAAGCTCTGTGTGTTATTTCTACAAGATTATTCCCTGTGGAAATTGACTGGGAAATCCAAATGCAGTCATGCCAGCTTTCGGTTGATACATCCATAGATCACTTTAGCCAGTTAGAAGAAAATGCATTATCCGAACATATTGCGTATACATCAGAATACTTTTGAAATAAATATTGCCACATGTATTTTCAAGGGAATCACACACACACACACACACACACACACACACACACACACACACACACACACACACAGACACACACACACACACACACACACACACACACACACACACACACACACACACTAACACACTAACACACACACTAACACATAACGCACACACACTTACACTTACACACACGCACGCACGCCCAATAAAAAGCGAACGAACGAAAGAAAAACGACTTATAATTCTTAACGAGTACAGAAATAGGAAAGAAACTCGTTTCACCAAGCAGCATATTTGGCATTGTAAAACGATAAAAAAATAAATAAAAAAAACAAAAAAAAAAACGTATTTTAGAAATTTCGTTTTCAGTTTTGCCATTACATGAACATTCACATAGCTCAAATATTTCACTCCCGTACAAATAACCTGAATAATTTGTTTCTGATACATATTTGGAATAACACACAAAGACAGAGGGGACACAGTGGCTCTGTATCCAGGCATAAGGGGAAGAGGGAGGGGGGGGGGGGGGGGCAAGAGAACAGAGTGATGGCAGAGGGTCGACACACCCTGGATGGAGCAAGGAGGGTGGGGGAGTACTCACTCTGGATGGAGCAAGGAGGGTGGGGAGTACTCACTCTGGATGGAGCAAGGAGGGTGGGGAGTACTCACTCTGGATGGAGCAAGAGGGTGGGGGAGTATTCACTCTGGATGGAGCAAGGAGGGTGGGGAGTACTCACTCTGGATGGAGCAAGGAGGGTGGGGAGTACTCACTCTGGATGGAGCAAGAGGGTGGGGGAGTATTCACTCTGGATGGAGCAAGGAGGGTGGGGAGTACTCACTCTGGATGGAGCAAGGAGGGTGGGGAGTACTCACTCTGGATGGAGCAAGAGGGTGGGGGAGTATTCACTCTGGATGGAGCTAGGAGGGTGGGGAGTACTCACTCTGGATGGAGCAAGGAGGGTGGGGAGTACTCACTCTGGATGGAGCAAGGAGGGTGGGGGAGTACTCACTCTGGATGGAGCAAGGAGGGTGGGGGAGTACTCACTCTGGATGGAGCAGGAGGGGTGGGGGAGTATTCACTCTGGATGGAGCAAGGAGGGTGGGGAGTACTCACTCTGGATGGAGCAAGAGGGTGGGGGAGTATTCATTCTGGATGGAGCAAGGAGGGTGGGGAGTACTCACTCTGGATGGAGCAAGGAGGGTGGGGGAGTACTCATTCTGGATGGAGCAAGAGGGTGGGGGAGTATTCACTCTGGATGGAGCAAGGAGGGTGGGGAGGTATTCACTCTGGATGGAGCAAGGAGGGTGGGGAGTATTCACTCTGGATGGAGCAAGAAAGGTGGGGGAGTACTCACTCTGGATGGAGCAAGGAGGGTGGGGAGTACTCACTCTGGATGGAGCAAGGAGGGTGGGGAGTACTCACTCTGGATGGTGCAAGGAGGGTGGGGGACTATTCACTCTGGATGGAGCAAGGAGGGTGGGGGGAGAGTGACTCACTCTGGATGGAGTGAGGAGGGTGGGGAGTACTCACTCTGGATGGAGGAAGGAGGTGGGTGGGGAGTACTCACTCTGGATGGAGCAAGGAGGGTGGGGAGTACTCACTCTGGATGGAGCAAGGAGGGTGGGTGGTGGAGCAAGGAGGGGTGGTGGAGCAAGGAGGGGGGGGAGTATCACTCTGGATGGAGCAAGCAGGGTGGGGAGTATTCACTCTGGATGGAGCAAGGAGGGTGGGGAGTACTCACTCTGGATGGAGCAAGGAGGGTGGGGGAGTACTCACTCTGGATGGAGCAAGGAGGGTGGGGAGTACTCACTCTGGATGGAGCAAGGAGGGTGGGGAGTACTCACTCTGGATGGAGCAAGGAGGGTGGGGAGTACTCACTCTGGATGGAGCAAGGAGGGTGGGTGGAGCAAGGAGGGTGGGGAGTATTCACTCTGGATGGAGCAAGGAGGGGTGGGGGAGTATTCACTCTGGATGGAGCAAGGAGGGTGGGGAGTACTCACTCTGGATGGAGCAAGAGGGTGGGGAGTACTCACTCTGGATGGAGCAAGGAGGGTGGGGAGTACTCACTCTGGATGGAGCAAGGAGGGTGGGGGAGTATTCACTCTGGATGGAGCAAGGAGGGTGGGGAGTACTCACTCTGGATGGAGTGAGGAGGGTGGGGAGTACTCACTCTGGATGGAGCAAGGAGGGTGGGGAGTACACACTCTGGATGGAGCAGGAGGGTGGGGAGTACTCACTCTGGATGGAGTGAGGAGGGTGGGGAGTACTCACTCTGGATGGAGCTAGGAGGGTGGGGAGTACTCACTCTGGATGGAGCCAGGAGGGTGGGGAGTACTCACTCTGGATGGAGTGAGGAGGGTGGGGAGTACTCACTCTGGATGGAGCAAGGAGGGTGGGGGAGTACTCACTCTGGATGGAGCAAGGAGGGTGGGGAGTACTCACTCTGGATGGAGCAGGAGGGTGGGGAGTATCACTCTGGATGGAGCAGGAGGGTGGGTGGAGCAAGGAGGGTGGGGGAGTACTCACTCTGGATGGAGCAAGGAGGGTGGGGAGTACTCACTCTGGATGGAGCAAGGAGGGTGGGGAGTACTCACTCTGGATGGAGTGAGGAGGGTGGGGAGTACTCACTCTGGATGGAGCAAGGAGGGTGGGGGAGCAAGGAGGGTGGGGAGTATTCACTCTGGATGGAGCAAGGAGGGTGGGGAGTACTCACTCTGGATGGAGCGAGGAGGGTGGGGAGAGTACACACTCTGGATGGAGCAAGGAGGGTGGGGGTTACTCACTCTGGATGGAGCGAGGAGGGTGGGAGGAGTATTCACTCTGGATGGAGCCAGGAGGGTGGGGGGAGTATTCACTCTGGATGGAGCGAGGAGGGTGGGGAGTAGTACTCACTCTGTATGGAGCAAGGAGGGTGGGGAGTATTCACTCTGGATGGAGCAAGGAGTGTGGGGAGTATTTACTCTGGATGGAGCAAGGAGGGTGGGGATATTCACTCTGATGG
>CM031596.1:21445905-21448405 GCA_018398815.1 Conus ventricosus | reverse complement strand
CATTTGGCATCGCCGGTATAAGATGGGGAAGGGGGAGAGAAGCGTATGGATAAGGGGAGGGAGGAGGGAAGCGAGGGGAGGGAGGAGGGGGGGGGGGGTTCTGACAGATCGGGCCTATGTTGATAGCGCAGGCTGCACACCAAAAATTAATGCGTCGAGGCCTTGCTTTAAGAAGTCGAGTATTTATAGACTGACGTGATTGGTCTGTTTTGAGAATTTTAATTGCTTCTGAAAGTTGGTTCCCCTCGTTTCCTTTCACATGACCTCAAGGTGGTTGTTGTTGTTATTGTTGTCGTACCCTGGCTAAAAGACTCCAGGGATCATCCAAACAGCCGAAGTACTTGAACACTATGGTTAAAATGCTGGTTAAAATGCATCAGCTGGGGATGAGAACATTACGCGTGTGACCGTTTTTGATTACCCCGCCAATGGGCAGCCACACTCCGACTTCGGGGGAGGCCTCAAGGTACAAGTCAGGTGAATCTTAGCAAACAGATTAAAGTCAAAGGAAAGGGATTATTTTGTGCACTTGAAGCTGCCGCAAAGATAGGGTGATGGGTGAGTGCCAAGGCCTGAATTGTGTGTGAACTAAGAGGAAGGTCATGTATTTGAAGACTGTTTGCGATTTCATCGGCAAAGATTTCCCAGAACAAGGGAAATAATAGGTGGGGAGGGGTTTTTGTTTGTTTGTTTGTTTGTTTGTTTTATCAAACTTCAGTTTGAGATTAAATGCTGGCTCAAATTTATGGATGGTCTCAAAACGTTGACGTGGATAATCTAGTCAGAGCAAACTCCTAATTGTGGCGTGTGCCCACAGTAGTGCCGAAGGATGAACTGATTTGTGGACGATGTGCAGTGATGTTGATGGCAAAGATCAGCAAACCAGATGGACGGTAGCCCATAGAAAAACAAAAGCGCTGTCTCGGTGGGTTGAGGAGTGTGTAACTCGGGAGGCTGAGACGTCACACCGGTTGCCTGCCCGGGTATGTTCAGGCACGACGTCTTTTTCCTTTGTTTGACTTCCCTCTGCTACAATAGTCGTTCAGACAAGACTACTTTTTCCTTCATTTGACTTCTCTCTACTACTATGGTGGTTCAGCAAGGATGACTTTTCCAACATTTCAGGCCTCTTTTTGTTGTTGTTGTTGTTGAATGATTCAAGTACTTTTTTTTTCTTATTTTTTGGTCACTTGTTATTGCATGAGTTGTTCAGTCAAGGCTACTTCTCCTATGAGTTGTTCAGTCAAGGCTACTTCTCCTATGAGTCGTTCAGTCAAGGCTTTTTCTCCTATGAGTTGTTCAGTCAAGGCTACTTCTCCTATGAGTCGTTCAGTCAAGGCTTTTTCTCCTATGAGTTGTTCAGTCAAGGCTACTTCTCCCATGAGCTGTTCAGTCAAGGCTTTTTCTCCTATGAGTTGTTCAGTCAAGGCTACTTCTCCCATGAGCTGTTCAGTCAAGGCTTTTTCTCATATGAGTTGTTCAGTCAAGGCTACTTTTCCCATGAGTTGTTCAGTCAAGGCTACTTCTCCTGTGAGTTGTTCAGTCAAGGCTACTTCTCCTATGAGTTGTTCAGTCAAGGCTGCTTTTCCTATGAGTTGTTCAGAATACCCACATACTGGAAGATACTGTTTATTACTGGCATTCCTCTCTCTCTCTCTCTCTCTCTCTCTCTCTCTCTCTCTCTCTCTCTCTCTCTCTCTCTCTCTCTCTCTCTCTCTCTCATCTAGCCATGTGTATTTATGAAGCAAACAGGAGAATTCGGGCAGCAAGGTCTTGATGTAGGCTACTTGGTTTTTGTAACACACCTACACTTTTTCATTTCATTTTGTTGGGGATCAGGAATGTTCTATGACGCATTTATGAAATCCCCTTCAGTATGGGGCTCTGGCCTTAATCTGAATAAAAGATTCGTATTCTCTCTCTCTCTCTCTCTCTCTCTCTCTCTCTCTCTCTCTCTCTCTCTCTCTCTTCTCTCTCTCTCTCGCGCGCGCGCGCGCACACGCACACACACACACACACACACACACACACACACACACACACACACGAACACACACACACACGCACTCGCTCTCTCACACATACACACACACACGCACGCACGCACACACGTACGCACGCACGCACACGCACAATCACGCACATACACACGCACGCACACACACACGCGCGCACACGCGCGCGTTCCTTTCTGAATTAATTGACTAGTAAAGAATCTCTAATCCTGAACTGTTAAGATTGTAAAACTGTTGACAAGTCGGACTTTTGACAAAAGAAGTATAAACAAAATTAAATCGGCCCGACTATTGCTGCTGTTGCCATTTCGGTTTGTTTTGTGTGTGTGTGTGTGTGTGTGTGTGTGTGTGTGTGTGCGTGCGTGCGTGCGTGCGTGCGTGCGTGCGTGCGTGCGTGCGTGCGTGCGTGCGTGCGTGCGTGCGTGCGTGCGTGCGTGCGTGTGTGTGTGTGTGTGTGTGTGTGTATGTGTGTGTGTGTGTGTGTG
>CM031596.1:21423405-21428405 GCA_018398815.1 Conus ventricosus | reverse complement strand
CATCGTACTTTCGTTCGTATTGGCCGTTTACCCCGCATCCTACTCTTGCTGGTAATGGCCGTTTACCCCACATCCTACTCTTGCTTGTATTGGCTGTTTACCCCACATCCTACTCTTGTTCATTATGGCCGGTTACCTCACATCGTACTTTCGTTCGTATTGGCCGTTTACCGCACATCCTACTTTTCTTGTCAGTGGCCGTTTATCCCAAGTCCTACTCTTGTTGTCAATGGCCGTTTATCCCAAGTCCTACTCTTGTTGTTAATGGCCGTTTATCCCAAGTCCAACGCTTGTTGTCAGTGGCCGTTTATCCCAAGTCCTACTCTTGTTGTCAATGGCCGTTTATCCCAAGTCCTACTCTTGTTGTCAGTGGCCGTTTATCCCACATCCTACTCTTGTTGTCAGTGGCCGTTTATCCCACATCCTACTCTTGTTGTCAGTGGCCGTTTACCCCAAATCGTGTTGTCAGTGGCCGTTTATCCCAAGTCCTACTCTTGTTGTCAATGGCCGTTTATCCCAAGTCCTACTCTTGTTGTCAGTGGCCGTTTATCCCACATCCTACTCTTGTTGTCAGTGGCCGTTTATCCCACATTCTTCTCTTGTTGTCAGTGGCCGTTTACCCCAAATCGTGTTGTCAGTGGCCGTTTATCCCACATCCTACTCTTGTTGTCAGTGGCCGTTTACCCCAAATCGTGTTGTCAATGGCGGTTTATCCCACATCCTACTCTTGTTGTCAATGGCCATTTATCCCACATCCTACTCTTGTTGTCAATGGCCGTTTATCCCACATCCTACACTTGTTGTCAGTGGCCGTTTATCCCACATCCTACTCTTGTTGTCAGTGGCCGTTTATCCCACATCCTACTCTTGTTGTCAATGGCCGTTTATCCCACATCCTACTCTTGTTGTCAGTGGCCGTTTACCCCAACGTCTGTTTTGGCCGCTCACTCCACATCTGTGGTGTTGGACGTTTCCCCACATCCCATTCCTATCAGTGCTGACCGCTTACATCCCATCCCTATCAGTGCTGACCGCTTACATCCCATTCCTATCAGTGCTGACCGCTTACATCCCATTCCTATCAGTGCTGACCGCAGTGCTGACCGCTTACATCCCATTCCTATCAGTGCTGACCGCTTACATCCCATTCCTATCAGTGCTGACCGCTTACATCCCATTCCTATCAGTGCTGACCGCTTACATCCCATTCCTATCAGTGCTGACCGCTTACAACAACCTGCCCCCGGCTGCTCCCGGCATGAGTACAAGAGGGTTGGTCGTCCATGCAGCACGATACCCCCATTAGTGTTAGCCGTTTTCAACAACCTACCCCCATTAGTGTTTGCTGTTTTCAACAACCTACCCCCATTAGTGTTAGCCGTTTTCAACAACCTACCCCCATCAGTATTTGCCGTTTTCAATAACCTACCCCCGTTAGTGTTAGCCGTTTTAACAACCTACCCCATTAGTGTTAGCGGTTTTCAATAACCTACCCCCATTAGTGTTTGCCGTTTTAACAACCTACCCCCATTAGTGTTAGCCGTTTTCAATAACCTACCCCCATTAGTGTTTGCCGTTTTAACAACCTACCCCCATTAGTGTTAGCCATTTTCAACAACCTACCCCATTAGTGTTAGCCGTTTTCAACAACCTACCCCCATTAGTGTTAGCCGTTTTAACAACCTACCCCCATTAGTGTTAGCCGTTTTAACAACCTACCCCCATTAGTGTTAGCCGTTTTAGCAACCTACCCCCTTTAGTGTTAGCCGTTTTAACAACCTACCCCCATTAGTGTTAGCCGTTTTAACAACCTACCCCCATTAGTGTTTACCGTTTTCAATAACCTACCCCCATTAGTGTTAGCCGTTTTCAATAACCTACCCCCATTAGTGTTTACCGTTTTCAATAACCTACCCCCATTAGTGTTTACCGTTTTCAATAACCTACCCCCATTAGTGTTAGCCGTTTAACAACCTACCCCCATTAGTGTTTACCGTTTCGAATAACCTACCCACATTAGTGTTTACCGTTTTCAATAACCTACCCCCATTAGTGTTAGCCGTTTTCAATAACCAACCTCCATTAGTGTCAGCCGTTTTCAATAACCTACCCCCATGAGTGTTAGCCATTTTCAACAACCTATTCCCATTAGTGTTAGCCGTTTTCAATAACCTACCCCCATCAGTGTTAGCCGTTTTCAATAACCTACACCCATTAGTGTTAGCCGTTTTCAATAACCTACCCCCATCAGTGTTAGCCGTTTTCAACAACCTACCCCCATTTGTGTTAGCCTTTTCCATGACACTTTCCCATCAGTGTTAGCCTTTTCCATGACACACTCCCATCAGTGTTAGCCTTTTCCATGACATACTCCCATTAGTGTTAACCGTTTCCATGACATACTCCCATCAGTGTTAGCCTTTTCCATGACACACTCCCATCAGTGTTAGCCTTTTCCATGACATACTCCCATTAGTGTTAACCGTTTCCATGACATACTCCCATCAGTGTTAGCCTTTTCCATGACATACTCCCATTAGTGTTAACCGTTTCCATGACATACTCCCATCAGTGTTAGCCTTTTCCATGACATACTCCCATTAGTGTTAGCCTTTTCCATGACATACTCCCATTAGTGTTAGCCTTTTCCATGACACACTACCATTAGTGTTAGCCTTTTCCATGACATACTCCCATTAGTGTTTGCCTTTTCCATGACACACTACCAT
The DNA here is from genome assembly GCA_018398815.1 of Conus ventricosus. NCBI lineage: Eukaryota > Metazoa > Mollusca > Gastropoda > Neogastropoda > Conidae > Conus > Conus ventricosus. The sequence continues at coordinate 21,425,676 of CM031596.1, read as the reverse complement.
TAGTGTTAGCCTTTTCCACAGCCTCTCCGATAGTGTTGGCCATTTACTCCACACCCTACGCTACAATATAAGATGATTTGTCTATAATTACTATAAACAATCAAGTAATTTTCTCATATTTTCTTACATCTTTCTGATGCCCCAATTTCCACTGATCGTAACCTTTTCCAAAGTCCTTTCGGTTGCGTTACAGTTCTGTCAGAGGGTACGTGCACAAGGCAGTGACAGGCCAAGAGAGAGAGAGAGGGGGTGGGGTGGGGGAGGTTATGGGCACGAGATGGGAGGTCGGTGTTGTGAAGCAAATGGAAAGGGAGATAAGAAAGGAAACAGAAGGACCGAAAATAACGACCAGATGGCAACAAAGAATGACACACACACACACACACACACACACACATAAAAAAAAACTTGATGCCCTTACTGACCCACCGTATCTCAAGCGAACCGTACCTGCCCGAAGCGGTAGCTGTGCTTCTTTCTCACCCAAGCGGAACGGAGACAAACTGATCCTTTGACCCTTAGCTGTCCCACCAAGAAGCAAAACAGACCACAAAAATGTTCAATGTCCCCGGAATGTATTTGACATTCTGTGGTCGGCTAACGACGGATAGAAGTGACCGTTAACATCATCAACATGTTGACGAGAGAGAACTGCTCAGACGTTCAAGACAGTTTTGTAAACTAAGCGTTCCTGACCTTACTTTTTGGGCAATTATCATCACAAGCATCAGAGCGTTCAAAAACGAAAATGGAAGAAAAAATAAAGTAAAAGAAAGAGGGAGAGGAGAGAGAGAGAGAGAGTACAAACTGGAAAAATCTTACTTTCGGGCAGAGAGAGAGAGAGAGAGAGAGAGAGAGTGAGTTTAATTCATGTTGTTTACAGCACAGTCGACCACGAGGGGCTTCATCAGGGCTGTGTGTGTGTGTGTGAGAGAGAGAGAGAGAGAGAGAGAGAGAGAGAGGAGAGGGAGAGAATAATTATGTTATCTCATTTTTGATGGGTTCAAAATTTATCTATCTTTTGAAGTGATGAAGTCCTGTGGTTTTGTTGGTCTTGTTGCTGCTGCTGTTGTTGTTGTTGTTGTTGTTGTTGTTATTGTCGTTGTTTTAATCAGTGTATCTTTATTTTGTTAAAAGTCCGCCCAACCTTCAGTTAATCTGATACGAAAATGGTACCAAACAGGGATCCAGGGGAAACAAAGAGAGGAAGAAGGAAGTTAGCGAGCCATGCGAGGGAAAATCCGTGAAACGAGATCAGAACTTCATCAGCGTGAAGTCATCCATTCCCTGGTCGACTCTCCTTTAGTGTAGAGTGCATAATGTTCTGACGTCTCACATCGTTTTGTACATTACACCCCATGACACACAGATGTCAAGAAATAAAATTTCATGCTGACACACCGCGTGCAACACGGTGTTTGCACTCTGACATACTTTAGTAAGAAATAGCTTTCCCATCTGCTTCCTGCGTGACTGTCATCTCACGATGTGCTCTGTCTGGTTCGGCGAAAAGCGTTGAGCCAATGAACGAGTGTCAAATTAAATAGCAGACGACGTCGGACAGGCTTGCCTCAAATCCTTTTAACTTGTTAAAAGCATTATATATGTATGATTTATTCCAGAGGCAGTTTGCCGGTGTGCTGCGAGGTGTGAAAGCTGAGAAAAAAGGCACCAAACTACAGGCAGTTGTATCTGTCTGACATTTTTTTTTTTTTTTTGCGTACGCAGGCGGATACTCCTGCCGAGACTCCCTGTATAGACAGACAAGGATTAAACCCGTCTACCCAACAAATGGAGTGGAGTTTTGTGTGCATGATCGTTTTTTTTGTTGTTGTTGTTGTTTTTAAATCCCGCCATTAAGGCAGCCATGCTCCAACTTCGGGGAATCTCTAACAACTGATTTTGGTCTCCTGTTGAAGATGTAGTGCATTTGCTCAAAGCTGCACCATTTCCACTGCTGTGGGGCATTCTATCCTGTGACGTGCCGTTAAATCAAACGGCTCCGAGATGGTTATTGTTCTGAACCGTTTGCCACTTCCTCTCCCGACACTTCATATTGTTTTTCTAATATCACTTTTCTGATTAGACGTTGAATGAAATAAAAGATTAATTCATTGTCCATTAACAAGATTAAAACGAACTTTTAACTGTTTTAACTTTTTTTCAAATAACAAGTTTAGAATGAACTTTTAACTGTATTTTTTTATGAGGGGGGGGGTAGGAAGGGGGGGGGGGGGGGGAGCGGGCGCCAGAGGAGAATTCGAGTGTGTC
>CM031596.1:21400905-21413405 GCA_018398815.1 Conus ventricosus | reverse complement strand
TTGGGGAGGGGTTAGGCGGAAGGAAGTCTGCGGAAAAAATAGGGACAATATGGAGGGAGATGAAATGTTACTGTTTCGAAGACCTTGACTGACACGAGAATGGTGTGCGGGGGAGGGGGGGGGGGGGGGGGGGGGGGGGGGGGGGGGGGGGGGGGGGGGGGGGGGGGGTAGTGAAAGGTGGAATGGGACTAATGTTGGTCAACGGACCTGCAGGCAGTGGAGACCTCATCCGCAGCGGAGAGAAAAAATAAGGTCGGACGGGGGAAAATAGGGAAATAGGGAGGAGAGGGGGGGTGGGGAGGGGGGAGGCGTGTGCATTGCGTTCTTTGTGATATGATTGGGTGACAGTTGGAGACCAATACATTTCATTCGCTAGCGTTTGTGATTCTGTTGCTATGTTTTTAATTGGATCGAAGCAGTTTGTCTTTATAAAGAGGTGCTCGGAGTTCTATTGTCTTTAGTTTACACATCGGGTCTTTCCCATTTTTCATTACATTAAGTGCTGTCTGTATTTTGATACTGTATAGGTTGTATTTCCAAATCCATTGTCTCCCAATGTTTCCCATTGTCAGCACAGATGTTTAGGTGAGGTCTGTCTAATATTCATGGAGACTTTTATTCCCCGAGATGACCGTCAGGACCCATATCAAAACAGTGTCATTTCCGGTCATTCCCGTGCCTGGTGGCCGCTGACCTCTTTCACACGTCATCATTCTTTGCCGACGTCCTTGCCTGCAGGCTACTACATGGGGCTGTGGATGCAGTTCCGGGGGCAGGCTACCAGACGGGCATCTACCTCTCCAACGGAGGCCACAGCAGCACCAGTCACGGCGTCGCCCTCTCTACTCCAAGGGACGCCTGGACGCCATCTTCAAGATGGCCGACGGGCGGGAGTGGAGCACGCACTCACTGGGACGTGCTGGAGGAGCGGTGGTACCACGTGGCGGCCACGTGGTCCGAGGAGAGGGGGCTGCACCTGTACATCGACGGCAGAGGAAGGGTCACGACAGGACCCCCACGCAGAAGGACCGGTCAGCCGCCAGTCGCGCTACAACGGGTTCTACATCGGGCGGTCCAACGACAAACACGGGCACTGACCGCCTGGGGCAGGTGATGGTCGACGACTTCGTCTTCATGTCTACCTTCAAGACGGAGAAGGAGGTCCGCGAGTCGGGTAGGTCATGTGTGTGTGTATGTGTGTGTTTTGTGTGTGCTGTGCGTGCGTGCGTGCGTGCGTGCGTGCGTGCGTGCGTGGGGTGTGTGTGTGTGTGTGTGTGTGTGTGTGGGGGTGTGTGTGTGTGTGTGTGTGTGTGTGTGTGTTAGGAGGGGGGGAGGTCCATCATTCTTGTTTATTAAGCGTGTCTTTCTACATGAATGTAACACTGAATCTGATTTTTAATAATTTCTACAAGATTTTAATGATTTAATGAGGAATTCAACCCACAAGGTTTTAAAGTGAATGTAAGTTATTATGAATGCACACGGGAGATGCAATATAATAATAATAATGAATATTTCTATAAACATTATACGAATATAACACGATGCAGCTACGTTGAAATCAAAATAAATAAGTAATAGAAGAATGAATAAAATATATCAAATCAAAATAAAACAAAACATACACACAGACAAGATATATGCGGGGGAAAATACATATATGACGGTTGGGGGCATTCCTTCAGTTTCCTGATGACTACTGTGTAAAAGTTAGCGATTTACATACTTGATTCTGCAGACAATATATCAATGGCTAGAACAACAAAAAATGTTGTATTACTGAAAGAGATAAGACTTATCGTATAAGCTAAAATTTTGTGTGGAAAACGAATCCACTCTTATGAGTATGTTTGAAAGACGCTGATTTGTAATGTTTTCTTATTTATATAGAGACTCATGTATGAATTCGATTTTGACAACCTGTAAACCTTAATAAACACCCCCCTCCCCCACCCCACCTCCACCCCTCTCTCTCTCCTGCTGTCGGTTAGGCATTAAACAACTAGAATCTGTGTCCGATCTGGTGGGCATCATGGTTTAGCTGATGTGTAGATGTGGTGTTTGTCGTCCTCGGTACCTTGTCTACTGGATGAATTCATTTTTTTTTGGGGGGGGGGGGGGTCGTTTTTTTGGTCGTTTTTTTTCTTCCAGGTTCATATCTTGCTTCTATTTTTCACGCTTCCCACACAACCCTTCCCACCTCTCTCTCTCTCTCTCTTCTCTCTCTCTTCTCTCTCTCTCTCTCTCTCTCTCTCTCTTCTCCCCCCCCCTCCCCCCCCGACCTTTCTGTTCTCCACACTTCTCTCTCACATCAAAATGAGTTGGGTGGGGTGGGGAGTGGAGGGGGTAGCAGAAACACACACACGCGCGCACACACACACCACACACACACACACACACACACACACACACACACACACACACGACTGACTGACTGACTGACTGACTGACTGACTGAAGCTATTTGCTGTCAGATTAACATATTGTTGTACTGACATTTAAAAAAAAAAAAACGTAATAAATTAATAAGAAACCAAAATAATACAAGTAACATCTGAATGACAAACATCATAAAGGAAACTTAACAGGGAACCATTTAACATTTATAAGTGAAATAATAAAATCAGAAATTGTAATTATAACACACACACACACACACACACACACACACACACACACACACACTCTCTCTCTCTTCTCTCTCTCTCTCTCTCTCTCTCTCTCTCTCTCTCTCTCTCACGTACGCGCACGCGCACGCGTGCTCCTATATGAGCCTGCGGAAGATTGTCCCCCTTCTTTGTCCAACCTTTCCCTACTTCTTTTGTTGTTGTTATGTTTTGTTTTGTTTTGTTTTATTTCGTTTGTTTGTTTGTTCGTTCGTTTCAAACTTACCCTACTTTCTACGATTTTTTACATTGATTTCTTAGTCCTTTTCATAGGGCTGCCCACCTCTCCCCCTTCCCTCTTGTTTTTTTCCCCTACGTGTTTACCTTTTCTGCGTACCCCTCCTGTTTCCTACATTTTCATTTTTTCTCTATCCACACTTCATACCTCGTTTTACTTTTCCTCTCCTTTTCACGTATAATTATTTGCATCTTTTTCCTACTTTTCCCTGTACCTTTTCCTAGTTTGGCCCATTTTTCATACCTTTTCCAGATTTTCCCTTTCCCGTCCAACTTTCATCTGTTTTAAAACTACCTTTTCACAGTCTTCTTTTCCAACATTGACCACTCTTTTCAACCTTTTTATTTTTATTTTTATTTTTAAATCTAGAGTCACATATCATCTATCTCGCAGTCTTGGAGACCGTTGGCCGCCACGGTCGATCTAAAGTAACTTCTGCAAAAATGAATGCCTGCTACAACAGGAAGCTAGCCATTCTGGTGACGCATGCGCCGTTTGCGCTTTTCAGCAGACGACCCTTCTATCGGCTGCCGGATGATATGGTAACATCGTTCAAAGATCAGTCAAGACGAGCTGGTAACTTCTGTACAAGAACCAATTACTTTTTTTTACAATTGATGCATAACAATTTTCTGCACAGCTTTGCCGTCAGACGCCATGCTAAGTTCAAAAACAAAAAGTCCGAGGATACGAACTCAGCGAATGCTGCTCCTCTGAATCACACTATCCACGCTATTTTGTGTCGCTGTATCCTGCATTTTCTACGCTTTTGAAGAGGTGTTTTAAAAAATGTTCTTTTGTTCTGAAATTTTTGAAGGACTAAACGACACTTTTATAACAGGTAAAAGGGGAATGGGGCGCTTATTTTCTTGCGCAATCATTTGTCAGCCACGGAAATCTGACGACGGCCCAGTCGTCGATTTTCTGGTGCATTGGGTCGATTTTTTTGATCGAGCGGAAACGACAATATTTGTGCTGTCTGTAAGGCAAACTGACCAAACTCAGGGCCTTCAAATGAAAACATAGGGGTTTTTTACAGGGGGAGGGCTATTTCCCGCTACCCCTAAATACAGCAACACAAATATCCCCCCGAATCATAAATATCACCGCACATCGAAAAAATTCCCCGCACATCGCTAAAATCACCCCCCGTAAAAATTCACCGCCATCGCAAAAAAATTAAATCACCGCCATCGCTTAAATTCCGCATATCCCCAAATTTGGGTGTGTGGACTTTGTTTGTTTGTTTTGGGGGTTGTGTGTGGTGTCTCTCTGCCCCTCTGTTCCTCTCCTCTCTCCCCTTGTGTCCTCTTGTGTCTCTGTCTGTGTGTGTGGTGTGTCTCTCTTTTCCCCTGTCTCTCCTGCCCCTCCTGTCTCCGGTTAATTGAAAATTCCCAAAGAACAAAAACAGTTGGGGGCGGCCTTCCCCATGACATCGGGAGTTCCCCCCCCCCCCGTTTAACTCTTATGGCATAGGTCACACAATAGGAAAAAACCAAACCCCAAATTTCCCAAATCTACAAATTATGGAAAAATTGTCATATAAATACACCCCGATTTTTAGTGATTGCGTTGATTTTTAGCTTTGGCGGTATTTTTTAGCGATGTGGGTGTTTTTTAGCGATGTGGGGTGTATTTACGAGTGGGGTAAATTTTTAGCGATGTGGGGGATATTTAGTGATTCGGAAATTTTGCCACCCTTTTTACACTAACCTCGATCCCGGATAAAAGCAACCTCAGCTAAGCTCTAACACCCTCCTTTTGCCACGAAAACGGAGAAAATCAGGGTAAGTATATTCCCGAATGCCGCCATTTTGACTGCTAAACACAAACCCTCTATTTTTATTGAACGGCCCCGAGTTTAGACGCTAAACAAAGATTACCCCAAACACATACCGACAACAACATTCTTTTTTTGGGGTAAAATTCAAATGATACCATTTTAGAAAATAAACCACTTTTTCATACCAGTTTCTCGGTCCAAATTTTATGCATGAAAACCGACCCTGCCCACCCTGGCTCAACTGTTTTACGTTAAAGAAACAAAAGCCCTGAACGGCGCTTGAGATAGAGGGGGAAAGGTGGTGGGGTGGGGTAAGGGTATGATTCAATTATTGAATAATGTCATTTTTTTTAATTTAGCCAAAACGGTCCATTCGAGATAGTACCTTCAAAAAACTCCTTTTTCAAAATTTACTGTCGTTTAACCTGCTGTAGATGTTCGGAATGAATGTGAAAAAACCATTTTTTGGGGGTCGTTGCACCTGTTTTTTTCTGTTAATCATTGAAACAACAAAACACTTTTTTTTAAATTATCCACATGGTTTTCAAGTAAAAAGGGGGCTCTCACCAAGCAATCGACATACACTTTTGACGTTTTTTTGGGATAAATGGATCCCCCAAACGGGTAAATATCGATCGTTTATACTTGTTATCACACGGGGATGACAGCAAAAAATTACACTCCCCGTTTTGACTTCATGTTTCAAGCAGGCCGAAAGTTCTTTTCAGGAGGAAGATCGTCTGTTTTTAGGGGGGAGAAGGGGGGGAACGGGGGTAAAGTAAAAAGAAGAAATGTTGAAAAAAAAAAAAAAAAAAGCCCGGGAGCGGAGTTGTGGGTTCTTCCTCCCCGGGTCCTCTTCCACTACCCCCCCATGGACCGGCCCCCGCCCGGCGCCGGCCAACATGGGGTTAAAGGAGGACAAGGTCCGTGCAGGGGGCCCGCCAAAAGGGTGCCAGTCGGTGGGCGAGCCTTGCTGCTCCCCGGGGGACCGCGATACAAGCCCTGGGTGACGTACCGCACCTGTTGGGCGACCTTGACCTGTGCCTACGGGGTGTAGTGTCGTTTGGGGGTCATGTTCAACCAGCGGACGGGCGCGCAAGGCCTGTGTCCCGCCCGTGCGGGGCCTGCATCAGAGGAACGTTGGGGGCCAACGCCAATGTGATTTTTCTTGTGGTGTGTGTTGTGTGTGTGCACGTTTTCCCCTTTTCCCCCTCTCTTCTCTCTCTCTCTTCCTTCTCCTCTTTTTCCTCTCTTCTCTCTTCTCTCTGACTTCTCCGTCTGTCTGTTGTCCCTCTCCTCTCTCTCTCTCTCTCCTCCCCCTCTCTCTCTCCTCTCTCTTATTGTTTTTTGTTTATTGTGTTTTTGTTGTTGTTGTTCTTCTTTTTGTTTCCTTTTTCACTGTATAAAAATTTTGGTTGACCAAAAAAGAAGGACGGTAAGGGTGGAACGACGGAGAGAGGGGGGAGCGGAGAATTTTGGGAAAAAGGGGAGTGTGGTAATGGGAAAAGGAACAGAAAGAAAAGAGAGAGAGAGAGGATTCACCATAAACAAACAGATTTTTAATGATTTATAGTGTCCCACCGAACCCCTCTGTTGTCAAATTTAACACACAAAAATGTTTTGGGGGTAGAGGTGGAAGGGGGACGGGGGGGAGGGGAAACTAAAAATTTCTGACTTTTTTCCATTTTGTTGAAAAAATTACTTAATGAACAGAAGTTCATATCACATTAATTCGTCAATGTGTTTTGGGGATTTTGTTGTTGTTGGTGTGTGTGTGTGTGTGGGTGTGGTTTGGGGGTGTGTGTGTGAAAGAGAGAGAGAGAGAGAAGAGAGAGAGAGAGAGAGAGACGGTGGGGGAAAGAAGGGGGGGGAAAAAAGAAGTTAAGAGACGTGGGGGGGGAAAAGAATGGGGGGAGGAAGGGGGAAAAGGGAAAAAAAGGGGGGGGGGGGAGGCGGGGGTATTAATGGATGGATTTAAAGGTTTTGGGAAAAGGTGTCGATGGAGAAGAGAAAAAGAGAGAGCATGTGTTGGTAGGAAAAATCTGTTTTACGTCTGTCAACATATAGGTGATTGCAGAGTCTAAATAAAATAAATTTTTTAAATTTTAGACTATTATCTAAAAAAAAAGAGGGACATGTGGTTTTATGGAAAAAAAAATTTTATAGAAAGAGGGCATAACTAGAAAAAAAGATAAAAATAACTAAAAAACTAACTTACGATTTTGATTAAAAAGTTCCTTAATGGACTCCCAAAGGTTACTCGTTAATTTAACAAAAAAACAATGGCAACGAATCAAAACAAACACATTAACATGCCCCGTTAGCATGGGAAAACCCTTAAAAAGGGTTTTGTTGTTCACAACAAAAATCACATGTTGAATGAAAGATCCCCACGACATACGCATTAACAGTCTGGCAATACTTGGTTTGTAGGGAAATTTCATAAAATTCTAAATCAGGTAGAAACCCGGGCGGGAATCGACAAAAGTTTGACAAGTTTGCTGACAGGTTTTGAGAGGAACTGTATTTACTCCAAAATCCTTCCGATTAATGACTAATTCCTTTTATGATAAAGGACAACAACCAAAAAATACCAAAATTCTTTTTCCCCTTTTGCGCTCTACTGCTTTATCTTAAAAAAGAAGGGGTTGCGATGGAACCCCAAAAAAATACAACTTAGTACCTTTCATTTAAAAAACAGGCAACATGTACTTAATCTCAAATAAAAATTCCCCTTTGTGTATTTTTAAAACAATACAAACTTTTTTAAACTGAGTGAATAACACAAAACAGATATTAAAATTGAAATGGCAAGGAAATTTAAAAAATTTTAAAGCCATCAGGGCAGCAACTAGTTTTTAGTGTAAATATGGGAAAGACCCCCTTTCCAAATAATATGTTTTTCAGCTTTTAAAAACTGGAATTACAAAGCCCAAACCCCCACTACCAAACATCAAGAACTGAGCCCAGTGTATACTTTCAAATAGTTTAAAAAATTTTTCCAGCAAATTTTTACAGATGCTGCAACACATGGGGGAAACGCTTTTTTTTAGATCAAGAAAAAATGTTAAAATGTTTCTTCCTTAGTTCCAAAAGGGGGGACCGGCGGGAACCCTACGCGAGGGGCTACCTCGGTGGTCAATCTTTGTGAATTTTAAAAAGTCTGAAACATATGAACAAGGTCTCTAAAATTTAATTTTTTGTCTTTTTTGAAAAAAACAATGCGGATGTGTATTTAACTCTTCAAATTCGTCCCCCGCAAACCGTCTCACGCATATTTACAGAAATTATTTTTTTTCTTTCAAGGGGAAAAGGCCTGCTATCTTTTGAGCTTAGAGGACTTTGGTGCCCGGTACACCCGGGGCCAAATTTTTAACTTTTACTGTCAATTTTTTGAAGTTCTTAAAGCGTCGCGAAAGAAAAAAAATACTTCCCGTCCATAAGTCAAACTTGACGTACAAATGGTTCAAATCAAAAAAACTTTAGGATCCCCTCCCCCTGGAGAAGACTGACAATTTTTTTGAAAAATTTAAACTTTTAAGTTTAGTAACAATTGGTCAATATGTTTTTTTTCCCTTTAGTTTTTGGGGTAAAAGGACACCTAAAAATTTTACTTCAATTTTAAAAAAAATTTCCCCTCCCCCAGAAAGAATATAGGCAGGGTTTCTTGGGGGTTTTACCCCTTGTTAAAGAGAACCCAAAGTGTTTTTCAACAAGAAATTTAAAAGCCCTTCAAAGCATAAACATTTAATTTATCCAGCTCGTGCGAAAGGCTTTTGAAAATAATTTATGTTGTGTGTGTGTGTTGTTGTGGGGTGTTGTGTAAATGTGGTGTGTGTGTGTCCCTTGTGTGTGTGTTGTGTGTGTGGTGTGTGTGTGTGTGGGGTTTTGTTGTGTGCTGCGGCGTGTGTGTGCTATGTTGGGCGTGGGTGGTGTGTGTGTGTTTTTGGTGTGTTGGGGTATGTGTGTGTGTGTTGTATGTATGTGTGTGTGTTATTTTGTGTATGGTATGTATGTGTTGTGTGGTGTGTGTGTGTGGTGGTGTGGTATGTGTGTGTGTGTATTGTGGTGTGGGTTTGTGTGTGTAAAGGGGAAAATAAGTACAATGTACAACACACAACACACCACCACACCACACCCCACACACACACCCACACACACCTTTTTCACCGCCGCCCCGCGCGCATGCCCCACACACACACCCCACCACACACACCAAACACACACACACCCACACACACACCACACACACACCTTTTTATATATACTTTTAAGAGAAGAGAGAAACACATTCCACCCCCCCCCCTTTCCCCCTTCCTTCCTATCTCACATTTTTCTCTCTCTCTCTCTCTCTCTCTCTCTCTCTCTCTTCTTCCTCTTGGGAAAATCCCCTTCAAAGGCCACCCCCCCCCCCCCCCCCCCCCCCCACATATTTCCCCTGCATTAAAAAAAAACTCACGGGTTCCTTTTTCCCCAAAAGGCTGAGTACGCTGATGACTGACTTATTTTCCCGAGACGCGGCAGACTTGGGGAGGCTACCAGGGTCTGACATCGGGGTGTGGGACTCGTGGAGAGTCGTGGACCCCTCGGACGGGTTTCCCCTAGGGACCGCAGGCCGGGTAAAGCCCACCCCCAGCTACCCGGCCCCCGGGAACCCCCCACCCGATGATTTAATAGGTCGCGAGAGCGCGCGCCGCGGGGGGGGGAGCTACCCCCCTGACGTGGGGAGTTGGAGATGTTTTACCCGACCGGGAAACTTTGAGAACGTGGTATACAGAGAGGAGGGTGAAATGTGTGATTGTTGTTTTGTGGTGTGTGTGCGTGTGCTGTGGTAGTGTGTGTGGTGTGGTTGTTGTGTGGTTGTGGTGTGTGGGGCCCCCGTGTGTGTGTGTGTGTGTGGTGTGTGTGGTGTGTGTTTGTGTGGTTGAGGTGTGGGTGTTTGGGGGTGTTTTTGGGGACGTATACAATGTAGAAAAAGTGAGACGAACACGGCATATAACCAGACAAACCGCTTCGTCCCGCAGACCGGCCCAACCAAACTACCACTTGGGGCCATGGACTCCATCGACGCCAGGGCCGCCGGACCCCGCACCAGTACGAGGACTCCATGACGGTGAGCGTGCAGGGCCGGCCCAGATCGTCCGGGCAAGGGGGCAACGCCTTCCTGTTCAACGGCCGACAGGAGGCGCTGGACTTTGGCAACCGCAACTCCGAGTGTTTCGGGAACCTGGACCTGTGCCCTCAGGGGGCGATGCTGGCCCTGTGGCTGCGGCCCGAGAGACTGGGCAGGAGTGGCACGTCCTACTTCCTGTCTTCTGGGCACAACGGACTGACGCTCAGCTACCGCGACAGGCAGCTGCGCGTGAGTGTACTGCCAGGGGGCAGTGGGAGAGGGAGGGGGCCCGGTGTGTGTGTGTGTGTGTGTGTGTGTGTGTGTGTGTGTGTGTGTGTGTACGGAGGGATGACGGTGGAGGGAGGGGGGGGGGGAGGGGAGAAGCTTCTACAGCCTCACGCCAAATCACTCTTAGACTTGCAGACTGGTGATATGGCTGACATTTACTTCTCCATGGCTAACTTGAATTCTAATGCTTTAATACTGGGTCAGGTGGCAAGTCGCTAGACTAGCGATGCACAGCAAGCAGCTTCCTCAATGTTTTCCCATACTTCCCAGACATTTTCTGTGTAGCTGACGTTTGGCAACCATACTGGCCACCGAGGGATCGAAATGAATTGCTGTTGCTTCTCCTGCCTTCTGGTAGGAGACGTCTCCCGTAGAAAAAATGGCTGAACAGATGGGTGGAGATGGTCGTGCAGCACCTGAATGTAGCCAACTTCGTAGCGTTTTTTTTTTTTTTTTTTCCCATTCCATGGAGACAAGATCACTCACACCAGAGAAGGAAACGGAGCCCAACGGCATGAGTTTATGACTAAGCTGTACTTTGGTGGGTCACAGACTACACCCATGCATTCTGGTCCTCATTTTTCAGTCTTGTAGTCATTTTTTTCCGTATTAAACAAGACGTATTTTCCATAATCATTCACTCGATCATAGGCCAGTGCAGTTTTGCCTGACACCATTTTCCTAGGTTTTGATCGCAGCCTTTCGTTTTGTGTTTTTCACAGTTCTTCTTTTGAGATCATTCAAATGAAGTTTCCTGGCATGCTCCTCCAAGAACAATTCAGATCACTCACAGAGTTGAATCCACCAGTGTGTTTCATGATGGCTTTCGGCGATCCGTAAAACAAGGGCAGAAAGTGTTCGAATCATGCGGTCATTAATTTCAGAACTAGAACCACAGCCTGAGTGTTGATCTAAGTTTTCGACTGTTCCCAGTCTAGCTAAACGATTTCAGAACCTAAACAGCATGTCCTGCAATGCCCCAGCTCTTCGGATCCTCACCAAATAACAAAAATATCATTTTTTGAATAATCATTGAAATTACCTCAACATAAGAAAAAAAATCCTGAATATTATTAGATTTAGGTATTGGCGATTGTCTCGTTCAATAAAATTACTGCAATTACCTCCCTTGTACTGCTTGCACCGTCAGTAGCTGCAAGAAATTGACAGCATTGAAAAAAGTGGACACACAAAACAAGGTGTAACGGAACGCAGATTTAATTTGCAATACGATGCTTTGGTATGGAATATTAACTATAGGTTACTTTACACCTTGTTTTACGTTTAAAAAAAAAAAAAAACATAGGTAAAGTATGGTAGATTTAATGTGCAATAAAGTGTTTTGTATTGTATAATATGGGCTCCTTAACATCTTGTTTTGAGTGTACATTTGCGGGCTCCTTAACACCTTGTTTTGAGTGTACATTTGCATTTGGCCATGTTTAATTTTCCCAATCGTAACAAATGTTACTGTATGTTCAGTGCACCCTGTCATAATGAGTTTGACAACAATTTGCCCCCTCACTATTGTCACTGCTGCTACTGCTAGTATGTTGATCGAATGATTTGGATGGTGCTAACTTTATTCAACCAAAAATGTAACATAACCAAAACAGTGTGATAGAAATAGGCTACTTGCTCCTTCTGCTGCTACTCCTTAAGGATATTACTTCTGCTTCTACAACTAGGCCTACTCCTCTGCTGTTGCTGCTACCTCTGTTTCTGCTGCTGAATGTAAAACTACTATGTCTTGTTGTCTGTATGTAAACTGTAGAGAGCTGGACATTTTTCCTGATCGGTTTGACTTTGGAACCTCCAAATCATGTTTGCGTTTTGGTACGTTTGTGCCTGTGCTTGCGTGAATATATGCATGCATTCGCGCGCGCGCGCGCGCGTGTGTGTGTGTGTGTGTGTGTGTGTGTGTGTGTGTGTGTGTGTGTGTACAAGCATGTGAACTTGAGTGCATACATCCGTGTTGTAGTATTACTTTCATTCTACGTCTATTCATAAGATTACGAATGCACGTGCGTCTGTTTGCGTCTATATCTCCGTTCTTGCATGCATGCGCGTATTTGAATAACAGTATTACACATGGACCACCTCTTAAACCTTTTTTTTTTAAGTTGAAAAAAAATATTCAACTGTTTTCCCAACAGGTGACTGCGGCTACCACAGGCAAGACATGGGAGGTAACCACCCGGGAGCTGAAGCCTGACCAGTGGCAGTTCGTGGAGGTGTCCTTCCACCCTGAACGCGGCCTGCGCCTGTACGAGTCGGGTCGTCTGCTGGCGGAGAGCGCCCAGTCCCAGACCCGCCCTGACCCCGTGCAGGTCATCGAGGACATGGACAGGTAAGGGAGAGAATTCAGGGGACAGGATGCGGTTGTGGTTCTTTCCTGCGTTGTCTATGGGT
>CM031596.1:21390905-21395905 GCA_018398815.1 Conus ventricosus | reverse complement strand
GTACTGGTGTGCTGAGTTGGCCAGTGTTTAGGTTTTTCCTCAGTGTTCCTCCTACCTGTGCGAGTAAGCTTGGTGGGTGAGCACTTGCATATACTTGAGAGAATGCGTGTGGCGTGTGTGTGTGTGTGTGTGTGTGTGTGTGTGTGTGTGTGTGTGTGTGTGTGTGTGTACCAGCTGCTTACCTTCGTCTTCCCATAGACCTGTCGCTCCTTATCCCCCTCCTCCATATTTCTTTCACTAACGGTGCCTTCACTTAGAGCGCCAGCGTGCCACTGTAAAGTTCCGTCCGCTGTTTCCATGGTAACTTGCCTCCGTTACATCAACCGCTCCCTCAAGATGGGAAGAGGAACCCCGAAAGATGCCAGAGATCTTGTTGAAACTTTGTGCAGAAAGAGAGAGAGAGGGGGGGGGGGGGGGGGGGGGGCGAGAGAGAGAGGGCGAGAGAGAGAGAGAGGGGGGGGCGAGAGAGAGAGAGAGAGAGAGAGAGAGAGAGAGAGAGAGAGAGAGAGAGAGCACTTTGGACGGGTCTGAAGTTTTCGTTTGTCTTGCTTGTGTTAATTTGTTTGTGTGTTATTGTGCCGAGTTGGATGTGGCTGGAAGTGGAGGGAGAGAGGAATGTGTATGAGGGAGTGCTTGTGGGAGGATGGAGGTGGGGAAAAGAAGTGAGTGAAGATGACTAAACCGTGTCTAGTCTCGGTGTGTGTGTGTGTGTGTGTGTGTGTGTGTGTGTGTGTGCGTGTGTGTGTGTGTGTGTCTGTGTCTGTGTGCGCGCGCGCGCGTGTGTGTCTGTGTCTGTGTGCGTGTGCGCGTGTGTGTGTACGTGTGTGTGTGTTTGAGAGGGAGAGAGAGAGAGAGAGAGTGTGTGTGTGTGTGTGTGTTTGAGAGAGAGAGAGAGTGCTCTCTCTCTCTCTCTCTCTCTCTCTCTCTCTCTCTCTCTCTCTCTCTCTCTCTGTCTGCTCTCACCCCCCTCCCGACAATCTTCCACCTTATCCTTAATGCCCCTTCCCCCTCCCTCCACCCCGGGTTCCCAGCCGTATATGTTTCTATGTCCATTCGTACAAATCAACCAGCCGAAGACTATTTGGTTTTGTCGGGCTTTGTTTCACACATTCTTATACTATGAATCTACTTTCGAGTGCTCTGTAACTCTTTTCTGAAAGCAGTTTAAAAAGCAGACGTTTAGAATATTGTGACTCTTCTCTAAAGAAAATTGTAATGCAAACATTTGATGTTTTTTGCGGAAGAAGACGATTATGCGGACGGTTTGAATCTGTTAATACATTTCTGACGACAATTGTTATCCAAACCATCGAATCAAGTTGTGTGTGTGTGTGCGCGCGCGCGCGCGCGCGCGCGTATGAGTTAGTGCGTGCGAGACGGCGTGAGTGTGTTAGAGACAGTTATTGTGCTGGCCTTTTCAGTCGAATTACTTTTCTGAATGATGATTATTATACAGAGTTTGTCAGCTATTATACAGAGTTTTCCGCCGTTTAACCATGATATGAAAAGAAAATGAAGAGCAGGCTTCTTTTTTTTTAACCTCGTGACTTCTTTGTGAGAAAAAGTGTTATGCACTCGAAATTTTGATGGAAGAAAATCAATATTCACAGTATTTGAATTTTTTTTTTAAGAAATCATTATGCAGTATCACTGAATCTGGTAAGCTTTTGTGAACAAAATTATTTTGGGACTTTTTTTTCAAAAATTTTAACTTTTCTCAAGAACATTGTTATACAGACCTTTGGAATCTTGTAAAAAGTTCCGTATGTTTCCACTTGTGTGTTGTTCTGCGACTGTCCCGCGTGCGTGCGTATCATTATTCTAAGTGTCCGCTGTACTCGTTGTCTTCTGCTGCTTCGCTCTGTTCGTCTGTCCCCGAGACACAGACACACGTCATGTCTCTGGCTTTTTCTGTTCGGGTTCATAGCGGTCGTCAGAACCAGGTGTGCGTCTTTGGCCTTTGGTCATGGCATGGGTGGTTGTCCTGGTGGATGGTGGAGGGATGGCAGGTGTTGGTGTATGTGGATGTTGTTGCTGTGTGTGAGTGTGTGGGTGAGGGTGGTAGAAGTACAACACACGCATACGATCTAGAGATGATATATATTCATAGTATACAGTGCGGTGGAATTATTTTCCTCAAATCCCCACCTCACCCTCTCTTCCACTCCTGCCATCCTGCAGACTTGTCGTTGTTCGTGGTTTTGTTGGGTGGTTTGTGTTTTCTTCTCGACCTGATCAGCTAATCACCAGGTGTTGATTTGCTTAATTTTCACTGGCTTTGTTGTACGTGGTTTGTTGGTGGGTTTGTGCTTCCTTCTTCACGTGATCAGCTAATTATCAGAGTGGTGTTTGCTTAATTTTCATTGGCTTCTTCGTGGTCATGTGACAGAATCATCATCCATGGAAACTCCACGTAAGCAAATCAGTTATGACCATTCTGGCTTTGCATTTTCCCCCCGTTTAGCTTCCTGTGATCTCTGTAAAACAAATTCCTTCCCAGACCCCTGTTGACTGCTTGTTTATTGTTCATTTGTTTAGAATATGAGATAATTGTTTTATTATTGTTTCTGTAGTTAATGTTCTCAGTGTTATATATTTCAAAGGGCATTATCACTATGTCACCAAGTGTTGTTCCTGATCTCAATAAGCTTTTGCCCAATTATTTCAACAGCAGAAATATTTCTGTTCTAATGGAGAAGAACCGTTGTTGCTGTGATTGATATCAGTTGTCATTTCTGCTTTTTAAAAAGATAAAATTGTTTCAGCAGAGCTGATGCGTGTTTTTAATTTCATTGACTCCAATATCCCTTGTCTCTAGCGAAATAACATCGTCAAAAAATTTCAGACATATCTGTTCTTAGTATGTACATTTGAATATATATGTGTCTTAAGATTGAAAAACGTCACATTGCCCAGTATTCGTGAAGATGACGGTCGGTACATTGCGTCAGACCGTAGGCCGATATTTTTGCTGTTGTTCTCTCTTGTTTGGTCATTTTTTATTTGGGATACTACTAAGGATTTAATCTTTTCTACTTACCAAGGAAAGGGGACTACACGTTTCGTTCAATGAAGTGTGTTAGTCTTGCAGCAGAACGGAGCTCCATGGAGAAAGCCCAGGTCTATGTAGTCTGTTTTTTTTTCCTCGCTGGAGTCGCAGCCTGGAGAACCTACACATCCACAGCATCTCAGCTTTGTACAGATTGTACCCAAGATATAACGAACTGATAATATGTACACCTAACAGCCTTTTAACGTGCCGTTTTTGTCACATGGTAGTATTGTAAAGTGTATATATTGTGACAGTAAGCTAACTTTGGTGTTAATCAACTCCACGTATGCAACGGTCGATCCACTTAGAAATGACAATAGCAATGGATTTTGATGGCTAGCATGTGTAGTTTGCGTTGTTGGCTTTTGTGTAATACATCTTGTCAGTAGTTGCTCGTCAGCTTGTGAGGTTTGGGTGCTACTGGACATGTGGAGCATGTCTTGATAGACACAAAGCACAGTGATGCTGAGCACTAAAACTGGAAAACTTCGTGATTTGTGAACTGTCGCGGCACACCTCCAAAAAATTTCAAAGTTGAAGACGTTTCTTTGGATTGAGGGTATCCTCAAACACGAGACATGGCTTCCTTATTTACAAGCTGAACAGAGGAAAATAAAGAAATTAAGACCAGTCTCGTAAAATAAGGCTTGGAGACACGAGTGTACGTGAATTTCAGCGTACGAATGCAAACAAACGTAAATTAACAGGCAAAAGCAAGAGATGTATACAAGCGTTTACAGGCAAACAAGGTTACCACAAAATACAAAGTTAAAACACGAAGGGAGCTTTCTCCTTTTTCTTCTTCCACTATGACCAGATGAAGTATTAATATTATTTTCCTTGTTGACAATGCA
The DNA here is from genome assembly GCA_018398815.1 of Conus ventricosus. NCBI lineage: Eukaryota > Metazoa > Mollusca > Gastropoda > Neogastropoda > Conidae > Conus > Conus ventricosus. The sequence goes on along the minus strand of CM031596.1, from coordinate 21,391,999 downwards.
GTCTTAAACCTTTTTTTTTTCGCTGTGACCCTCAGAAGACTTCTCATTGTTGGTAAAGCTCCTTATTAAAGTGAGACATGAAATTAAAAGGTGATGGTGGTTTTTTTTCAATGATACCAAGATGAGATCTTAATTTAAAAAAATTTTAGTACTACGTTCCTTTTAAGATGTAAGAAAGTCAAATACCACGTTCTTTTTCAAAACATAATTATCAAACTTCTGTTTTGTTAGCTGTCTTGATTTGTTACGGAATAGAGAAGGCTGAAGAAACAGCTCTCCGTATAAAGACAGTGTTCATTTTCAGATGTTGCGCAACTTTTTCTGCCCCCGTAAAACAAAGCCTTCTTTGCAACTGGTTGTCATAACATCTTTGGATACGAGTGCCAGCTGTTTATTTATCCAGTTTACGTTTTAAGAAAGTGTCAGTCTTAATTCCTTACGATACTAATTAGTTAATCATTTTAGCACAAAACAAGGGTGTTCCTTTCAATTAAAAAAAAAGAAAGTTCTCATTTCCAAATTATCTATCGTTTTTATACGAAATAATTTTGTTTACGTAAATGTTCACAAAAAATATCAATTCTATAATTTGCTAGTGTCTAGTTAATTCCAACTGGAAGGTACGTGAATCATCAAGGCTTGCTTCTTTAAAACATCAACGGATTTTTTTTTATTTAGTTCGCCTGTGCAGTGTACGTTCCATCATTTTACCACAAGAATGTGCACAGTTCACATCCAATCCATGTTTATTCCCAAATTCATTTACATCATTACAACATAATTTCATCGCCATTTCCATACAAAGTACGTTCATCCCTTTTCGTGTAGTTAATAGTCATCAGTTCATTGCTGTTGTGGAGTACCAACTTTCATTTTCAAAATTTAGATGTCTGTTTCATGTACACAAACGGTCGTATTATTTCCGTTTTTAAACCGATGTTCATTGTTAAATGAAATTCAGTTCCACGAAGAATATTGAATTTGTTCGTTTTAATAACACGCGATGAAATCCTTTTATTTCCTCATCTGTACATTCCTATTCGCTGCAACTGTCGTTAAATCATTGAAACTGATCACAGTTTCAGATTATTTTC
>CM031596.1:21365905-21385905 GCA_018398815.1 Conus ventricosus | reverse complement strand
AGCTAGTGCAAAAAGGAAAGGAAAGAAAGTTAAGACAAAGAGTAAGAAATGAAAGACGCCAGTGCCGTCAAGCCAGCAGCTAGGCCGCTAGACGTTGAGCATGGTAGACGAGAAGCTAGTGCATGCGGTGGCTAGCTATGTTCTGACCTAGCCCGCTTTCTCTGTGGCCTCGCTCCGCCGGGCAGACGAACAGGGCCATGAGGCTTTCTCCATGGATAGCGCTCAGGGCGACCGCTCAACCACTCCCGCTTCATCGTCCTTCTAGTGAACGGCGCCTCGCTGGGCCCCGGGCGGGTCGGCCAGGCCCTCTACCTCAACGGACGAGGCCAGTACCTGGACCTGGGATCCCACCTGGACTCCTGCCTGGGCAACCTGGACGAATGCCCGCACGGCTTCACGCTGTCCCTGTGGCTCCGCCCAACAGCCTGAGAGACAACGTCCACTTCCTGTCCGCGCCCTCCTACTCCCTGTTCCACGAGAACGGCGAGCTGAAGGCGGAGTTCCACGGGGCGGGGAAGTCGTGGACGGTGGCCTCGCCGGGTTCCGGAGCGGCGAGTGGCAGAAGGTGACCCTGACGTGGCACCAGAAGAGAGGCCTGTCCATGTACCTGGACGACGAGCTGGTCGGCATCTCCCGAGGCGTGGACCGTCCGCAGAGAGACCAGCCGGCCTCCGGGCACGTGTACGTGGGGCGGGGTCTGCAGGACGCGCGGCTGACGGCCGACATGCAGGCGGATGAAATGCAGGTGTGGTATGATTACCTGGACCAGCTGCGCGCCACTGGCAGGTACCGAGGTGAGTTGGTGGGGATTGTCCAACGGCCTTGTTGCCAGTCTTTCCGAGTTCTCTCTGCGGCTTCCGCCCTAGTCTTAAAACTCAGTTTCCACACAAAGCCAAGCAGACCAGTCAAACCACACAAACAGCTAAGGGAATCAATTGTGAAAGTATAGTTTACTCGTCTTCTGTGTAATTTCTCATGCCCTACATGGTTGTGCACCTTTTTTATGTTGCATGGATGTCAAAACCCTGCTGCTTCGTTACGACCTTTTGTATGAATGTGCATTTTGTTGCATCATATATTCTTCAAACAGAGTTTCGTTATTCAAACATCATTATCTGAGTAGTCTAGATTTACGTTTGATTAGTTTGTTGTTATGTCAGACTTTCCTTTCATTTTTAAACGTTCTTCACTTCATTGTCTCACACGTTTTTGTTAAAAACATGTAATTTTGAAAGCTGGCTTAAGCTAAAATAGCCTTTTTTTAAAAATTGGTTTCTTACAATTGTGTCCGTTATTATCATTATTTCTGCCGAGGAAGTAGTGCTTTCAAGGAACTGTGGTCGGCACATGGAACGTAGAACAAGGACGAACCCATTAAATGTTGATGCAGATCCGTGGTGCCGATCCGAATCATTGGCAGATCCAGGATCTGTTTGTCGATGGCGCAGGTCTTCGCGCTCCCGAGCGCTGTTCTCTTTCAAATGAAATGATCAGTCGGTGACGTCAGAGTTAGAAAAGCCCAAATCAGCCCTCACGGAATGCAGTTAGAACAGCATCAGCTTGATGAAGGGGGAATTCATTACGTGGATATTTGATTTTGACACCATTTTATCGATGGCGTTGCTGTGTGTGCTGAGCAAAGCTTTGAACCATGTAGAATCGGAGTTCAGCGAGAGACAAAAACATTTGGTGTCGTGCATGTCCAAAATATAGTCAAAGGAATTTTCCTATAATGGATAATATTGCATTACATTCTGCCTGACACCCACCAGCTGCAGTGAAATTTCAGTGTTGGATCAATATGGTTATTACTTGGTCGTATGGTCACAATCATTCTCGCACAATTCGCATGAATTCTATTGACTTTCCTTATTGTTCAATCCTTAATGTCATCCTGCAATATTATCCCTTTTCTAGTATTTGCACTTCTTCCTGCTGTCGTGCACTGAACACGAGTTGATCGTGCCGCTGACGACTTCCCGTCATGCATCATCTTTCATGTGTCCTCATATTTGTATGCTGCTTTTTTTGTTTTGTTTTGGTTTGGTTTTTGTTAGATTGATCATTAAATGTATTTTGTGCTCATTTTCTTTTAAAATTAAATGTTCATTTATGCATCTAGTTATTTGTGTACATTTTTTTTTTTATTTGGTACGTTTCTCTTGGCGGTTCGCTAACATTTATTTAAGATTTTTTATTTGATGTTCTCTCTCTGTTTCTCTGTCTCTGTCTCTCTCTGTCACTGTCTGTCTGTCTCTCTCTCTCTCTCTCTCTCTCTCTCTGTCTCTCTCTCTCTCTCTCTCTCTCTTTCTCTCTCCCCCCCCCCCCCCCCAACCTACTCACCAACCTTTCTCAGTTCTTTTTCACCCTATGGGAGTTATGAAGACAAACACAGCAAAGTCATGGTAACTCCATGAGACGATTCTGAATGTTTGCACTATGCAGCCGAAGTGCGGCCACGACGAATCATCTTCGATGACTTCCGTGACGGCTACTTCACGCTGAGGGACCGCCGCATTCAGGCCATAGGCAACATCCAGCTGATCCCGGGGGTAGCCCGGAACACCCGGGCGTTGTACCTGGACGGGCGCACCCAGTACCTGGACTTCGGGGACAACTTCACCTGCAATGGCAACCTGGACACCTGTCGCAGGGTATTACTTACAGGTATGGAGCTCGTGTCATTTTTCTTCACCTTCGTTTGTCGTCTTCTTCATTTTCTGCTTCGTTTTCTTCTGCTTTCTTTATCTTGTTTCCGTTTGTTTGTCTTCTTTTTCTTCTTCTTCTTCCTCTTCTCCTCCTCGTCCTCCTCCTTCTCTTTCTTCTCCTCCTCCTCCTTCTTCTTCGTCTTCTTCTTCAGCTGCATCGGCCTCCTCCTCTTTGTTTATCCTATCCGTCTGTTTCTCCTTCTCCCCCTCCTTCTCTTCGTCCTTCTTCCTCTTCTTCTTTTTCAGCTGTTCTGTAGTCAACCCGGTCTTTGACATAAAAGTCTTGTTTTCTTATCTCCCTCCGCCCCCTCCTCTTCCTTTTCTTTCCCATCTTCCTTCTTTTTCTTTTTTTTTTTTTTACTTTCCCATATATATTCAGCCCTGATATGGCCCTTTGCGGTCGGCTGGGCTATAAGCAACATTATCTTATCTTATCTTATCTGTGGTATATGGTGAGTCTGGTCTTTGACCTGAAGTTGTCGATTTCAGTTAGTAGCGTTTCTGAAGCTTGCCAAGGAAAAGAACCACATAGACAGACAGACAGACAGACAGAAAATAAACCCCATCCAGATAATAAAAAAGAAAGAAAGAAGCCCACCACAGAGAGAGAGAGAGAGGGAGAGAGAGAGAGAGAGCCAGGCAGACAGACAGAAAGACAGAGACAGACAGACAGACAGATTAGTGGGATTAAGGAGAGGCTGCAGCATGACAGCGTGCTAAGCACAACACGCCATTGCTGGAACGCTGTCACGCGCCTTAATCCTTTACACTCCAGTTGGGCAATAACGACCGGTACATCAAGGCCCGCTGGCGTTACTGTTTTTTTTTGTTTTGTTTTTGTTTTTTTAATTAAAAATCTAACAGCTTCAGCGATGTTACTCTAAAACTGATAGCTCTTCGCTGTTGAGGGTGGAGGAAGGGGAGCGAGAGGGAGGGGGGGGGGGGTTAGAAAAAAACATGTTATGGGTTTTGTTTAAATAACACTCATTTTACTTTGTTTAGCTCGGAAAGGGAGAGAATCGCTTCAGACAAGATAAAGTGACAAGCTGGGATTCGGTAATACTTGGGTTAAAAAGGGTTAAGTAGCCAACAAGAAAAATACAAGTGTCCAAGGGTGGGAATCATTCTTGTCTGTACATGGTCTGACCATGCTGGGTTTGCATCACTTTCTTCGACACTGTTTCCTTCAGGGTTGTTTTTTGCTTGATACTTTAGCTCCACCTTAACTTTCCTGTTCACAGCGACATCTGTGACGAGTGCAGAAACAAGGACTATTTTTACACCAACAAAACAACTACGACTGCAGCAACAAGGAGTATTACTACACCAACGACAAAACAACGATTGCAGCAACAAGGACTATTTTTACACCAACAAAACAACTACGACTGCAGCAACAAGGAGTATTACTACACCAACGACAAAACAACGATTGCAGCAACAAGGACTATTTTTACACCAACAAAACAACTACGACTGCAGCAACAAGGAGTATTACTACACCAACGACAAAACAACGATTGCAGCAACAAGGACTATTTTTACACCAACAAAACAACTACGACTGCAGCAACAAGGAGTATTACTACACCAACGACAAAACAACGATTGCAGCAACAAGGACTATTTTTACACCAACAAAACAACTACGACTGCAGCAACAAGGAGTATTACTACACCAACGACAAAACAATGATTGCAGCAACAACGGCAACTCATCCACACCAATTTGCCAATGTATTCATTCATGTCTGCCTTTTTTTTGTTGACATATTGTCTGCAATGCTTGAACTGAACTGAGAGAACGACATTCCTCTGTTCTGATGTATCTGTATGCGTTCCTGCTTCCCCCTCCCCCCCCCCCCCCCCCCCCCCCCATCCCCCTCCCCGTCCCGTTCAGGCTGTTCCGCTGAAAAGTTGGTGCCAACACAAATGCGTAAGAACTACAGTGTTCTGTTGTTGTTGCTGCTGTAACCTCTGCTAAGAAAGTTACGTTTTCGCCCACGTCTCTTAGCTTGTTTGTTTTGTTTGTTTGTCTGTCAGCAAGAGTACGTAAAAGCTTAATGAACCGATTGTAACGAAACTTTGTGGAAAGATGGACCGTGGCTTAAAGGAGGAACCCAATAAGTTGTGGTGCGAATCCGGATCAAAGAACGGATCCAGGAAATTATTTTCACTTTGCTTCACAATGCGAAATAGGAATTTTTATTTTCAACATTTTGGTAAAATTCTCAGGGAATAATGCATGGTTCTGAATGAAAAAGATGTCAAGCATACTGGATTACTGATATCTACGAACTTGTAGGAAATCATGCGGATCTGGAATGCAAACTGGAGAAAAATAGCATTTATAAGGAGCAAGCAAGAGGTGGGGGGGGGGGGGGGTGTTTTATTCAGTAACTGCACGGTAACAAGCCGAGCCAGAAGCCTGCGGAGATTCAGGGAGCACGGGCACGTTTGGGCCGTTTCGCAGAGTTTGGAGCCAGTGAGATGCAATTGGATGTGGGATTTTGCTGAAGGTTAGAGGTCAGTTTGACCATGGCGGGAGTGTGTGCTCTCCCGACTGCTCTTCTAGTTTTTTTTTTTCTTTTTTCTTTTCTTTATTTTTTCATAATATGTCCATGTCTCTGTGGTGCAGGTTCGCCCTGCGGCCGGAGCGGCTGGAGGACGGGATGTACTTCATGGACAGCTTCCCCCTCAAGCTGTACTACAAGGACGGAAGGCTGCACGCGGAGATGCAGACCTCCACCCGTGTCTGGAACGTGGACACCTCCGACTTCAGGCCGGGCCAGTGGTCACGGGTCAGTGGACAGACTTTTAGTTATAGCTCCGCCAGGGAGGTTATGCTTTCACCCGCGTCTGTTGGCTTGTGTCTGTCTGTGAACATGGCAATGCAGCAATCACAGAACCGATTGAAATGACGTGTGTGGAAAGATGGACTGTGGTAAAGGGACGAGCCCAAATTTTGTTGCGGTTCGTCGTGCGGATCCGGATCTAAGGGCGGATCCAAGATCTGTTGAACAAGACTACGCACAAAATACAGAAGTATTTGTAACGAAATTCGGTTAAAAGATGGGATATAGCACAACTTCTTTAAATATTGGCGTGCAGCCCAGTGAAAGGGCAAATTCCGTTTGAGCGTGGCGGAGGTCTGTGGTCTCCTACAGGCTTTTTTTCTGTCACGTTTTCTGTTGCCTTTCTGGCTCACCCACCTTGCCACCTGTCTGGTTGGTTCGTCTGGTCGGCTGCTTGTCTGGCTGGTTGTGTGTCTGGTTTGTCTGGTTGACCGGTTGTCTAATCGGTTTGTCTGGTTGACTGGTTGTCTAATCGGTTTGTCTTGTTGACTGGTTGTCTAATCGGTTTGTCTGGTTGACTGGTTGTCTAATCGGTTTGTCTGGTTGACTGGTTGTCTAATGGGTTTGTCTGGTTGACTGGTTGTCTAGTCGGTTTGTCTGGTTGTCTGATCGGTTTGTCTGGTTGACCGGTTGTCTAGTCGGTTTGTCTGGTTGACTGGTTGCCTAGTCGGTTTGTCTGGTTGACTGGTTGTCTAATCGGTTTTTTCTGGTTGATCGGTTGTCTAATCGGTTTGTCTGGTTGACCGTTTGTCTAATCGGTTTGTCTGGTTGACTGGTTGTCTAGTCGGTTTGTCTGGTTGACCGTTGTCTAATCGGTTTGTCTGGTTGACTGGTTGTCTAATCGGTTTGTCTGGTTGACCGGTTGTCTAATCGGTTGGTCTGGTTGACTGGTTGTCTAATCAGTTTGTCTGGTTGACTGGTTGTCTAGTCGTTTGTCTGGTTGTCTGGTCGGTTTGTCTGGTTGACCGGTTGTCTAGTCGGTTTGTCTGGTTGACTGGTTGCCTAGTCGGTTTGTCTGGTTGACTGGTTGTCTAATCGGTTTGTCTGGTTGACTGGTTGTCTAGTCGGTTTGTCTGGTTGACTGGTTGTCTAATCGGTTTGTCTGGTTGACTGGATGTTAATCGGTTTGTCTGGTTGACTGGTTGCCTAGTCGGTTTGTCTGGTTGACTGGTTGTCTAATCGGTTTGTCTGGTTGACTGGATGTTAATCGATTTGTCTGGTTGACTGGTTGTCTAGTCGGTTTGTCTGGTTGACTGGTTGTCTAATCGGTTTGTCTGGTTGACTGGTTGTCTAGTCGGTTTGTCTGGTTGTCTAATCGGTTTGTCTGGTTGACTGGTTGTCTAATCGGTTTGTCTGGTTGTCTGGTCGGTTTGACTGGTTGTCTAATCGGTTTGTCTGGTTGACTGGTTGTCTAATCGGTTTGTCTGGTTGACTGGTTGTCTAGTCGGTTTGTCTGGTTGACTGGTTGTCTAATCGGTTTGTCTGGTTGACTGGTTGTCTAATCGGTTTGTCTGGTTGACCGTTTGTATAGTTGGTTTGTGTGGTTGATTGTCTAGCTGCTTGTGTCTAGTTGGTTGTCAGTGTTTGGTTGATCCGATGTTTAGTTGATCGGCGCGCGCACACACACACACACACACACACACACACACACACACACACACACACACACACACACACACACACACACATTGAAAGTCAATGGCTCCCTGCTTTAGCCAGGCGCTCTTCCCGAAGAGTGCTGCCCGAATTTCACATTGAAATCTCTAGCGAGTAGATATATATGCAATTCAACATAGTAACATCATCACTCATAATGCGATATATTACCGTACAACACAAGGCAACAACATACAATGCATAGTCATCACTGCCAACGCAGCATTAGTACAGTATAGGACACATAGCTGCCAACCCTCCTGATTTTTTCTGGAAATTTTTAGATTTAGAAAGTATTATCAAAATCCTGAATTTAGTGAGGAAAAATCCAGAATTTCAAAATTGTGTTAAAAAATGTGGAATTTATGGGCTTATTTTTGAACAGGGATGATGAAATATCGCAGAATGAAATCCAAATGGTGTTATGTGGATGTTGTCAATTGTAAAATGCGTTTCCTTTTAAACTCAACGAAAGTCAGCTGAAACATAAGGGAGTTAGAATTGTTTTCAGTCAAGAGCCGAACTGCCCCCTCTTCAGACCACCCGATATCCCTCATACCCTCCTTCCTGAAGGTTGGTTCTAGAAAGTTAGCAGCTATTAGAACTATAAAAAAGCAGAACCATAAACGTAGCACAAGACAATATCAAGACAGTTTGACACACATCTTCATCCATAACAGGCTCTTGTCTGTGGACAAAGCGCCCTTAAATGCTTGTGAGGCTGATGGGACGTTATCCTCACCAGTTATCACATCATCATCGTTGTGTTCCATTAATCACATAATCATCGTTGCGTACCATTTACCACATAATTATCGCTGTACACCATTTATAATTATCGTTGTCTTCTTTCCGACAATCCCAGGTGGAACTGACATGGCATCCCACCCAAGGCCTCACCATGTACATGAACGGGAGGCGGGTGGACTACGAAACCTACCCACGGGAAAGAGCGCCCTACTACAACAGCGACTGGAGGACCTACTTGGGAAGAGCCCTCGCCGACGACGGCGGCGTCTACGCCAACACCGTCGTGGACGACATGGAGTTCTACAACGCGTACAGGACCTACGTTCCCGACGACCGGTACCTGACTTACATTCGGGGTCAGCCGCCCGTGGTGGTGCCTCCCGTGGTCTGGCCGCCTCGCACTGAAGAACCTTACCGACCGCCAGGTGTTATTATTGGAGGTAGGTGACCTTTTAGCTTTGGGCTAGGGGATGTTGTTGTTGTTGTTGGTGGTGGTGGTGTGGTGGTGCTGCTGCTGCTGCTGCTGCTGCTGCTGCTGCTGCTGCTGCTGCTATACTGAGCCTGAGCTTAGTTTTGCTTAGTCACCATAGTTTTAAGCCCACCTCATGGTATACCAATACTACGTTTTCAAGCAGGCTATGTTAGCCTTTGGTAGGCGCTCAAGGTCTGAGCCGCTTGTGGCGCTTAAGGCCTGACCAACAGGTTGGGTTAATGCATTGTCAGCCTTCTACTAAGTCTTTACCATAAAGCCACTCCTTTCAGCTTTATTTTGTGTTTGTTGATATTTGTTTTGGCCTCATCTTAGGTCTCCTGTCGTCTCACTCTAGGTTTCTTTTGTCTCACCTGAGTTTGCCTTTTGCCTCACGTTAGCAGTCCTTCTGCTGCCCCATAACTTTACGTTTTGTCTCTTCTAAGTCTTCCTTTCGTGTCACCTGGACTTTCCTTTCCTTTCACCTTACCATTCCTCTTGCCTGAGATAGATGTCTCACCTGAATTTTTTTCCTTTCACTTTAACATTCCTCTTGTCTGACTTAGATGTATTTCGTCTCACCTTAGCTTTCCTTTCACCTTAGTTTCCTCTTGCCTGACTTAAATATCTTTCGTCTCACCTGAGCTTTGCTTTTGCCTTACATAAGCTTTCCTTTCGCCTTACTTTAGCTTACTTTTGCTTGCCGTCGCTTTCCATTCACTTCGCCGTAGCTTTCATTTTGCCTCATCTTAACTTTTCTTTTGCCATATTTCTTCCTCTTATTTCGTCTTTCCTTTCATGTGACATAACTTTCCCTCCGCCTTGCTCCAGGTTTTCTTTCGCTTCACCATAGCTTTCCTATCGTTCTCCTTAAGGTTTTTTTCTGCCTCACCTTACCATAACTTTTGCCTCATCTCAGTTTTCTTTCGCTTCACCATAGCTTTCCTATCGTTCTCCTTAAGGTTTTTTTCTGCCTCACCTTACCATAACTTTTGCCTCATCAAGCTTTTCTTTGACCTTACATCAGCTTTCTGTTCGCCACACCATAACTGTCCTTTCATCGTAGCTTTCCTGTCCTGAGCCTACTTTTCCTTTCGCTCCACCCCGGGTTTCCTTTTGTGTCATCCTAGCTTTATTTTATTTTCTTCAGTTCAGCTTTCCTTCAGATTCACATTGGCTTTCCTTTTGTCTCTCGTTAGCTTTCCTTTCGTCTCCCAGTAGCTTTTCTTTTTTTTCACTTAAGCTGTCCTTTTGTGTCTCTTCAGCTTTCCTTTTGCCTCACCTAAGCTTTCCTTTCGCTTCACCTAAGCTTACCTTTTGCCTCACATAAGCTTTCCTCTTCATCTTTGATTTTTTTTCCCATCTTACGGGAGCTTTCCTTTAGCCTCACCTCAGCTCCCATTTTGTTCCATTTAGTTTTTTCTCCTCGCTTTACCATAGGTTCTGTCGTCCCACCTGTGTTTTTCCTCTGATCAACTGTCCTTTCGCCTCACCTTTGCTTTCCTTTGGCTTAATCTTAGCTGTCCTTTCATCTCACCATTGCTTTTCTTTCACCTCATCTTTTGTTTTGTTTTTTGTTTGTTTGTTTTTAGTTTTGTTTTGTATTGTTTTTGTTTTCGCTGTACCTTGCGTTTCCTTTTGCTGTACCTTTTGACTCACCTTAGTTTTCCATTCATCTCACCTTAGCTTTTCATTCACCTCGCCCCAACTAACCATTCCTGTCACCATAGCTTTTCTGTCGCATCACCCTAGATTTCCTAACGCCTTCACTTGGTCGTCCTTTCAGTTTCACTCACCTTAGCTTTCCTTCCGCCTAACCTTAGTTTCCTATCGCCTCACCTCAGAGCTTACCTTTGGCCTCATCGTGACTGTTGGCTTTCGTTTCGCGGCGCGCGGCAAAGGTAGAACGCCTGGTAAAGATGGTCGGTGTAACGTGTTGCTGGTGTTGCTATATTTGACTCTGACGCCAGGCTCCCTGCTTTTACTCCTTCCTGCTGGGTTCTGTAAGGCAACCAGGTGCGAGCCAGGTTCTCTGTCTTTCCTCTCTCTCTCTCTCTCTCTCTCTCTCTCTCTCTCTCTCTGTCTCTGTCTCTGTCTCTGTCACTCTGTCTCTGTCTGTCTGTCTGTCTGTCTGTGTGTGTCTCTCTCTGTCTCTGTATCTCTCTCTTTCTCTCTCACTCTCTCTGTGTGTCTCTCCCTGTCTCTTTCTGTCTATCTCTCTCTCTTTCTCCCTCTCTCTGTCTCTTTGTCTGTCTGTCTCTCTCTCTCTCTCTGTCTGTCTCTCTTTTTCTTTCTCTCACACATTCTCTCTCTCTCTCTCCTCTCTCCACTCTCTCCTCTCTCTCTCTCTCTCTCTCTCTCTCTCTCTCTCTCTTGAAATTCTCTCATCTCAGTCATTAATTCATTATATCCATCAGCTCCAAATCGTGAGCACCGTGGTCTCGAAACTTAGCGGATGGGTGTAGCGTATATGCACTAGTCCGCACGCAGGGACACCTTGGTGAAAGTGGGACAGAAACTTTCTCTCTCTCTCCTCTCTCTCTCTCCTCTCTCTCTCTCCTCTCTCTCTCCTCTCTCTCTCTCTCTCTCTCTGTCTGTCTGTGTGTGTCTCTCTCTCTCTCTCTCTCTCTCTCTCTCTCTCTCTCTCTCCTCTCTCTCTGTCAGTCTCATCCATCTCCACCCATTCTCCCCAACCCCTCCCCCTCCCCATCAGAAACACACACGGCATGTTTCAAATGCCTATCAGCCGACTCTGGCATGCGGGGGCTACAAACGGAGCTGGTGGTTGGCCAAGCCCCCGCCGCCGGCTTATCGGCCCTGTTCCCATCATCCATCACCCTCGGTACACTGCAGATTAGCCGCCGCTTCTACTCCACAGTCCGCACCTGACCATAGGAACAGCCACTGAGGTAGAAACCTGCCACCCCCGCGCCTCGCCCCCTCCCTCCTCTCTCATCCTTCTGACTGTAGCTTCTGGCTGTATCTAAGGTTTCTCATTTTGACACTGATGCGGGTTACTGAGGCTGATTACTGGACTGAATTGTTTACTTTTTTTTTTTTTAACGTACTCGTTTCTTTTTCGCCACACAGTTTAGCAGACGTAGCGTAGCGTGTATAAGCTCGTCCACGCTCAGTGCCGCTTTTGAGGTAGCAGACACTGGCTTTCCAATATCTCCTTATTTCTTTTATGCGATTTCTCTGTCAGAATTTGTTTTAAAAGACGAATTAATTAAAAATAAAGAGTATGGTCATGTGGTGTTGAAATAATTAGGAGTATATTTCTTTCTTCTTTCTTTCTTTCTTTTTCTTTCTTCTTTCTTTCGCGTTCCCGGCCATGCCATATCCTCAATCCGTTTGGCAAGGCGAAGTCCACAATCCACCCCAAAGATCCCACCGGTCGCCACAGCTTCTCCTGGACCTCAGCCGGACTGGGCCACGTCTGGCGTCTCAAGACTTGAAAGGAGGGGCAGGACTGTAAGATGTGGGTGGGAGTTTGGGAGCCTGTGCCACAAGGGCACTGGTCAGTATGAGGAGTTTGAGACGTGAAGGATGGGGGAGGAGCCGGCAGTGTCCTGTTCGCAGCCAGAAGATGGTAACTTGAGCTACTCTGTCGAGTTAACTATGAGTATGAATGTTAACCTGTTACATTGATGGTCTGGGGTTCCACTGTACTTCGGGGCGGTTCGAGTTTCAGACTGTCGAGAAAAGAAACCGGAAGGAAAAGGAATATCGTATGCTACTTTGCCTTAATTAATATAGTGAAAACCAGAACTCGGTATGTGGGATCAGTAATGCATCGGATCATCGTACTGTAAATTGCCACCCTTCTGATTCACCGTGGACTACAGATACAAAGGGAAACTTACCCAAACCAACGGCTTTGGTTCAACGGCCCCCCCCAGGATCCGAGGCACAAAATTTCGATGTAAAAGTTCAGTATGAAAGTCCATTGCCCACCGAAGTGGACTTGACATTTATAAAGGCCTTGTGTGTGTGTGTGTGTGTGTGGTGTGTGTGTGTGTGTGTGTGTGTGTACAGAAAAGCAGCGGAGAGCGGGGAGGATAATAAACACCTTAGATTCATCCGGCATAGAGCGCAGCAGGAGAGATGTCTGTAACTAACTTTGTTAGCACCGCTTGTATGCGTTGGACCCAGTTCTCTGGTTGGACCGCACTCGACCACACGTGTTTTAAGCCTAAATGCAACACACACACACACACTCACACACGTACATGCATTCTTCCTTTAATCTCCTCCCCTCCCCCCCCCTCTCTCTCTCTCTCTCTCTCACACACACACACACACACACACACACACACACACACACACACACACACACACATACAAGCGGTAGCTTTAATCTTCCACACATGGCATCAAACTCAGTCTTCTCTACCCGTGTTCTTTCTTCCTGCCGACCTGCAGCCTAAGATCTCAGGTGTGTGCAGGTGTCCCTCATTGTCGGATCAGAAAAGCCCCTTATTAAGACCACAGCTCTCAGACCGCGAGAAAGCGATGGGAAGGGGAAAGAGGGCAGGGGCGGGGGATGCTAGAGGTCATAAAGTATGACGTCTCTGAAAGAAGGTCGAGGACAGGGAAAGTTGTTTTTTTTTCCGGTCAGGATATCGAAAGGATAGGTAGGTAGCCCGACCAATGGACGAAGAGTCGTATTTTAACGCCGCGCCGAAGATGGGCCGCGGGAAGAAGAACAAGTGATGTAGGAGTTAGGCAGAGGAGGAGGGAAGGTGGGGGGGGGGGGGGGGATGGGAGTGGAGGAGAATGCGGGGGGAGAGGAGCCTGCCACAGGAGAAGATAACTGCTGGCGTCAGCAAAAGGGAGTGAGTCAGAGGGGCCGAATTTAGCGCGTCGGACCGGTATAGAGAGGTAGGCCTGCCGGTACAGGTAGCGCTGAAGTCAAAACCCAACGTGCAGTGTTGATACCCCGGGATTGTGTTGATGCCACCCGCCAAGTACACAGCGAAAACAGAGGAGGTCGGCGATCGGCTGGAACAACTGACGTCTCTGGTTCCTTTCCATGTCTGATAGGCGAACGTATTTTTCCTTTATCAATGGAGACAGGAAAAGACAACTCCACTGCTCCACACTGCATGCACAGTTTATTGGTGAAGGCCTCTACAAGACTTCATACAGTTAGGGTTATGTTCAGGTTATGATAAGTTAGCGTTAAGTTAGGGTCAGGTTAGCGGATTTTTTTTCCAGTCCGGTTTTTCTTTTCAAAGTCTCCATCTGCCGACGCTGAACATTCAAGTCCATGTTGTAAAAATGGTGACATCCCATTTGGTCTACTCCCATTTCGTCTACTCCCATTTCGTCTACTACTCCCATTTCGTCTATTTCCATACTGACCATACTGCAAGGCTCCCCCCTGGCGTAACCAGTGTCCCAGTCTACTCCAAAGCAGAATCGATGGTCTTTAGATTAGAGTAGGGCGAAGCCCGAGAGAGGACGAAGGACGAATGAACGAAGGCCGTTAGGCCAAGTCGTGCTCACACATTTCTGAGTAGGCGAAATGGGAGTAGACCAAATGGGAAGTAACCGTAAAAATATACATGACACCTCAGTTCGCATCAATTTAATGTTTTCAGGTCATGGTGGATTTGTTTTATGTTTCTTCAGACTCTCTCTCTCTCTCTCTCCTCTCTCTCTCTCTCTCTCACACACACACACACACACACACACAATCACACACACACACACACACACACACACACACACACACACACATTTTTAGCGTTAGGATCAGAGTAGAGCTAGAATTTTAGTTCGTACAGAAAATGCCCTGTCATCAAACTATGTTCAGAAATCATTATCCTGTCAACAGTCGTCTTCTTCTTCTTCTTCTCGTTGCCATTCACACGCGGAGACCGGTTCGTTCCAGAAATGCCGTGGTCTTCTTATCTGGAGAGTTTTGTTTTGTTGCATTTGTTACGTCAATTAGTAGTGACGTCTGAAGAAGACGTATTTGTCGAACGTTTTCGGGATTCTTTTTTTTTTTTTAAATTGACGATTGAATAGAATTTATTTTGCGCTCTTGCTTTGCGTGTGTGTATTTTGGCGTTTAAGTCTGTGATGGGGGGTGAAACGGAGGGTGGGTTGGGGTGGGGAAGGAGGCGGAGGTGAGGCAGGGAGGAGAGAAGCGATGTTCGTGTTCCAACACACGTGCGGTTATCCCAGTCGGTTCACGGGGAACCGGAAGCTGTCAATCAAATGCGGATGTTGATGTGTTGGGATCCGGCGCCCAAGCAGAGAGCGTTCGCTGGCAAGTTTGTAACTGTCTGGACAGCGAGTCGTTCGCGTCGAGCGTTTTGAACGTTCTGTGTCGGCCTCCAGGGTTGGTTGGTTGGTTTGTTCTCAACAAAGAGAAAGCAGAATGATAAGCGATTGATGTTACGTATGTGTGTCGGATTTCCTTTGTATTATTTTTTACTTGCCGTGGCACAATTCTCAAACTGACTGACGTATGATCCGTTTTGTTGACGTATGATCCGTTTTGATCGTATTGTTGTCTCAAAAGTAGTTCGTTAAGGAAAAGGATGGTCGCTAATCGGCAGCAGTCGAGTTATCTTCCTTTGGAAAGCGATTCGCCATGAGTAATATTGTTGCTGGGTAGACAGGCGGAGCGTTCTTGCCATACTTGGGCACAGTTTTGTGGGGGCAAACCGCACATGGACAGACAGAGAGCGGAGAGCACCAGACAACGTGAAACATCTATCAGGCAGTTCCTGCCCAGTTTTGGTGTTTGGTCTCATCAGCTGATGGTGTAGAGCGACAGGAGGGGAGAAGAGGGAGGGCCCAGACCGCAGGCAGCTTGGTGTGGCGGTGTAGGCCTTCCGACATTCCTGTGTTCATACCCGTTTGGCGTGTTGGTTGGAAGTGATACTTCCTAAGTACAGACCGACATATAGGGGCACGCCCCCCCCCCCCCCCCCCCCCCCCACACACACACACACACACACTTAAGCAAGCACGTGCGCACGCACGTACTTGCACATACATACATACACACGCATGTATGCATGCATGCATGCTCGTCGTACGGGCGCACACACGCGCATACGCTCAAATTAATTTTTTTGTAAGCAGCGGTTCGGGATGGATGGGGGACACATTGAGCTTCTGAAATTATGTACAATCCTTCATTCTCCACTACCCACTGAATAGAATCGGACGTCTGCTCGTATACTCTTAGTATGTTATCCCCCATAATTAGGTACAATAAATTGCCTTCCGCCACTTAGTGAATAAGATCCAATGTGTAAACATTGATTATGGTTTAAAAAGAGAAAAAAAAACAGTTTCCGAAATTAAATATAGAAACACATCTGCTTTTTGTCTAGAATCCGACGTCATCCTATATATGCTAAATATGGTTCAGTAATGATAAAGTATGGTTTAAAATCATCCTCCTGATTCACGCATAAAGTCTGACTACTTTTTCTATACACATAGTGCGATTTAAAAAGAAAGCACTTGTTTTGTACACATACAATGATGCACACAGTGAAGAGGATCCGACGTCTTCCTCTACACAATTTTGGAAGGCAAATCCTTAATGCATACTCCCCCGTTCTTTGAATAGCAGCAGAAATCTTCTTATGTACACCAAAGATGATTTCAAAAAGAAAAACACCATTTTCAAAATTGAATACTATAACGCTCCTCCTGTCCCCTCCTCCCCTCCCACCCCACCCCCACCCCCTCCGTTCCGGTAAAATGAGTATCAAACGTCACCTTCTATACACTTAATCTGGGTGGGAAAAGAAAAGACGCAACTGCCGAAATCATGTACAATATTATGCTTCTTCCCTCACTTAGTGAATAGAATCCGATATCTCCTATGCTGAGAGTAAGATTTAAAAAGAAAACACTGTTTCTGATTCCCCCCCCCCCCCCCCCCCACCACCACCACCACCACCACCACCACTACCACCCCACCTACTGAATGCAGTCTTTCGTTTCTTTCTATAAATTGACTGTTGTTTTGAAAGAAACCACAATTTCCCAAATGAAGTACAGTAATATATCCTCCCCCAGCAGGGAATAGAATCCAACGTCTGCTTCTGTATACTGTTTATAGTATTAAAAGAATCGCGCAATTTCTGTATTGACATGCAATAATGCATCCTGCGCAGCCCATCGAATGCAATCGTCTACGCTCAGGCAAGGGTTTCACAAGGAAATACAACTTCCGAAGGTGAGCACAACAATACATTGCCCCCCTGCCCCCTCCCGCCCCCTCTCCTCCTCCTCCTCTCACGCAGTGAACTTGCGCCCGATGCCAGATAAGGTCATCACGGTCCAAGCAACTTAAACTGTTATGTCTTTGCTGTGTATAGGATCCTGCTAGTGTCAAAAGCCGTCAGTAGCAGTTTTCTTCTTGAAAAAAGTCATTTACGTTTAGAAAGCACTGAGAATTACTGTTCCCTAATAATTACTGTTTTCACACGAAGACAACCGTATCGCTGACGTTGCTGGAGGGTATTTAGACTCGTTTTCTGGTTTAAACTCAGGTATGTTGGTCAAAAGTGATCACCCAGAAAACAACAGTTTTGACTCGTGAAAACAGCTAACTGCGATTCGTATACTTGTGTAGTCCTACTGGTATCATTAGTATCAATTGTATGAAAGACTTCTTTGGAAGGCACAGAATGCCGAAGAGTGAAGAATCACTTCCGTAATAAAATATTTTCAATGTTTGTAGCTGATTGACGTCATAAGTTTTGTTGTTGTTGTTTGCAAACGCATCAACTTGTCTTAACAGCGTCAAAACCAGTGAAAAGTGAGTGAATTTCACGCGAAAATGACTTACATGAAAATTAGTTTTCACTTTTTATTGTTTGATTTAAGGAATTAATTTTTGAAATTAAAAACTGTTTTCACGTTATTATTATTGTTAAATTACAGTCATACGGATTGTCTTGACGTGGGGAAAAAATGAGTGTTGTTTCATTGGGGGTCCTTAGCATTTTCAGTATGAAAACTTTCGTTATCACGGTAATTATTGTTATAACCTTCTGAAGCTAGGCGGGGGCCATAGCTACGGTCGCTACACTTCTCCACTTTCTTGGCCCGGGTCAGCTCCGCTGGAATCCCAGGTGAATGCGCCAGCCATGCGTGTTCTCTGCGGCACGCGAGTCGGCAGAGAGAGAGAAAGAGAGAGAGGGGGGGGGGGGGTGTCTTGCGCTGTTCTCTAACGGCTGGAGAGAGGGTGAATCCAGACCGATTCGTCTGCCAATCAGAAGACTTTTTTCTGTGATAAATGCGTTGGGCTAAACAATTCAATGAATTCTTTAAACTTGAAATGACTAAAGTAAGGACGTAAAGATCATGCCTGATAACACACACACACACACACACACACACACACACACACACACACACACACATACACACACACGCGCGCGCGCGCGCGCGCGCGCGGGCGCGCGCATTCTGGCACAAGCATGTACACGCACGCGCGTGGGGAGACAAAATGCCAGTGCATCTAAGTCTGTGTCTGCGGCGACCATCGGACACAGCGAAAATGAGTTCTGGAAACGCGCGCACACACACACACACACACACACACACACACACACACACACCCTCGGAAGCAGTACTGCAGGGAAAATGTCACACATGACCCAGCCCCTTGAATCACGGCTTAATCGGCTGCCTGACTTTTCCCAGCTACTCGTCATGTGCTCGTTTACCATTTGTACTCACGTGTCCTGATCTCCACTTTCTCTGTCTGTCTTCTCTCTGTATCCCCCCCCCCCCCCCCCCCCCATCTTCCCTGCCGCCCCATCCCCCCCCCCCCCCCCCCACACACACACACACACAGGCCCCGCTTCCTCCCTCTCTCTCTCTTTCTCAATCGCTCACTTTCTATCTCTCTCGTCACAGTTAAAAACGTATACACGCATGCAGGCATGTGCATAATTATATACACCTCACACCACGCGAAAGTGCACAAGTAGAGGAGTTTCGCATGCATGCACGCACGCATTGGAACGTGCTCACGCAAACACTCGCATGTGGTCACACACACACACACACACACACACACACTGCTCTCTATTTTCTCCAGTACATGGCTATCTTTGTGTTACCAAGAAGAGCCCACGCAGCCAAAATTGTTGTTGTTGTTGTCGTCGTACCCTGGCTAAAAGACTCCTGGGATCATCCAAACAACCGAAGTACTTGAACACTATGGTAAAAATGGATCAGCTGGGGATGAGAACATTACGCGTGTGACCGTTTTTGATTACCCCGCCACATGGGCGGCCACACCCCGACTTCGGGGGATCTCGGAAACTGATAATGTTATGCTAGGAGCTTGTCACAACTGAAGACAATCCCGCGTAACTATGATGAGCATAAAGATGTTAGGCTTGAAAGACAGATGTGTCGAAGAAAGACGGATATGGTTATGCTTGAACTTAGTGCAAATAAAACATGTTCGTGCGTGCATAGGTGCATGTTTGTTTGTTTGTGCGTGCGTGCATGCATACGTGAATGCGTACATGTGTGTGTTTGTGTGTGCGTGCGGACGCTTGCCTTCCCCACCTCAACACCAAAATGTAAGTTGTGGTTTTTGTGTTATGTGATACCACTTCAAGGAGTTTTGTCATTGTGTGATGTGACACTCCCCTGGAATTTAAATCTTGTGATGGGATACCACTTCAAGGAGTTGTGCATCTGTGTGATCTGACAATATCCAGAGAAGTGTGTGTGTGTGTGTGTGTGTGTGTGTGTGTGTGTGTGTGTGTGTGTGTGTGTGTGTGGTGATGTGACACCATTTCAAGTAGTGTAACTGTGTGATGTGGTACTACCCCAGGGAATTATTTTTTGGGTGGGATTTGACATCCCCCACAGGAGGTTTGCTTTGTGTGATTCTGTAACACCTGAAGGAGTTGTGTGCCCTTGTTTATTCTGATGACTATGATAAAGAAGGGACTGTTATATAACTCCTGCATCAGTGTTCATAGCCGTGCCTCTACCTGCAAACATTGCCAAGAGTGTTTTCTGTGTTTTTCATGACACCACCAACTGAGTCACCATAACATCTTATTTTTTTCAGCAGCACCAGACCGTTGGGGGGAGGGGGTGTGGGGGCTGACTTTGCCAAGGAGTCAACTGCTCATTGTTGGATGAGGAGGAGTGTGAACCTTAAAAACAGTTGTATCTGATTCCATGCTTAACAGCTGGACAGCTCGCTTACCCTATTTTGCATATACGTCATTCATCTGAGTTCTTTTCCTGGTCTCCCTACTTTGTCAGCTCCGGAGATTGATGTGTCAGTTATTTCAGCTGTACATTGATGTGTCAGTTATTTCAGCTGTACATTGATGTGTCAGTTATTTCAGCTGTACATTGATGTGTCAGTTATTTCAGCTGTACATTGATGTGTCAGTTATTTCAGCTGTACATTGATGTGTCAGTTATTTCAGCTGTACATTGATGTGTCAGTTATTTCAGCTGTACATTGATGTGTCAGTTATTTCAGCTGTACATTGATGTGTCAGTTATTTCAGCTGTACATTGATGTGTCAGTTATTT
>CM031596.1:21348405-21360905 GCA_018398815.1 Conus ventricosus | reverse complement strand
AAACAGGAAAGGGAGAGAGAGACGAACGAGAGAGAGGCGAGGGAGCGACATGAGAGAGGAGAGGGTTCTAGGTCTGCTTGAGAGAAAAGCAGAGAGATGAGGGGAGGAGAGAAGAGAACCAAGTTGAGAGATTAGCATGAGATAGTCTGCAGAGGAAGGACTGAGGAGAGATGTGGAGAGAGAGAGAGAGTTGCTAATTAATGAAGAAGAAAAGAAAGAAAGAAAAAAAGAAAAGAAAAGCAACCATGTCCATTTGATAAGAGCAGACTAGAAGAGAGAGAGAGAGAGTGCAATGCGTTAATGCAGGAAGAAAGAAAGGAGAACAGATCGATGTTGATAGTCACTGTTCTATCCTAACCGGGGGTTCGACCTCATACTGGCAGCGTCACTTCGCCAAGCAGAACCACAGACCAACGCCAACAGTCTCACCTGACAGGCGCCATCAGACCAAAACCAGTGCCAGCAGTTGTGTCGTGTTGTGAAAGTGACAGTGAAAAGAAAAAGAAAAGAAAAGAAAAGACAGTGATTCGTGAATAGTTAAGATCACCTGGCCAGGTAAAGTAGAAATCTATTTATACCCGGGTTAGTTAATGATGTTTTAGATAAATGATTTTGTGAAGTTCAGGAAAGAGAGAATGTTTTATTTCATTTGATTCCATATGCATTGATGTTTCGTTCTATGAACATGTGTAGTAAAGTTATAGACTTTACTAGTGGTTTGATGTGACGAATGCATGTATATGAATGAGATCGTAAGCAAGCTGTGAGTGTGTTTGGGCTGTGCGCTAGTCCTTCCTCACTGACATTACACCGAGGTTGACAATTTATTGGCGAGCTGCCAGGATATTCTGGCCCATTTATTATAATTGTTCAACTTCTCAGAGAGGAAGCTGGGTGGGATTCAAGTATTGTAATCCTAAGACAAGGGGTTGTCTTACTGTATGTTCCCAAGATAGTTAAATACTAGGCTTGGCATTGCTTCCAAGATAGTTAATACTAGGCTTGGCATTTCAGCCCAGAGTACTTATTTCGCACAGATTGCCTATAATTCGCTCTATAGTTGGGTCAGGCGCTGGGCGTCTTATAAAAACTAACTACGTTGTCCCAAGCTAATATTATCATTCATAGGATTGTGCTATTACGTCACTCGTGTCGGTAACCACCAGTTTGGCTGTCGTGTTATAAAATCTTGTTCAAAAAAAAAAAAAGAAAGAAGATAAAAATGTGGGAAGAGAAACTTTCCCCCAAAAACGGCGAAACATGCAGTATTTCGATTCATAACCGTTCAAGGCCAAATTTTCAAACACCATATTGGACCATGGGTTGAGCTTGTGCATCAAACAACCTGGAAAAAAACCCTGAGCTGAACTATTTTCAAACATGTACCAAACATTCGACACTTTAAATAACAGCGCGTTTCGTCAGTTCACAAGGTCGGGCATGCAAAAGTAAACCTTCGCTCGTGGAACATTACAACCCAAATGCTTATATCTTTTAAACAACTGATATTGTTTATGTACCATAAACCCATCTTCACATGCAGCCAAATAACCACCTTTACGGAAAACTACAACGCTTGTTTTGTCCATATTTAACCTAAGCTCAAGTCTTTGTGCAGCCGAGTATAAACTGTTGATCAGATTTTTGTAAACCATTAACAGTTTCAGATCATTACACAATAACGTCGGTTAACGGTAAAATGAAAACTCGATCAAATTAAATAATAGCGCCATGCTTGCCCTTTACAATAATCTGTAGACCTAATTCTTTCACAAATCAGGAGCATGAGACAGGACTAAAACTACCCTTATCCCTTGCGTACGTGAAAAATAATCACTGAATTTAGTCCGACTCTTTATTTTGACTTTAAATTCTTTTATACATACTTCTCCCCAACAGCTAAAGCTGACCCTGTACTTTTAGCAAGAATGGACCATGACAGTTTCCATGAAATCAAATGAGAGAGAGAGAGAGAGAGAGAGAGAGGGGAAGAGAGAGAGAGAGAGTGTGTCACGACAAAAAAAAAGAAACAACCCAACTTGGGGAGTCGCCAGCCAATTTGTCGGACATAAGTCCAAACCAAACATTCTAGGCGCCACGAAAGACCGGGCCCAGGGTTCGGATCCGGCCAATTAAGCTTAGTGGAGAGGCCTCACAGAGACGGTACGTTTCCACCCAACTGACAAGCCGTTTGACCGACGCCTCGATGTCTAGCGAGACGAGTCTAGAGCCTACCCAGGCTCATCTAGCCACTTTGTGGAACCAGCGTCATTGTTACTCAGAGGGTCGTGGCGCCCTACCCAGACTCAGCTACCACTTTAGATTGACCATTTGTCCACGACTTAAGTCACAGGGCGCCAATTAAGTTAGGAAAGGGGGGAAGGTAGTGTGTGGGGGGGGTAAAATCGGGCTAATCAATTAAATGACCAATTGACCACCCACAGAGAGTAGGTGGTAGGCTGACTGTCATGATTTGAAACATCCAATGGAATTAGAGGGGATAACATCGGGTGTCAGGGCGTTAAAAATACTGACCAATGGAAACCCCGCCCTTTCGGACAGATCGGAACGAATAAGAAAGGAATGTGAGAGGGAGAGAACGGAAAAACGGGGAGGAAAACGAGACAGAGAAGAGAGGGAGAAGTTCGGGAATGGGCTCTCGCCTACAGGAAGGCAGGGAGATGAGAACGAACAGGGAGAACGGGGGGGAGAAGGGAACAGAGAGACAGAGAGAGGGAGAGGTTCTAGGTCTGCTTGAGAGAAAAGCAGAGATTGAGGGGGAGGAGAGAAGAGAACCAAGTGGAATTAGCATGAGATAGTCTGCAGAGGAAGGACTGAGGAGAGATTGGAGAGAGAGAGAGTTGCAAATTTAATGAAGAAGAAAAAAAAAGAAAAGAAAAAAAAGAAAAAAAAAGCAACCATGTCCATTTGATAAGAGCAGACTAGAAGAGAGAGAGAGAGAGTGCAAGCGTTAATGCAGAAGAAAGAAAGGAGAACAGATCGATGTTGATAGTCACTGTTCTATCCTAACCGGGGGTTCGACCTCATACCTGGCAGCGTCACTTCGCCCAAGCAAAACCACAGACCAACCCCAACAGTCTCACCTGACCAGCGCCATCAACCAAAACCAGTGCCAGCATTGTGTCGTGTTGTGAAAGTGACAGTGAAAAGAAAAAGAAAAGAAAAGAAAGACAGTTGATCGTGAAAGTTAAGATCACCTGGCCAGGTAAAGTAGAAATCTATTTATACCCGGGTTAGTCAATGATGTTTTAGATAAATGATTTGTGAAGTTCAGGAAAGAGAGAATTTTTTATTTTGTTTGATTCCATATCATTAAAGTTTCTTTCTAAGATCATGTGTAGTAAAGTTATAGACTTTACTAGTGGTTTGATGTGACGAATGCATGATATAATGAATGAGATCGTAAGCAAGCTGTGAGTGTGTTTGGGCTGTGCGCTAGTCCTTCCTCCACTGACATTACACCGAGGTTGACAATTTATTGGCGAGCTTGCCAGGATATTTCGGCCCATTTATTATAATTGTTCAACTTCCAAGAGGAAGCGGGGTGGGATTCAAGAATTGTAAATCCTAAGACAAGGGTTGTCTTACTGTTTTTTCCCCAAAGATAGTTAAATACTAGGTTTGGCATTGCTTCCAAGATAGTTAATACTAGGCTTGGGCATTTCAGCCCCAGAGTACTCATTTCGCACAGATTACCTATAATTCGCTCTCATAGTTGGGTCAGGCGCTGGCGTCTTATAAAAACTAACTACGTTGTCCCAAGCTAATATTATCATTCATAGGATTGTGCTATTACGTCACGCGTGTCGGTAACCACCATTTGGCTGTCGAGTAATAAAAATCTTGTTCAAACAAAAAAAAAAAGAAGATATAATGGCGGAAGAAAAGAACACCCCTATTGAACAACTTGTGAGCGTCGCTCGTGATCTAGGTTACTCAGGAGATGAGTTGCGTGCATTCTTTCGAAAACCAACAAAGATGGAAAGAGATGAACGTGCGGAAAGACGCCGTATCGCAGTAGGGGCGCAGGAAACAGAAAGATTAAGGATTCGGGCTAATGATAATCAGGCTAGGGAAACGCAGGAAACAGAAAGACTAAGGGAACCCAAAGGAGACAGAAAGAATGAAGCGGGAAACAGAAAGGATTAAAGCTAGGGAAACGCAGGAAACAGAAAGACTAAAGGTTCAATTAGAGTTGGAGAAAGTGAGAATAAAAAGGGGAGACCACCGAGGATGGTAGCTCACTTTCCAGTGACTCTGTGCGCAGCTATGCTCCCGACCCAAGTTGCCAAAATTCTCGAAGGGACCGATTCGATTGATGCATACATCGTCGTTTCGAAACGTTTGAAACCCAGTCAGGGTTGGCCTCCAGAAGAGTGGGCAGTCATTTGTCGGCGTTACTGACGGGTAAGGCATTACAAATTTTCACTGCATTGCCAGCAGAACAACAGTCTGATTTCGGCGCTGTGAAGGAATAAATTGATGAAAGGATTCGACCTCACAGAGGAGGGTTCAGGAAGAAATTCGTTCAGCAAATTACAAGCAGGGAAACGTACACTCAGTTTGGGGGCACGTCTAGATCACTTTTTGAGAAATGTTAGAGTTGAGTGGTACAAAGAAGGAGTTCGCTGGTTGAAAGAGCTAGTTATGAAAGAACAGATTTTGTCAGGTTTGCGGCCCTGAGTTAACCATACTTTTGAAAGAAAGACAGCCAGGGGACAGCAGGAGAGTTGTTGAAGTTCGCAGAGGTGTATAGAGAGGCACGTTTGGGCACTAGGTGCAGGAGAAACGGGTGCTAGGCACAGGTGAGAAGAGTGCAAGGAGACAGGAGAGTTTTCTGCAAAGTCTGCAAACCCAGTGGGGGGGCAGAAGGAAGGGCAAAGTGACATTAGGTGTTTCATTGTCACAAGAAGGGACATGTGGCGAGGGATTGTCGCATGAGGTTCCAGAAGGCAGCAGCCTTGCAAGAGGTGGATAAGGTCGTAAAGGGGAAACGACCTGCAGTGGAACCAAAGGGGATTCAGTCTGAAGAGGGTGGAGTGCGGCCTATGGCTAGAAAGGACAGCAGTTCAGTGTCAGGGGATGGAGGGCACTAGGCTGAGTGGTTCGTTAACCAGTGGAAGAAGGGTGGATTGGCCAGCAGGGGGTGAAAGTGTTACGAGACACTGGTTGTTCATGCGGTGTAGTACGAAACAACGCTGGTCGATAAAGGGGATTGACAGGGCAAATCCAGACCTGTACTCTAATCGATGGCACTGTGGGGGAGTTAACCAGTTGCAAAGATAGAAGTACGTACCCCTTACTTCTCGGGCGAGTTGTCTGCGTTGGTGATGGGAAACCCCTTCACGATTTGATCATTTGGAAATATTCCAGGTGCAAGGATCCAGGGATCCTGATTGTGACTGCTACAGGGGCAGATTCAAACAGGGAGCAAGAAGGAGGAAAAGGTTGTTAAACCGTTAGTCGTTCCAGGAAGGAAGTGGGGAAATAGACGTGCCCGCCTGAAAATTTTAGGGCACGCAGGAACAAGACCCTTCGCTCGTGAAGTTTTGGAGTTGGCAAGAGGTGGGGAAAACAGGGGGTTAGAGGAGGTGAACAGAATTTCTTGTGAAAGGCGGCTGTTGTACCGAGTGTTCACCAAGGGGAAGACGGGTAAGGTGACCACTCAGTTAGGGGTACCAGCTGTTATCGTGACACTGTCATGTCAGTGGGTCAGAGCGCTCATGGCGGGGCATCTCGGCACCAAACAAAACAGCTAACCGAGTCTTTGATGACTTTCATTGGCCAGGAGCAATGGCAGACATAAAGCGGTTCTGCATGTCATGTGATGTGTGTCAAAGGTCACCACAAGAGGGGTGAAGAGGAAGCGCCTCTTAAACATCCCCCTTTAATTGACACACAGTCGGAGGTGGCTGTTTTATCTGATTGGCCCAATCGCGCCCTGTTCCAAAGGTGGGCACAGGTATGTGTTGACACTTTGGACTACGCACCAGATACCCAAAGCGGTTGCATTGAAAGGCGAAAATACGCAACAGGTCGCTGAAGGGCTGGTAGACATCTTCTCTCGCTGGTTGGTGTGCCAGCACAAATTCTCAGTGACAGGGGGTCACAGTTCACCTCAGGCTGATGAGGGAGGTCAACAGGCGCTAGGGGTCACACAGCTGCTCACTACCCCATACCACCACAAAAGCATGGCTTGGTGGAAAGATTCAACGGTGTGCTGAAGGGCATCTTAAAGAAGCTCTGTGAGGAAAGGCAGCGATTGGGACCGCTACATTCCAGCGGCACTGTTTGGCCTACAGGAAGCCCCTCAGGGAAAACACAGGCTTTTCGCCATTTGAGCTGCTTATGGGCGGACCCGTTCGGGGACCAGTGTGCATTCTCAAAGAGCTGTGGTCCGGAGAACAGGAGTCAGAAGAGGTCAAAACCACTTATCAGTAAGTGGTGGACCTACGCAATAGGCTCGAGGAGACATGTAAGATCGCAAGGGAGAGTTTGCGGAGGCTAGGGTCGTCCAGAAGAAGCAGTAATGACAGGGAAAGGGGAGGAAGCAATTCCTCAAGGTGGGAGATCAAGTCCTATTACTGCTTCCCACGGGTCACAACAAGCTGCGAGCATTGGAAAGGACCCTTCACCACACTGAAAGGGTCGGTCGGGATTACCGAATTGGGTGGAATGGGAAACCAAAACTTTCCATCAAATTTCCTCCGCAAATAATTCAGCGTGAGACTCAGCACATAGGCGCAGCAGCAATCATTGATGAGGTGAAGGAGACCCAGCAGAAGAAGGGGAGATTTTGTTGCCTGAGTTTTCCAGGGGAAGAGTCATACAGGGATGTGTCACGTATAAGGCTAGACAGTAGGAGACAGGAGGAAGTTAAGGGGGTCCTAGAACAGTATAGGGCGTCCCTGACTGAAAACCAGGCAGGACAACCTAGAGACATTAAGTGTGAGTTGACATCACAGAAACCCGTACATGTGAAAGCCTACCGATCCCATATGCCACCAAGCAAGTGATCAGAGGAGGTAGAAAGATGTTGGACCTTGGGTATTGAACCGTCAAATCATCATATAGTGCACCCCCTCGTCTTAGTGAGGAAAAAGTCAGGTGAGCATCGATTCTGTGTCGACTATAACGTCTGAACAGTGTCACCAAGGTCGATGCAGAGGTCATACCCAACATGGAAGCCTGTTCGCTCAGATCGCCACAAGCAAGAGCCAGTATTTCACCAGGATCGATCTGAGCAAGGGATACTGGCAAATAGCCTTGAGTGAGGACTCAAGGAAGTCACAGCATTTTCCACTCCTATGGGCTATACCAGTGGCGAGTTTCTCCCCTTTGGGATGGCAACGCACCTGCAGTCTTCTCTCGAATGATGAGGAAGCTATTGACGGGGTTGGAAGGTGTTTTTGAATTTCATGGATGACATTCGATAGCATCCGAGACATGGGAGGAGCATATGAGGCAGCTAGGAGCAGTTTTTTGAAAAGGTTGAGACAAGCCAATCTCACAGCCAGACCAACAAAGTGCCAGGTTTGGTTTTCCCAAACCTGGAGTTTCCTAGTTTTGTTGTCGGAGGCGACACAAAGCAGCCGGAAAAGGAAAGGTGGAGAAGATGAAGAATTCAGAGAGACCAAAACCAAAACAGAAGTCAGAAGTCTGCTAGGTTTTATTGGTTCTGTAGGAGTTTTGTCCCAAACTTTGCTGCAATCACGAGTCCTCTCAGTGATTTGGTCAAGGCAGGGAAACCGGCAGTTTGGGCGAGTGGTCAGACCTGCAGAGCAAGCACTGCAGACGGTGTTGGAAAGACTAGGTTCCCGTCCCATCTTTAAGCTACCAGATATGTCCAAACCATTTTGTTGGGGGACAGATGCATCAGGCGGTGGAATAGGTGCAGTATTGTTGCAGGAGCATGAAGAGGTCGAGTTTCCTGTGAGATATGCTAGCAGGAAGTTGACAAAGTGTGAAGAAGGGTACGCAACGTGGAGAAGGAGTGTTTAGCTGTCGTGGTGGGGCCCTGCAGAAGTTCCACAAAACTTGTAGGGAAAGAGTTCTGATAGAGACAGATCACCAACCACTCAAATCCTGCAGGGGGCACAGCTGAAAAACAGCAGGGTTCTGCGTTTGGGCAATGGCACTGCAGCCCTACAGGTATCGAGTGCAGTAACATCCCGGTCGACAGAATGTCGGGGCTGACTATTTAAGCCGTGTAGTCTAGCAAGCTGCAACTCAGAGGGAATGTCAGTCCATATCCGGTGGTTTTGTTGATAATAGGTGTTGATTCCAGTTTTTTTGATTGGGTATGGGTTCATTCCCAGTTGGCTAGTTCATATTTTTTTTGTGTGTGAGACTTGTTCATATTTTTTTTGTGAGACTTGTTCATGTGAATGTAGTTATGCTTGGAGCATACAGTCGCTTGTGTAGTGATGCATTATTTGCATAAGTAGGATGGAGATTTTCCCCAGTGAAGTGTCATGGATCGTGATCATATTATATTGTGCTTTCATAAGAATTGGGGAAAAGAAGATATGGCAAATCCCCAGGTAGGGAACGGGATAAGTGCGCACCAGAGGTCGTTATAAAAAGAGTTGAAATAAACGCAAGAGCGCACGTCACTGATAACTCATTGGGGTGGTATTCACTAAGATGTAAATTTATATTTATAACCGTTTGGGGGTAAAGTTATTTAAAAACTTTGCACGTGTAGCTGTGTGTCAGCAAATCGGTTGTTGTTTTTTGTACCGTTGTTTTTGAGACAATGCGGAGCATGGTCTTTTGCAAGGGGAAAATGTCACGGGCAAAAAAAAGAAACAACCCAACTTGGGAGCGCCCGCCAATTGTTCGGACATAAGTCCAAACTCAAACATTCTAGGCGCCACGTAGACGGGGCCCATGGTTCGGATCCGGCCAATTAAGCTAGTGGAGAGGCCTCACAGAGACGGGACGATCCCACCCAGACTGACTAAGCCGTTTTGAAACCGACGCCTCGATGTCTAGCGAGACGAGTCGTAGAGCCTACCCAGGCTCATCTAGCCACTTTGTGGAACCAGCGTCATTTTTACTCAGAGTCGTGGCCCTACCCAGACTCAGCTAGCCACTTTAGATTGACCATGTCCACGCTTTAAGCACACGGCGCCCAATTAAGTAGGAAAGGGGGGAAGGTAGTGTGTGGTGGGGGTGAAATCTGGCTAATCAATTAAAAAGACCAATTGACCACCACAGAGAGTAAAAGGTGTGTAGGCGTGACTGTCATGATTTGAACATCCAATGGAATTTGAGGGGGATAACTTCGGGTGTCAGCGGTAAAAATACTGACCAATGGGACTCGCCCTTTTCGGACAAACGGAACGAATAAGAAAGATGTGAGAGGGAGAGAACGAAAAACGGGGGGGAGAACGAGACAGAGAGAGAGAGGGAGAAGTTCGGGGGAAGTAGGCCCCTCGCCTACGGGAAGGCAGGGGGATGAAACGAACAGGGAAAACGAGGGGAGAACGAACAGAGAGACAGAGAGAGGGAGAGGTTCTAGGTCTGCTTGAGAGAAAGCGAAATGAGGGGGGAGAGAAGAGAACCAAGTTGAGAGAATTTGCATGAGATAGTCTGCAGAGGAAGGACTGAGGAGAGATGTGGAGAGAGAGAGAGTTGCTAATTTAAAGAGAAGAAAAGAAAAAAAAGAAAAAAAAAGAAAAGAAAAGCAACCATGTCCATTTTATAAGAGCAGACTAAAGAGAGAGAGAGAGAGAGTGGGAAAGCGTTAATGCAGGAAGAAAGAAAGGGGAAACAATCGATGTGGGTAGTCACTGTTTTATCCAACCGGGGGTTTGACCTCATACCTGGCAGCGTCACTTCGCCAAGCAGAACCACAGACCAACGCCAACCCGTCTCACCTGACCAGGCGCCAAACAACCAAAACCATGCCAGCAGTTGTGTCGTGTTGTGAAAGTGACAGTGAAAAGAAAAAGAAAAAAAAGAAAGACAGTGATTCGTGAATATTTAAAGACCCACCTGGCCAGGTAAAGTAGAAATCTATTTATACCCGGGTTAGTCAATGATTTTTTTAGATAAATGATTTTGTGAAGTTCAGGAAAGGAAATGTTTTTATTTTGTTTGATTCCATTATGCTTGATGTTTCGTTCTATGATCATGTGTAGTAAAGTTATAGACTTTATATGGTTTGATGGGGACGAATGCATGATATATGAATGAGATCGTAAGCAAGCTGTGAGGGGTTTTGGGCAGTGCGCGAGTCCTTCCGCCATCGACATTACACCGGGGTGACAGAGAGAGAGAGAGAGAACGTAACGATGTTTTATTCAAAAGGCCAGAGAGAGAGAGAGAACAAAACGATAGCGATGTTTTAATTCAAAAACGCCAAGAGAGAGAGAGAGAGAGAGAGAGGGAGAGAGAGGGGAGAAGAGAGAGAGAGAGAGAGAGGACGAAAACGATGTTATATTCAATAAGGCCCAAAGGGGAGAAAGAGAGAGAGGGGAGGGGAGAAAAGAGAAGATAGAGAGAGAAAAGGAGAGAGAGAGTAACGATAACGATTTTGATTAAAAAAGGCCAAAGCCCCATTTGAAGGGGAACATGCAAACCAGAACATTTTTTTCATACACTTTGGTGCACATGAAAAATATCCACTTTATGCCTCATGTTTATATGAATTGCAATCACATAGATCATAGTTTCTTCGCTTTTTAAAAGATTATACGATTTACAGACCGATTATTTATAACGGTTTTTACTTTTCGGGGGGTAACAAGTTTTCTAAATGTTGCTGATCTGTTCGTAAAAATTAAGGACAAAGGAACATGGAACAAAGTATCACAAACGAGAGAGAGAGAGAGAGAGAGAGAGAGAGAGAGAGGGAGGGCGAACACATTTAAAGAGGAAGAGAAGTGCGTGCGCGCGCGCATGCGCATTGTGTGTTACTTTGGAATGGTCTTTTCGCCGTGCAAAGTTTCGGCACGCGCAGTTCTGTAACTTCTGTACAGGCGCTCTCCACCCCCTGAGTATAGCGCCCCTCTGGGTCCGGCGAATCCCAGAAAATTGACCCCCTTTCCTCCAGTTTTACCCCGAAGAGTAAACTACAAATTTAATGGCCACACACTTTACTTCACTTTTTTTCCCTTTTTCACAGCAGCTGCATGTCACAGTTTTTACTGGGAGTACTGCTTACTAACAGTGCTATGCCCGTACTCATCTTGTACATTAACTAGTTGAATATGGTTGCTTTCGTTGCGGATCATCGTCTAATGTGACTAATTTTTGTGACAAAGACGTTAAATGAAAGTACTGCCATACTTAGGCGGACTCTCAAGTACGGTAATATTTTGTGGGTCGACAGTTTTTCCCTGTGATTGTCAATCTCACCCTGTTGTTTTTTTTCCCCATGGAATCCTTCCACTCCCATTTCTTTCACTAAGTTACACACAAATGCACTTGCACGAGCGTGCGTTATATGTGCGTGCGCACCATACTCTCTCTCTCTCTTTTCTCTTCTCTCTCTCTCTCTGTCTCTGTCCTGTATCCCTCTCTCTCTCTTGTCTGTCTGTCCCGTCTCTTCCTCTCTTTCACACACCACGCGCGCGCGCGTGCGCGCACGCAGCAAAACACGCACGCATTTTCTTCACACTACACACACCAGACCACATTACGTCACAATTTCACACAAACAAATGCACTTACAAACATTATACACATTCTCTCTCTCTCTCTCTCTCTCTCTTTTCCTCTCTCTTCTCTCTCTTCTCTCTCTCTCTCTCTGTCCATACTTTCTTTTCTAAGATTATTTGTGAAACGGAAAAATCAAAGGACAATTCTTCGTGTGTGAAAATGACTTTTTGAGAACGACATTCAAGAACATCTGAAAAGGATGAAAACGAACCTTTCAAGAGCCTGGGTTGCTCAGTTGTAGAGGCCAAACTCTTGATCCTGTTTATTTTAGGGTTGCGGGTTCGAATCTCCGCCGGGCTGTTCAGGTACGGGCAGTTTTACTTCGGAGTAAACATTTGTTCTGACTCCATTTCCCCAAAAGTTTCCTTTGAATGAGACTACAACATCTTACACACACGTAAAATCCCATCACCAACTTTTGTATGTATTGAACCTATACACATATTTTATTCACTGAAAGAATGATGAGGTCAGTGAAAAACTGATGATTGATAGTTCCCGCTGAATGACACAATAAACGACTGAATACAGCGCCGCAAAGCTCTTCAGTTTGCATAGGTAGGCAGGCAGCCCATGCGTAGACAAGAGTCTGGATTGTAAAGGCTTTGAGCTTGATTCTAAAACCCATGATGAACGCTATAATTGATACTCTTTATAATGATAATAGTTATAATGCTTATAAAGGGGCGTAAAAATTAAAGCCATTTTACACAGGGAATAAGTATTACGTAGTGCTTTTAAAGTATAAAAAAATGAATAATGACCCTAAAGAAATTTTTAGAATAAAATAAACGAGTCATGGCATAAAG